>CM056382.1:37597674-38175174 GCA_029718625.1 Synaphobranchus kaupii
AACGGTCATGGAGGATGCTGTGCGTAACATTGGCTTCATGGCGCCCGTATGCCTAGGGCCATTCTAACTACTGAAGTTGTATTTGTAGTATATGTATATGTACCAACCACCTAAAAGCTATGTGTGAACTTTTCGCTACGGATGAAGCCGGCATGCTTATGGGGAGAAGCTCTTCGTCCCTCAGGTCAATGCCAATTAATACCATACCAACGCCTGTTGGTCTTCTCCCTGACGTCAGGGAGGATGCTGTGCGTAACATTGGCTTCATGGCGCCCGTATGCCTAGGGCCATTCTAACTACTGGAGTTGTATTTGTAGTATATGTATATGTACCAACCACCTAAAAGCTATGTGTGACCTTTCGGCTACTGATGAAGCCGGCATGCTTATGGGGAGAAGCTCTTCATCCCTCAGGTCAAATGCCAATTAATACCATACCAACGCCTGTTGGTCTTCTCCCTGACGTCAGGGAGGATGCTGTGCGTAACATTGGCTTCATGGCGCCCGTATGCCTAGGGCCATTCTAACTACTGAAGTTGTATTTGTAGTATATGCAAGAACAGCGCGAAGCGTGAATTTTTCATAACGCAAGTCCAAATCCAATTATGCATAACGCAATCCAGTCCAGGCGTCTACTAGCCTATTGATGAAAGGGACAGACGAGCATCCTTTGTTAATGATGTTGACGGTGGCTTGGTTGTCGCAATAGGCCAAAATTTGTTTCCTTGGCCAGCTGTTTCCCATAGGATGCAAGCAACGATGATTGGGTATAGTTCGAACAAAGCTATAAATTGAATATTGCGAGGCAGAGTTTGCAGCTCTTTAGGCCATGTTTCTGCAACCATAGTATTATAAACCCCCAAAAGCAATAGAAAGCGCTGCGTCGGTAAAGAATTTAAAAGTAACTGATGTTTCGACGTAGTCGTTATGAAAACGCAAGGCTTTAATCCAAGTGCGAATCTTCCAGCCCCGAAATTGGACCTCTTGCTCCGCCTACCCACTTGCTATAAGTTTAAAATCCATGAAAATCAACCATGCGTCGAGAGCATCATGTTGCATAATTAATTGAATTTTGCATCGCAAACGTTAAACGTCTGAAATTGATTATTTAATAGCAACTCACCTTTATTAATAGCTACCAGACATCATTTATTAATGCTTATTATACATTACATTCATTTATACCACGGCATTGTTGAATACTCGGTTCTGATGGGGTCAATACGCATTCCAAGGTTGTGCATTGATTTTCACCACTGCCTTTAACAGTGTGTCCTCGTCCCGCTCGTGTCTCGCTTGCTTTGAACTTGGCTATCAGCTAATTCTCGCAAGCATCACATTCGAACCTATGCTGTCCTTTAGTCCACAGTTGTATTAAGAAAATTATGCATGTTTGGAAAATTCAAACATGAACACACTTATACGACCGAAAAACACTTCCGGTTTCGATATTTTACTTTCAGCGGTCAAAATAACTTTGGTCTAGCACTCCGCAAAAACGGGACGCACATCACTGGTTCTTTGCAGAGTGAAATGATTACACGTGTCACATACTGACTGATCTACGGTATTCGGGTTTCTGTAGTTTTCGCGAAAATCAATGTTATTCTTTCGTCCCGGTTCTCCCCTAGTAGTATCCACAAAAAACTACACGCGTAATGTTGCAATGTGAATTAGGGTTGTCTGAAATCAGTAGGTAATATAGCCTACAAATCCCTGGCAATGATATAATTTAGCCGTAATAATGATGAATAGGCTACAACACTTAAATTCAACCTGACAACTATTAGCTAGGTATACGAGTAGGCTACGCAGATGCAGTAGGCCTACGAGCGCAATTGTGTCCCGATAAATTAAAATACCATGCAGGATACAGATCGGCCAACGCAATAACGTGCAAGATATAGAATGTATAATTACATACCAGGTTAACGGTAGGCCTAGTCTTCACATCATTACCGATTACACACGCAGAACTAGTTACGATAATAGTTGGAGCAGCAGTGCGTTAGGACGTGAACTATGTAGACTAATCATTTGTCGCATTTGTTTATTTATTCATTTTCTCCCCACTTACGTATCAGCCTCCGTGAACGGCCACGAACCTCTCGTATCAGAAGCCAGCTCAATGATTAGCCTAGTCGGACCGCGTCCACGAAGTATCAGATCTCTTTGGTCTCCCACTTCCAGAACGAGGCAGCGAGTATACGAACATGACCAACCAATAATCCGGGGCAGGGTGTATGCTTACCGTTTAGGTTAGCCCAAGGATCATATAACGGTTACCGTGCGTTTTATGCCTCTGAAGCCAATATAGTCTGTTTAATGTCAGCTAGCAATCCTGTTGAAAGGTTTCGAATACGAGCAATAAGGTCCGGGTTACACGACAAGACACACGCTTTAAATAGCCAGCTTACGCAACGTGAATATCGCCCTTCCTTGTCCGGGAAATGTTATTTGAATATCGCCAGTTTCCATAGCGGACCATAAGCTTAAACGATACTTGCAGTCACTTAGCTTTAGCAACAAATTCAGGAATCCTATTCGTTTTCGCTGACAGTGTGCAGTCATGCATGCAGGGAAGCAGGTTTCGAAAAACCGAATGTTATTTGAATATATCGCCCTTTCCTTTTGTCTAACAGAGCATAAAACTTAAGAATACAGAGCTTGACATCACTTAGCTTTTACGTAGAATTTTGCAGGATTCCGATTCTTTTTCCCCGGCGTGTAGTAGAACAAGCAGGATGTGCAGCGCAGAAGATGTTTTTTGTGTGCAGGTTTTTGTGTGCAGCGGGTGTGCTGGCAGGGGATCCACCATGGTAGGGCGAGGCGGTTAAATAGACTGCCTTGTTAATGGACTGATGGGTGAATCGTCACTACTCAGCTGAGCTGTCAGCTGATTAACTATGGCCGGGTTTCACTCTCGTGACCTGCCTGAACTGACGCTATGCTCGATTAGATATGGATGGATAACTTGAATGGTTTCTTCTCCTGGCTTATTTTTCCATAGAGTTCAATAGGAAAATTTGATACCTCAGACCCTTGATGACTTAGAGCCATTTTACCAACCATGTATTCCATACTTTTCCAGCATAATTTACAGCTAAATCTAGTCCCACCCCCGAATTCCCATAGAGATCCATTCAAATGCAGAGATGTTATAGTATCGCTTGTACTATACCCATTAATTGACATTCTCATAATAAATTAATGTCAATTAATGGTTGGATTTTTCAATTTTTTTCAGTGTGAGATTAAGCTAATTCACCAAACGGTGAATTTTTTATAACCCTTTTTACTCATCTTTACCAGGGGTACCAACAAATTTGACCACGTCTGTAACTGTATTTGTTTCCCTGCTGAATGGCCTAAACCCATACCCCAAGACAGAGCCACTGCAAACAAATAGAGGTCAGAATAGAGTACTCTATACTTGTCTTTGCGGTTTATTGTGCGTCTAATGCACACTGCGCTAGCATACTTTCACTGCATGCTACTCTTTGCTACTGCAGCAGCAACTTTTATGCTGATTTCAGGTGAGATTTTTGGTCAGAAATTGGTGTATTGCAGGTGTTGTTTATTTTCGTGTTGCAGGTGGTGTATATAGGGACTTTCATTTTTGCAGGCAGTGGGTTCATTTGTTCACTCGTCCACACACCTGGCTAAGAGGCTGCTGTGTTTGTTTTTTGTATTTATTGTAGTAGATCCAAAGATTGTACAGAGGGACAAAATGGACCTCTTAGTGTAACTGCGACGGTTCTGATGTCAGTTAATGAAATCGTGAGGTGGTGGTGTGCTGACTTGGGTGTTATTGGTCTTACATAAATGAGTACATAAATGTTGTCTAGGGAAATCTCCACAGTGTAACAGAGACTTAAAATAACATTAGAGCAATGTGAATATGGACAGTTTCAAAAGTCTGATTGCAACAATAGTCAACAAGATTCAACACAGTGACAATTCCTGTGTAAATCTAACACTGCTCATATAATGGTCTCATAAACACCATAGGGTGTTAAAATGTTTTTTCTGTGAAGGAAGATCCAAAATGAGCAAAAATGTCTATTCAGCGTATGTTTTATTTATAATATCTACGGCTCAGCATTTACTTGTTGGGGTTTGGTATTTAAACCAACCAACCAATTACCTGCTTATTTCTATCATTTGCATTCATAACCACTTTAACAACTAAGCAGCAGCATCAGGTGTTTTTTTGTTGACAATCCGAGTATAGGTTTGTCTTCTGATTTCTCTCTGATAATTCACCAGAATTCTGCACTTCACGACATTTGGAAGAGTATACCTGTGGACCATATTAACTAGCCATTATTTTCTCTCCTGCTCAAGATGTTGTGCTCTTAACTGAAAACAACTGGAAAAGCTGACACCATACGTACTATGCTCGCTTAATTAAATGTTATGTTAAAAAAATAGTCTTTTGTGTGAGAATTGATGGGATTATTGTGTTAACCCTCCTGGACGTTTACCTGTAGACCGCTGTAAGGAGAGGTTCCATCCCCTCCCACCCTAGGAGTATGTCCAGTGGAGCACAGTTCTGCATGGGGGTTGAAAGCATGGGTGTTCCGCTGTTCTCCAGATACATTTACAGCCCTCTCTGATTCTGCTTATAAGTCCTGTTGGAATCCGTCATGACAGATCTCCATAGTGGAGGGAGTGCGGCGGATTATTCAAGCCCCAACCATTTGTGACAACAGTCGTGAATTACCTCCAGCCATTTCAAGGGACTGTGCAGTTACACTCAGTCAGTCATGCACCACATACAGCCATTTCCCTGATGACAGTAGAGATACTCGGATGCGTTGAATATTGTGCATAAATGATCAGGGTATTATTTCTCTTTTTGGTAATTATCACAATGGCATGTCTCGCCATTCACGTGCCAGTGTGGTCAAGCAATAAGAAGCTAAATCGTCAGCTCATGTCCGAAGGTGAACTCCAAAATTGTTTTTGTATCAAACTTTTATAGAAGCATATCAAAACTCTTGATATCTTATTTTTAGGTACTCTTACAAGCGATACTATAACCTCTGCATTTTAATGGATCTCTATGGGAATTGGGGGGTGGGACTAGATTAAGATGTAAATTACACGGGAATAGTATGGAACCCATGGTTGGCTAAATGGCTGTAAATCATCCAGGGTCTGAGGTATCAAACAAGCCTCAAACCATCATTCTGCTGCCAGATATGCAGTAGATATGGATGGATAACTTTAAGGGTTGTTTCTCCTGACTTATTTTTCCATAGAATTCAATAGGAAAATGAGTCAGGAGAAACAACCCTTAAAGTGATCGATGTAATCAGTATTTACAATGTGTAGAGCTGTCATCACTTTACGGATGCATCTGGACATAATAGGCTTATTATTGAGGACTTAGACTTATTATTATTCCATGTATTCGACAACCCCGAGGAAGCTGCTGGTTGCCAGGATGCACAGAGCTGTCAACCAGCCCCGGTTCTAGACTGCTGTGATTGGGGGGGCGGACAGAAATTTAGGGGGGGCACCTTTTTATTTAGGGCACTGTGTGTGCCATATAGTTCCCAGGCTTTTTCCCCTCGTTTGCATATATTTGTGTGTGTGTGTCTGTGTATCCTTGCAACCACACGCACGTGTGTCTAGATGGGAGCAAGGCCTATGATATTATATACTTAGACTTCCAAATGCATTTCAGAGTGGGTTCGGAACTGGTTACGGGATAGAACACAAAGGGTAGTAGTAGGAGGGATCTTATCTGAGCAGGGTAAAGTGGGAAGTGGAGTTCCACAGGGTTCGGTTCTGGGTCCACTGCTCTTCCTCATTTACATAAATGACCTAGATGCGGATATTGAAAGTACATTAGTTAAATTTGCGGATGATACTAAACTGGGAGGTTTAGCCAACTGTCTGGAAGCTACTCAGGTAATCCAAGAAGATTTAAACAAATTCCAGAAGTGGGCGGAAACCTGGCAAATGAAATTCAATATAACTATATGTAAATTTCTACATGTGGGGAATAAAAACATAGGGCAGGATTACTTTATGCGGGGTACAAAACTAGAATGTGCACATGCAGAAAAATACTTGGGAGTAATAGTCGATCAAAGCCTATCAGGGTCTGGTCAATGTGTGTAGGGGTGTTCAGAGAGGCCACTATTTGTATTTCTTGAGGCCTAATTATGTGTGTTTGTATTCAGATAAAAATGAAGTTAGCACAGTTTGCAGCTCTGCAACAAAAAAAGGAAACTTGGCAGACAATACTGTTTTTTGGCACTGACATTCCTATTGTTGGAATATTAAATCATTTAACTCACTTTTCTATAATAGCCCAACATAATATTTGAAGTATAACAACAGTCTTACATGTTATGCAAAAGTAGAAGGCTAACAGCAGAGCTAACTATTGTATACCACCCTGGCAAATGACAGCTGCTTTATGCAAATAAAATGGGGTAAGCTCCACAAAATTAATTATGTTGTACCAAAGTGAAATAAGGTTATCCCTTTAAATAAAAGCTGAGTGTGCTCTTTAGCTAAATCAAGAAAAAAAAAAAGTCTACGTCCCAAACATGGAGCTTACAGTTGCCTACATCACCCATTCAGTGATTACGCTGAACTACCACTACACCGAATCTCAGGACTGTTTTCAAGAAATAAAGCAGCAAGCACTTTACAAACAAAGGTAATGTCAAAAAAAAAAAAAAAGATTTGTAGGCTATGGTTTCTCTTAAAACTGTTGGAGATTTCTAACAATATGGTTAAAAGAAAAAAGAAGGCCTAGCTATTCCCACTGCAAAACACAAAGTAATTGCCTCAAAGCATGAGTCTTCTGTTTGTTTTCATAAAAGCCCTAACAAACTCATCCAAATCAATACTCTTGGTTATAAATTTTTCATGTGCCAGAATCACCAAATTCCTTTTTCTCTCATGCAGCATTGTGCAGCGGAAGGGTGTTAGGACACGTGTCAGAGTGGAGAAAGAACTCTCACATGATGCTGAGGATACTCCAATCACCAGTGCAGTTGCATACACTGCATGTAGCTCTGGAAAGGCTTCCTTATAGCCCTGTATATGTCGACACACTGTTGACAGGTCCGCATCAGTGGAGAACTTCTTGAGCAACATGGATTTTGCCACATCAATTTCATTTTTCAGACTATTGGTTGTTGCATCAGTACCGGCAAGTAGCTGCAGCGGTTTCAATAGGGCCAACTCTAGAAAAGACGTAGACTGGGGAACAAGACAGCTTACTGCCCTCATAAGGTCAATATTTCTCCTCGAAAACCTGTCCTCAATCTCTGCAATAGCTCTGTCCAAGATGTTTAGGAGGGCTCTTCTCAAAGACTGGGAGTGTTGGAGGAATCGGACTCAGTGTGACCAACGGTGGAGAGAACAAAACTGTCTATGAGCTGTTTGCTCATTGTTCTCCTTCTTTTTGTAGCAGTGGGCTATCTAATATCTCAAAATTATCCCATGAATCATCTTCTCGGATATCTTTTAAAGCTTGCAGTGAGGCACTGATAACCTCCCCAGCACTGCAAAGATCCACAGCCTTAGCCTGCAGAATCAAATTTGCTGGCTTCAAGACACCAAAAATTTTGATGAGGAATTTACCAATTTCAAAAAAATGATGCTTCCTGAGTTGTACTAGGAGCCCTGATGCCTCTGTGCATAAAGCCATTGCTGCCACACTATCTTCAGAAATCGCTGACAAAATGTTCAAGATGGCATCGTCATTGTCTACCAGACATTTTGTTACATCATAATGACTGGTCCACCGTATCTCGAGTAACCTTTTAAGAGAGGGTGCATTATAGTTCTGGGCTACATAATGATGGCGAACGAAGGAATGTAGTGAGCCGGAGAGTTCAAAGAATGTTTTGGCGCATGGCTCTTCCTGAATGGCATGCACCACTGCTAGGTGCAGCTGATGGTTGTAGCAATGTACATAAGGAATGAGCCTGCCAAGCTTCTGTTGCAACAATGCTTGAACCCCACCCCTGATCCCACTCATGACTGATGTGCCATCATAACATTGGCTGATTATATTATCAGCACTGTAACCTTCACTGGACAGGTGTTTGAGCATTTCTGTTGTTATATATTCTGCATCCAACCCACTCAAGTCCAGTAAACCAATCAAATGTTCCTCAGGAACCGAATTACAGACGAACCGAATCACAAGTGAAAGATTCTCAACATTGCACCTGTCTCTGGTTCCATCACATTTGATGCAGAACCCTACTGTATCTGCATTATCATATTTTCTTTTCACCTCATGCAACACCATACTGGCTAGAGTGTTAATTATCTCATTTTGAATGCCTTTTGATGTGTACTTTGCATTCTGAGGGATGTTTTTTGCTATTTCAGCAAGTTTGGAATCCTTAGCCAGAGTGTACTCAAACTATTTCAGGAACAGCCCAGCAGAGATATCACTGTCATCGTTTATTTCGGACTGACTTTGTGCTTCCACGAAAAGCAAGTTCGTTCACAGCCAGAAACTGCACCACTTCCCCTATGCTTCTGATGTATTGGTTTTTCTCAACCTGTGTTTTTCCCAAGAGACATGATATAGTGTCACCAGTTTCCACTCTCGTGTTCAGTTCTGTCCATGATCGTGCAGCATTCAAATGGCTATGGCTAGATGCATGCCTGTATAATCCCCTGTCCTTTTCTAATGCCGTTTTCCAGTTAATAAACCCCGTCTTGGTAAAAACTAGATCTCTGTCATTTGTGCTTGAAAACTTGCGACAGGGGAAGCAGAAACATGCATCTAGTTTCACTGAATATTCTAGCCATGATCGTGACTGATACCAGCTTGGGTTGAAAGAACGAGCCTTTTTGCCAAACTCCCGTTTGGGAAATACTTTTAGAACTGGCTGAGATGGTGTGTTATCATTTAAATCGTGGCCGAGATCCACGGAAGCACCCCCGACTGCCTTTTCTTCCGAACTGGGACCGGGCACAGGATCCGATACTGAGCATGAAGATTCTGAACTACCGGTATGTACAACTAGAGCTGCATTTGTGTTAACATTACTGTGCTTTGGTTTAGTAATCAAAAATCGATGCATAATGATTTAGGCTAATACCGTATAAGCAAGTAGGGTAACTGTCACCAAAATGAAAGAAGAACCGTGGAGCACAGAGAATAAGAAAAGAAAGAAAAACACATTAGCGACCTAACCGTTAGTTAGCTTTAGCTATACCGGTGACAATTAGCTAGCTAACAGTTAACGTTACCTAGCTAGGTTAGCTAGTCTAACGTAAACTAGTACTGTAGCTAGCTAGCTAACGTTGCGTAAAACCACCACCACTAAGCCCCTCAGAAAGTAATAACACTAAACCACTAAAATGAAACAAGACAAGACTCAAAATACACAGGCTTAATTATAAACTTTTAAACAGAATAACTTTTAGACCTATATTATTTGTATTTATTTTTGCTGTGGGCAAACGTTAACCTCTTCAAGTGACAGACAAACACCGACAAATTTAGAGAGTGACAGCAGATCGGTCCGTGTCCCAGTTTTAAACTGCCAAACCAACCAATCAGAAATACATTGCCAAGTTGTTGTTTTTTGATATTTTGAATAGAATATTATGATTGGCTAAGTCTCCTGAACTGAGAAAGAATGCAAAATATCGGTTAAAAAAAATAAAATAATAACTTGGATTTTTTCTAGGGATCGATCAAAGCAATTGATTATTTTAAGTCAATGGTCAAAGTTTTGGGGGGGCACAGCAAAAATTTGGGGGGTCACGGCCCCCTCTGCCCCCCCCCCCCCCTAGATCCGGCCCTGCTGTCAACCCTTACAGAAAAGAAGTTTATAAAAGTATGCCTTAAGTACAATTTTAAAAAATTAAATCCCAGGTAGTGTACTTAAAGTGCACTTTCACTTTTTAGATCACGGTTTTAAAGGACCATTTATGAAAGTCTTATAAACTTATAAAGTGGTATACTTAAAGTATAGTTCCAGGAAATACTTTAAGTATACTTAAAATTGGCCAATTTAGTTGAATAAAGTACTTTTAAATATACTTAAATATACTTTAAAAACTTGTATGTACCTTTTTGTAAGGGAACACCAAGCGAGACTGGTAGGGCCATGCTTCTGTTAGTGTTTGACTTAAGATCTCTGTCAAGGTGGTCTCATAAACTTAATATTTCATGCTGTGGCAATCTATATCTTTCGAGCAACTCATTATCTTTGTAATTATCTATAGGGCGGGCACAAACATGGAAGATTTTTTGGAGCGTGCCTCCGTCTCCAATACTTGCGAGGAAAGAATTGGATGTGCGAGAGGCCTGTAGTCATCATACTTTTATTTGAGATTCGCAAGCGACGCATGTTCATGAAACCCGTTTTGACAAGATATCGCGATCTGCGAGTCAAAATCCTCGAAGAAACGCTTTTGCGGAACGGGCGCCAGCTTTGCAGTATTTTTTCTTTCCCCTGGCCATAACGACGTAGAACACCAAGTCTGTCCATCCGGTTAATTGTAAAAGAGGCTCTTTGAAGTGTCAGCTCTAAAGAGCATCTGAGGTGTGCGGTGTTTGCTGAGAGCCTGTGCTCTACCAACACCTGCACCTAAAAACACCTGCTGTGAGAAAATGAGACTTCTGTAATGGATGGAACAAGCAAGAGTCTGTAATTGCTGACATGTATGGTTAGCAAAAGATACAATCTTCTCTTCTCTTCCTCATTATAATTTTATTAGCACCTGAGCGAAAAATAGGCTACTTAGTTCCACTTGGCCACGTGCTTTATTGTTTTACACATCTTTATTTGCAGTTAGATTCAGTTTAGGCCGTTTTAAATCAGCCGAGCACAAGCACGTTTTCTGATGGCCGCTTTATGAAGATGGGTTACCATGGATCTGTGCAACTAGGCTATCCGCGACGACGTGCCAGACGAAAAGCGTGCCATATCCCCGCCAATGCCAGCGCTGTAATTGGCTGGTGGATGCGGATGCGCTGCCAGTTTCCTTGAGAGAGGTGTGAAATTTGGTGTTGTGACAAAGCTGTCAAAACAGCATTTTGTCTCTGCGTCGCTTCATTGCTGGGAGTGCGCATTGGCAATTGCCAATTGCCAAAAGCCAGATGTGGAAGTAAGCTAAGAAGAACCCATTTCCTTTGCTACTTAAAGAGACGGCGCATCCGTTTCTTCTGAGACTAATTATCCTCCTGATCTCTCCATTGATGCGTTTCCTGTTTCTCTGAAGGTTCATTCAAAAGTGTTTCGCATTGTGAGAAAAATTGAAAAATAAATAACGGCTGATTCATCACCCCCCACGCGTAAGTGTTTATGTTCCTCTAGAGAGGGCAAAATATTCGTTCACAAAAAGGTGCTGTGGCATTACTGCATAAGACACTGGGTCAGCTTACTCGGGTGACTGTATTTCTTTTATTTCTTATGTTCTCTGCTTTTCTCAAGAGTCATTTCAAATGAACTCATCTGTAATTAAACACCTGTAATTGCCAGGAACCCACGTGATCTGTGTAAAATTGACTGCAGATTCATGTGTTTTTCTTTGTCGGTACAGGGGCGTTTTTTTTAAAGGAAATCATCTTGTGTATGAAGGTGACAATGGGGACAAGCACTCTCAATATGAAAGTGTGTGGGGGGTGGGTGTAATGGAGCAATGTGAAATGCTTACTGCAGTCTTTCGTGGAAAAATACAGAGCCAAAACTTGGGGTGGGGTAGGGGGGGGGGCTGGGGGGCATGAGAGCCTCTGAGACATGTGAACAGCGAGTGACCACTGTGTGGCTTGTCACCGGTTGGCCATCAGCTGAAGGCGCGGTTTGGAAGGTGGGATGTAAACACCCTTGACTGCTGCCTGCAACAGAGAGGCCAAGACAGACAGCAGGGCCTCGCGTGTCAGGAATCTGAGAAGAGAGATATCTCTGGGTAAAGCTTGTTCTCCCGGAGAACCATTCGAGGTGCTCTTCCGCAGCGCGCCGTCTGATTGGCTGCCCGGACCTACCCCCCTCCCCCCTCCTCCTGCTGTAGTAGAGTGAGGCTCCTAAGAGAGGGAGCAGAGGAGAGAGGCACACTGCTTTGAGACCGCGCTCAGGCAGCCTCGCGCACAGCACACAGAGACTCCGCGCGTTACCGCCGAACCCGAGGGGGCTTTGCAGAAACCCACGCTTATCCGCACTTCGCATCGGCCGCACGGAGAGCCTTCCAGCGGGCGACGATGGGCAGGCAAGGGCACGAGGCCACGGCCGCCACCCCCGGCATGCGCATGCAGCGCACTCAGAGCCGGATGAGCCTGTCGGCGTCCTTCGAGGCGCTGGCCGTCTACTTCCCCTGCATGAACTCCTTCGACGAGGAGGACGGAGGTAAGGCCACCCCGCCAGAGCGGGCGGGGGGGGGGGGGGGGGGGGGGGGGGGGGTTGGGGAGGAAACGGGCTCGGGGAATGCTGTTGGTCCGTTCGTTGAAACCTAATGAGCGCGGGCAGGGTTTGCTCTGTGAGGATACTGGAGGGCATTCGTTACTGCTCCTGAATATAGGTGAACTGGCCTGGTGTTTGAGTGACCTGCTTATTGCCAATGCAGTTCCCCCACGCCTGCTTTTGACATGAAAGAATGTTTATCTATAACAGGGGTGTCCAATCTTATCGAAAAGGATAGTTGTTTTAACCCAGCACAACGAAAGCTGCTTCAACTAATTAACTAATCATAGTCCTCAATCAAGACTTTGATATTATAATCAGGTGTCTTAGTTCTGGGCTAAAACAAAGACCTGCACCCGCACCGACCCATTTGAGATAAGATTGGACACCCATGCTCTAGAGAACGGCTCTTCCACAGGCATGGAAACGTGTGCTTAGTGGTGACTTGTAGCGCCGGATATCTTGAAATTTTTTACTGTGGTAGATTTCACTGCAATGTATGAAAGAAGGTGAATGGAGGCTGTGTAATTTCCTTACAGCCCATTCTCAGACTCTCACATGGTGTGCAGTAGCTAGCTTGCCTTGTTTCAGTGGCTCGCTCAACATAGCCATTTCCGGGGGGTGAGGGTCTTATTCTGCAAATTCCCCAAGTAGATGGATTAGTTCCGAATCCCTTTGGACATCCCTCAGCCTGCGGTGACTGTGAGAAGCAGTATCAGTCTAAGTCCTCAGCTCACACTGCTTGGGCTGTTTCACTGCAGAGGGGAACAAAGAGGTAGACTTTACAGCCAGAGCCCAGGTTGTTCTCTCTATTCCATCTTGCTGCTGTCAGGAAAATAGAACAGATTATCTTTTTTACAGCCTCAGATGCCTAATTGTTGTGTCCCCCCCACAAAAACAACACAGTCTGTATTTGCCTTTGAATTGGTCTTAGAAGTTGAAATGTGGGCATCATAAAGTGCTTTTGTCACCAAGTAGTGGGAATTGTAATGAAGAGAAAGTGTATCCGAGAGAGCTTTCCACAAACCGTTCCCTGTAACCTTGATAACACCCACTATAATAATAAACAATGACAGCTGCGGTAGCTGGCTGCCTTACCTGTGACAACAAAAAGAGCCCATTTGCATGTTTTTTTTTTTTTTCATTAGATTTAATGTAAAACAACATCATTAAAATGAGGTTTGAAACTCATCCAAGGACAAATCAGGATCAATACATTGTTTTTGTGTCACATCATTTTAAACGTGGTTACATTAATTGGGTGCAATTACCTATTGTAGACTGAATTTAAATAGGCTTTTAAAAGAAGTTACTTGCAATTGATTTTTCCGGTAGTTTTTTTGTAGTTTTCACTTTATTACAGCAAAGATAAGGCTTCTTATTGAAAAGTCCCACTGAAGTGTGTGTGGTGGGGATAGGGGTGGGGGGTTGTATCAGTATAGCGGCAACTCATATTGTTCACACTATGAATAGGAAGCAGGGAGGATAGCATTGAATTACTTAGATTCCAAACTGATGGGTGTGAAATAATGGCCAGGTCTTCGCTAATGCTAACGGCCTCCCTCTGCTCCTCTGCCGAGCTGCAGGAGCAATACTCCCAAAGGCCAAAGGCGCATAATTAAAGGTTAGCGTGCAAATCCTAGGCATAAATCAGCCCACAAATTATAAGTGTGTGTGCATGTGTGTGTGAGACACATTAATACATTGACAGAGTTACACATCCAGCAAAATTATCCACCCATTTTATACTAATGGAAGTAATTACTTCAATCAGTGTAAAAATTGTATTTCATTAAAAAAAAAAGTATTTTGGTGTCACATGAAAATACTGTCTAATATTAAATTCATAATGAATGTTATTTTGGACAAGTGAATGAATATCCACGCACTAATTCTCTGTTTGGCTGGGGTATTTATTTTCTATTCACTAGCTGCACTCGAAAGTGCTCGAGTGAAAGATGTAATTGATATCTTGAAAACAAAAAAAAAGTAATCTCATTTAAATTAACTGCCACTACAAGAAGAGGGATTTAGAATTTTAGTCTGCATAATACCTCAGGTTTTAAAACAGTAAGTACACACAATACAGGGCTCATATGTTTGAAAGTAGCATGATTTGTTGGATTTGGAAAGGGTAGGATTGATGCTTTAAGGACACATTTTTAATGGATGGGTGGGGTGTCTTTAATAGAAGAAGAGATGTAGATGCTCTTTGAATTTCAACATTTTTGAGCATTTATGCATGGAGAAGCATTTCATCTTGTAGCTGACATAAAGCGCTACAGCCTCACGAAACCTGACTTTAAGTGCTGCTCACATAGCTGTTTTCCAGGGATTTGTGGAATTAAGTTTTACAAATACAGACTTAAACCACTGATTGCTCATATTTATTGGTATGACAGCTATAGTGTCATTGAACGTTTTGTTAAATGTTTATTTTACAAACGACCCACCAGATCACTTAACAACTATCGGAGTCAGCAAAAGTGGGCAAAGAACCTGAATACAATAAACATATATAATGTAGTAAAACATTCCTTTAAGTAAAAAAAAAAAAAAACTTTCTTCAAATTACATAGTAATGGAGGATTATGTTGAGTGCCTGCATTGCAGTGCAGATTAGAAATGGGTTTGTCTGCATCTTCACAATACAACTCAGGGTGTGTGCTCTGTGGATGTAATGAGAGCATCACAAATGCCTGCTCTTCTTTCTGGAATCACTGCACAACAAAAACCTTCTGTGACCACGTTTCATTCAAAAAACACCTGCATTGATGGGAAGTCATATATGAACCCATGCAGGAAATTCCATTTAAATATTTATTTCTGTTCTGTCTCCTTGTCCTAGCTATTAAATTACTTATTTTCATCAGAGTAAAAATGCAAATGTTATGATGGAAATGATGGGTTTCAGGATGTCTGCTGCTGTACACATAGCCTATAGTTTTTGTTTTTTTATTTTTTAGGTCTCAATGATGATTCAAATACAAGTTCAAAATTGCGTTCAGTTGTCGTCATTGTGGAGATAACCTTTACGTCAGTCATGTTGTTTAATTGACCAGATTGGGTAATTATACGTAAAAACGAATGAAAAATAACAAATTACAGGATTTTTTGACTCAGTAGTGTCATCTTGCTTTGAGAAAGTAACTACGTGTTCTCTGTCCATCTATCTATACTTGTCTGCAAAGATTGGACTGTTCTAAAATCAGTCGGCATATTTAATAATATGCTTCTCTCCTTTCCCAGGGAGTTACGTTGTAGTGTCCCTCTGTTTTGTGACCCATGCAGATGTGTCACACTGTGACAGTTTTCTTTGCGGCGTAGCCCGCGGCCCGTTGCGACCCCTGAGTCATACTGTGGTGGGCTAATAATGCAGGGATGCGCTTCAAGGCCAGCGTAGCATGAGAGAGTGCCGCTCGGACCCACGTGTCGTTAGAGCGCACCTGTCACATTGATTGGATTTGCTTGGCCAGAGGAGGAAGCCAGCTGTCACCTAGAATCAGACGACGGGGTCCAAGGCACCCTGGAGAACACCGATAGAAGCCCCCCCCCCCCCCCTGTAGGCAGGCAGTGGAACTGCTACCGAATGTGCACCCTTTGAATGGAGTACTCCTGTTTGACTGAAGGGTCTTAACCGAGATTCATCATCATTTTCTGCATCAAGTGGAACAGGTGCTGTCAGTCTCCATGAGCCGCTTCTATTAATTTATTATAATATTTAAATTTGGGATATTTTAGAGCCAAATATGCCAAGTCTTTTATGGCTAGTTTAAAGACTTGGTACTTCATCCACTAATTCTAATGATCATCTGTAGAAAGAAAGCTCAGATTGTGCTTGCACGGATTGATATAGCCTACTTAAATTTTGGATAGGGCCAAGATGAAAACTTACATTTACCTGTGGAACAAATGCCATTTTGTGGTCTTACCTGGAGGATTTCAGTAAACCTGCGGTGTTTGTTATAACCCGGTTGGTAGCCTGACACCTCTTGTATAACAAACGCTCACTCTGCAGGAAGTAAAGTGGTAGCAACCGGTGCTGTTCCGATCGCAAAAAAAGTGAAAAGTCCTTTACGTGCCTGTCTTGTGGTTAAAATGCTAATAATGGCGGTAATGGCAGCATTTTATCTCCGCCTGTATCTCTCATAGTGGAAGGTGGAGAGATGGGGCATCACGCTTACGTATCCGCGGATAAATTCAAGGTCGCTGCACTGATCTCATTCTCCTCCGTGAAGCATTCAGGGTTTAGGAGTGATGTGCTAACCCTGACCTGCTCCTTCTCTCTCCCTCTCTCTCTCACAGAAGCGGGAGGAAAAAAGTTGCGAAGCACGGTCCAGAGGAGCGTGGAGACAGGGTTGGCGGTGGAGATGAGGAGCCGGATGACACGGCAAGCCAGCCGGGAATCCACCGACGGCAGCATGAACAGCTACAGCTCAGAGGGAAAGTAAGCACCACCCTTCAGCTAATCCCCATAAATGAGCCTGCCCTGTATTCAATCGCCACTTGTCCTCATCTTCGAGTTCAAATTAAACAGCGTTATAGTTGTTCTTCAAAAAGTCAGTTTAGATAGTTTTTGGCGATTGCTGAACTCACCTACCTGTGTTTGTGAAGAAGAAAATATTACTTCTGGCTTTTTATTGTTAGTCAAAGTGTAAGGACAAATGTTGTTTGAATCCCAATCTCTGTCTAAGTATCCAGCCAGTACATGAGAAACATGAAGTTAACAATTAGATGTAGATATGCTGGTCAGCCATTTTCCTTCAAAATCTGCAGCCTGCACAGATATAGTGGTGTTCAAAAAAATAGCAGTGCGTTAAAAAAAGTGAATAAAGTGCAAATATTTTTTAATAGCATTTAGTTCGATATTTCAAATGTAGTGGAAACATTACACATTCAATTCCAAATCAAAGCATTAACAAATTTTTATCAAGTCTGCGTTATTCTTTTACAGGACGCAAAGAAAAGGAATATTAATCTGTTCAAAAAAATAGCAGTGTCGACATTTTTCTCTTCAAACTCAAACACTTACTGTATAAACTGAAGAAATTTTTCAAGATTTAACTTCACTTTAAATTACTGAACTAATATTTACTTGTATAACCATTGTTTTTGATAACTGCTGCGCATCTGCGTTGCATCGAGTCAACCAACTTCTGGCACCTAGAAACAGGTATTTCAGCCCAGGATGAACAAACTACAGTACCAGTCAAAATTTTGGACACACCTACTCATAGAGGGTTTTTTTCCATTATTTTTACTGTTTTCTACATTTTGGAATAGTAAAGACATCAAAACTATGAGATAACACAAATTAAATTATGCAAAAACCAAAAAAGTGTTAAACAAATAAAAAGAAGTCTTATATTTTAGATTCTTCAAAGTAGCCACCCTTTGCTTTGATAACGGCTTTGCACATTCTTGCCATTCTCTCAAACAACTTCTGTGGTAAACAGGTATTCCACAGGTAAACAGGTGATGCCATCATGATTCTGTATAAAAGGATATCAAAAGACTCCTGATATCTTATTTACAGGTACTCTTAGAAGCAATACTATAACCTCTCTGCATTTGAATGGATCTCTATGGGAATTGGGGGGTGGTGAAATTACACGGGAATAGTATGGAACCCATGGTTGGCTAAATGGCTGTAAGTCAACAAGGGTCTGAGGTATCAAACGAGCCTCAAACTATCACTCTGCTGCCAGATATGCAGTAGATATGGATGGATCACTTGAAGGGTTGTTTCTCCTGACAAATTTTCCTATCGAACTCTATGGAAAAATAAGTCAGGAGAATAAACCCTTCAAGCTATGTAGAATACTACTTCTGTGGAATACCTGTTTACCACAGAAGTTGTTTGACCTGTTTTTTTTTCACAGAATGAATGAATTCTCTAATTTCAATGAATGAGTCAATTACTCAGAACAAGCAGCGTGCATGTCATGACAGTTGGGTCTGTTGTTTTTCTATTTCACTACTACATCTACAAGTAAATTATTTGCCATGCAGAAATACCACTACTACTAATAACAGTGGTTCATCAGGTTACTGATGTTGTACTGCAATTTTTTTGAACACCACTGTACACCTCCATGGATTTTACTGTGAGAATTTCTTCAAAGGTTCAAAATACAGAGCCATAGCTATACAGATCCATGGCTGTAATCGTTCTCTCAGTAGCAGTGACAGCAATTCTATTTAACATGTCTGGAGTTCTATATTGCATATTCCAGAAGAAAAAGTCAATGCGTCTTCAATTGAAACTATGTTATGCTACACACTATGTAGTTGGATTCTTGGCTGATTAATAAATGCTTGGCACAGTATGTTAGGAGTTAAGCTTCCCCCAGGTTTATTCCCTGTTCACTGTCCCTGTGGTTGAGCAAACAGACAGTAACCATTGCTACCTCCCCCACAGCCTAATCTTCCCCGGTGTGCGACTGTCTGCCGACAGCCAGTTCAGCGACTTCTTGGATGGGCTAGGCCCCGCCCAGCTCGTTGGACGGCAGACGTTGGCCACGCCGCCTATGGGTAAGGACACCATCATCATCATCATCGTAGGCAAAAACAGGAAGATTTATTTCCAATATCACAATATCCTGATTTTATAGAAATATTAGGATTGGAATGTCATATGACTACACCCTCTTTTAACCCTGACAATCCCTCGGCCTGAGAAGTTCAACGTGAAACGTGTTTGCAGTATATGTAAATTAAAACATATAAACAGCACTTTATGTGTTGGGTAACGTGTCGTTCGTCCTCTGAAGATGCTCCCCCATTTCAAAGCTGTCCAGGCTCCCACAGTGAGATGGAGAAAAGCATATTCAGGCTTCTGTATTTTCACACACATCGGCCATTGCAAATACGTTCAGAAGACAGCTCAGTTTGACAAAATATAAAGCCTATGAGGGCGTACAGTTTTGCCTCAGTTTGGCTTCAAGTAGAGCTGAGGAAAAAAATCTCAGCTCAGCATGACAGAGTGCCGCTCGGACCCACGTGTCAAAAAAAATTAATCAAGATTCTATGAACATTACATTTAAGGCCTTCTGTGGCCTGGCTTCTTGATATATTTCAGAATACTTGTATGATTTTTTAAAATTATGAATTAGTATAATTGGTGTAGTATCATTATTTTTATTATTCAACATTCTATATATGGACAGCACTTTGAGTTGTACTATTCATAAATTGGACTTTACAAAATAAGTATTATTATTATTATTATTTATACATTTGTATTAAATAAAATTTTGTTTTGTTTTTAGGTGACATCCAGATTGGGATGATGGATAAGAAAGGAGCTCTGGAGGTAGAGGTGATTCGGGCCAGAGGTCTTGTGGGGAAACATGGAAACAAGCAACTGCCAGGTGAGCTTAGTCCACCAATCACATCAGAGGAGCTGGAACACTCGGCCAATTGCATCCCAGGAAAAACAATTATATCACAACTGATTTAGTATCATAGACCCCTGAGACTTTAGAACCACATGTCACACAGATTAATGTTTATACATATGTTTGCGTAACGGACTAGGCAAATTCTCCACAGAGGAGTTTCCCATGTTGCCCTCTGCAGATTTGTTTTAGTCTTTTGGTGCCGTTATAAATCTTGCCGTGTATGTCACTGCGAACACGTTCTGAGGCATAAACACGAACATTAGTCTTCAGAGGAAAGAGGCTGATGTTTTGCGTAACACTCTTTTTCTTTCTTTGAAGCGCCCTATGTTAAAGTGTACCTGTTGGAGAGCGGAGCCTGCATAGCCAAAAAGAAAACTAAAGTAGCGCGAAAAACCCTGGACCCGCTCTACCAGCAGCAGCTCCATTTTGTGGAGAGCCCAGGAGGAAAGGTTTTACAGGTACTGTCCTCTAATTCTCACCTGTGACAATAAACACACCCATACCACAATGAGATGCTAAACACACCCATACCACAATGAGATGCTAAACACACCCATACCACAATGAGATGCTAAACACACCCATACCACAATGAGATGCTAAACACACCCATACCACAATGAGATGCTAAACACACCCATACCACAATGAGATGCTAAACACACCCATACCACAATGAGATGCTAAACACACCCATACCACAATGAGATGCTAAACACACCCATACCACAATGAGATGCTAAACACACCCATACCACAATGAGATGCTAAACACGCCCATACCACAATGAGATGCTAAACACACCCATACCACAATGAGATGCTAAACACACCCATACCACAATGAGATGGTAGGTTATGGCCTACATTCTGTATAAATAACAATTTTATGTATTTATTTTTTTACAAACTGCTTGTAAAGAAAAAAAACATTGAATACATGCCAAATGTTTACATATACATTTTTATGGTATATAGTGTGAATTTATTTTAAGATGGACATATACACTGCCCGGCCAAAAAAGAAAGTCGCCATTGCACCCGTCATGCATAGTACCCACTGTACAAGCATCTGGAGGCAGTGTTATGATCTAGGGTTGCTTCAGTTGGTCAGGTCTAGGCTCAGCAACATTATGCAGCAATAAAATGAAGTCAGCGAAGTACCTGAATGTACTGAATGACCAGGTTATCCCATCAATGGGCATATGCCAGGATGACAATGCCAAGATTCATCAGGCTCAAATTGTGAAAGAGTGGTTCAGGGAGCATGAGGAATCATTTTCACACATGAATTAGCCACCATATTCCTGACCTTAACCCCATTGAAAGTCTTTGGGATGTGCTGGAGAACACTTTACGGAGTGGTTCGACTCTCCCGTCGTCAATACAAGATCTCAGCCAAAAACTTATGCTACTCTGGATGGAAATAAATGTTGTGACATTGCATAAGGTTGTCGAAACAATGCCACAACAAATGCGCACCGTAATCAAAGCTAAAGGCGGTCCAACGAAATATTAGAGTGTGCGACTTTTTTTTTGGCCGGGCAGTGTACATATATAATATACAGTAAGTATTATGAAATAAAGGTTATGACGGGCGGCAGTGTAGTATAATGGGTAAGGAACTGGGCTTGTAACTGAAAGGTTGCAGGTTCAATTCCCAGGTAGGACACTGCCGTTGTACCCTTGAGCAAGGTACTTCACCTGCATTGCTTCAGTATATATCCAGCTGTATAAATGGATGCTATGTAAAAAAAAATTTTTTTAAAAAAAGTTGTGTACGTCGCTCTGGATAAGAGCATCTGCTAAATGCCTGTAATGTAATGTAATGATGTTTACGGTAGGGTGTTTTATTTTACTATTTACAAGCAAAACTGCACCTAACCTTTATATATGTTTGTTAAGGAAAAATGGATTTTAAGAGAATCAGTATTGAAGACTGATTATGGCTTTTCCTGCTTTCCAACAGGTCATCGTGTGGGGAGACTATGGGCGGATGGACCATAAATCCTTTATGGGAGCAGTTCAGATACTTTTAGACGACCTTGACCTGTCCAACATGGTGATAGGCTGGTTTAAGCTCTTCCCCCCATCCTCTTTGGTGGACCCTACCTTGGCACCTTTGACTAGAAGAGCTTCCCAATCCTCATTGGACAGTTCCTCTGGACCTTGCCCTCGTTCGTAGCAGCATGGGGGTAAAGATAGCATTGTCGTAGCAACCAGTGTTGGAGGTAACAAGTCTCGACAGGTCACAGGCCACGCCCTGGCTACACTGCATGCTTGATGTTGTGTCTTCTGAGCCCGTACCTAGGGATGCAAAAATGTGGTCCTGTCTTTTCAGCAAATGTCGCACACATTGTGCGTGTAGAACGCCCCCCTCCGGGGGAAAAACGGGCGGCAGTAGCTGGACCGAACTTTGAAGCACGAGGAACTCAGAAACGCTAGGTTTTCGTACAATTCGAAGCCATGAGGGTGTGTGTGTGAGTGAGGGGAGAGAGCGGGGAGGGAGGGGAACTGAGAACCAGTTAATGAGGTCAATGGACGAGCTTTTTTAAGAAAAAAATGATCACTATTTATGTTGGTTCGTTATTTTCTTTTGTTTTCTTATGTGGTCGATGTACTCGTACTGAAAGGGGTAGTAATGGGCAATGTTCCTAGCCTGTTGCTCGGCTACACCACGCCAACAAACAAACCTAGCTGTGGAAACAGAGCTACTGTATGACAACGATTACAGTGGGCGAGGGGCACCTGTGAAGACATGACAGAAGATCGAGGGCCAGATGCCCCTCCCGGCCCCGCCCTTAATTCCCCGGTTATCCCCAGATATGCATATGTGCTCAGAGCTAAAGCAGGTCTTGAAAGATTTTCTTTCCTTTTTTTAAAAGAGAGTTTTAAAAAATGGCAATACAGACGTGGCTACCATCAATGCTCCAGAATACTAACACTTCAGAGCCCACAATAAGTCAAACTTTTTGTGATCGAATATAATTATTTCTCTGTTGATATATTGTATGAAATTTAAAAGAAGAATTTTTTTGCATGGACACAAATTTAGCTGAACTTCAAAAAAAATTTAAAGATTATTTTCTTGAGGCTGCGACTTGCAAAAAAGAGAAGAAAAACAAAACAGATCAGCCATTTTTGACAATTTATATTATTTTTAAAGATAAATTTCA
This sequence comes from Synaphobranchus kaupii, assembly GCA_029718625.1. Taxonomy (NCBI): domain Eukaryota; kingdom Metazoa; phylum Chordata; class Actinopteri; order Anguilliformes; family Synaphobranchidae; genus Synaphobranchus; species Synaphobranchus kaupii. Next base: position 37,620,657 of record CM056382.1, read on the forward strand.
CTAGTGCATGGTTTTCGAGGGGAGTGAATGCAAAAGCGTGATTAAAAAAACACCATGTTTATCGTCCTTTAGACCATTCATGAGTCTGTATTTTTACAGACGTTCATTTAAAGAAAGCTAAGAGAAACCTTCTAGCTTATTAAAGAAAAAAGACCAATTTATGTGACAAAGAAAGGATTAAAATAAATGTAAAGTATTTATGTCATTGTAAAGGCACAGGCCTTATAAAGATAAACATTATGTGCAAATTGTACACTTCTCTCTTTCTCCCTTTTCCTAGGGTGATTATTGTACTATCCATTGCTACCATCGTCAAATTCCCTGAGTATGTCCCGATTTTCCAGGACTGTAGATTATCTTACAGTTCTGTACTGTTTAAGTCTATATTTATTTTGAATTTGATTTGTTTAACAAGCATGTTGAAAAGGGGTATTTGCAACATGGCTTGGGCACACCTTACAGAAACTCAGCATGTTTTGATAAAAAAGATATTTGGAATTTTTGCAGTTTCTTGTACAGTGCATGTAAAATAAGTTACTTTTCTCCCTCACCTTGAACTGAATTCTGCAGCGAAATGGCTACCAGACTTTCGTGGCCAACCGTTAAAAGGTTTAACAAAACATTCCACCTCCTGGTAACATATTTTCTTTCTGATTTTTAAAAGAGAATGAAAGAAAAAAACATTTTATATTTAATGGAGGTTGACTAGAAAAAAAATAATTATGGTTGCAAGTATATTTTATTTTAATATTGTCATTTAAAAAAGTAACACATGCAACAAAAAGATCCCATGAATTGGTTCTGCAAGAGGAATTTCACCAGAACAAGCGATAGCAAAGTGTACTGCTGTAATGTATTTTGCTGTAAAACTGAATTTTTACAGGCACTATTTGTCATGTTATGAATGAATAACAAGGTATGTGATCATGGGAAATTGCCACACAATATGAATTTTTAGTTGTTTTCCTTGTTTTGGAAAAAAAATAAAATCAATTTAATATATTTTTGTTAGTTTACTTACAAGCCAAGACCAATTTATTTTATTTTTATTTTTATTTTTTTAGTAATTATGAGTGCTCCTCATACGGATTGAGAAGCATATGAATCAAAGGTTATTAAAAACACTTGAATGAAAATACACAGAGACATTATTCTTCTTCCTGGAAAAATTCAGCTACATCTTATAGGACTTAGCAGTTGTTTCTGTAACAAGCTATGCATTTTGTTTTGCATATAGCAGCTGTTCCAGTTCTTTGATCTAGGATATAAGTAAGCAAACTTGAAATGAGGATATTTAGGAAGTGGAATAATGCCCCTCATGATTACTGACAGGTGTTATTTACCCTTTTGAATGCCTTTTTTTCTGTTGCAATGTGTTCATGCCGAGGCAATGTCTTGGCAAAGTATGGTTGAGTACAGAGATTTATGTAAGTTATTTTTCAAATTAAAAATAAAAAACTGGATATAACACAGACACTGAGTACCAGCAACCAAACTAATGCTGCAGCATACTATCCTTTAGTTGGTTTTGTTTGAATTACGCGCTACTTTCTTCCATACACATTTTGTGTGCGTGCGTGCATGTGTGCGTGTTTGCGTGTGCATGTGTGTTTGAGAGATTTTTTTCATATGCACAGAATATGAAAACATTTTAAGTATGGCAAATTTGTACATAGTTTACATGCAGTATTTATTCAAAATCAATGCATATTTAATTTTTTTCCATGTCTGCAAATCTATAATGTAGTCGTGTGAAAATCCCTTCACATCGCTCATGGCCACAGCTGTCTTGTACAAAATAGGTGATTGAAAACTTTTCAGCCCCAATAAACAATCAACTAAGAAGTAATTCTGACAATGGCATTTGACACTGATAATAAAAGCTGAAGTCTTATTTGTTTCATAATGGTCTTTTCTCAAGAACTAGGTAATGTTATTTGCTAATTGTATTAGCTTAAACGTCTGGTTGAATGACCCTGTACTAGAGAATGTCTATAGTATGTGTACTGGACAGCTGTTGAAGTCCCTTTTTTTTCATAGATCATTCATATTCATACTTAATTTCTCCATTGACATGCTGTTATGTGTGTGTCAATTCTTTTGATCCTCCACTGAACGGAAAACATAGAAGCTCAGGTGAACACCTACAGTCTGTGCTTGATTGGTGCTTCCAGAACAGGTAGAGTTATGAGGGCCTACGCTGTTTACGTAACCCATCCGCATTACAAACCTCAACGTCTTTGCACCAAGTTACCGTGACATAAAAAAACAAATACCAGTGAATTCTGGTAAGGTGCAACTCATTGTATTTAAGTACTTTAATCTATATAGGTATGGGTATAAGGAAAATAATATGGGTTCATTTTTAAGTGAAGTATTTAATCTATATATAATTTTGTTCTAAGACAATTACAACAGGAGACAAAATTGAATGAAGACAAAGGTAACCTTAAGGAAATTAACAGAATATAAATTATTACATGTTCTATTTCTAATATGGCCATTGTAATCAGAATAACCTTCACATGCCCAATTGATGTAGAACTTATTTAATAGCTATTTCCACCACAGAAATATGCTTAGTCACATTAACTATGATTTGTCTTGCCCTTATGTTAAGCCAATGGTTTTTCAGTTACTGATATAAGAATTTACTGTATGAATGTCTATGTAGTTCTTATGAAGGAGTTGAATCATACAAATAACCATTCATAGAAAGTGTCATGCCTTTTGACTCTCCCTCTAGCCTCTTCTTTTTGTAGTGCAATATGTCTTTTTCGACTATATTAGAAACATGGTTACAAAATGAAAAAATGGTTGATTGTTCTACATATAAATCTGGCAGGCTTGTCTGCTAAATTTACCAGGATGGTGAACATCTGCATCAAAAGTATCCTGCGAGATGGTGTTTTACTGTTCTTATGACAGGCAAGCTCCACATGTGTGCTGAGTTAGCACTGAGAGGTGAGAGACAAGCAGAGAAAGGCAATAAACATTCGCCCTTATTTATGACTCATCATTAATGCAAGTGTTGGTTTTATTCTTCACACAGTTTTGGGGAGTTCAGCAATCGTGACTCACCAAACTGATAACTCACTAAATTGTATTTGTGGAGAGAACTTGTAGTTATTAATAAGTTATGGACAAATGTTGATTGAATCCAGGCCATAGTTTGTCAATATAATGAATAACTTTTGCAGGAGTATAATATGCTGAAGTATTTATCATAAGGTATAGAACTTTGCGAAAGTCTCCAGAAAAAGCCAGCTTTTGGCATTTTTCACATACCCCTTATGGACAGTCTACTTTGAATATATCAGATACGCTTCCTCTAATAACCATGAGCATGGAAAGACTGCCACACTATCAGATGGTCAAAATTTTATTCAGAGGAAAACTTTTGAATTTTAGCATGGAACCAGTGTCGACTTACATTCTTTCGGGACGCCTGAGCAGTTATATAACTAACATCAGTTAGTACTCTACTCTTATCACTACACTTTGGCTAACTATTAACATAACAGGCTACTTCACTAAATGTGGATTTGAATGTATAGAAACTTTTCAACTATTCCCCATGGAAATAATTGCAATTACCATAGACTCATTCCTTACAAACATTACAAACTTCTATACCCACTGACATCATTCTAAACTTCATACAGCCGCACAATAAATCTTCTAACATGGGCAACATTGCTTTGGGATATGACTTGTTTAGGTTCTGTGAAATATATTGGTAAGAGTTTCATAGTAACTCAATAATTTGGAAACGGCTTCTCCCAAGTTGTCTCTGAGGGCACCAGTGGAAATGCTGTGTTGGATGTCATCTTAACTGACCTATCATAATCCTACTCAAAACCAATCATACTACCCCCCATAGGCTAAAGTGACCACAACTCTGTGCAGCAGAGGTCAATAAAGAGCAAGAAAGTGGAGTATCGTCCCCTTGGAGGGACCGTCCTTACAGACTTTGACAGATGGATTACAAACCACTCATGGGAAGGGGTGTATGAGGCTAACACCACCCAAAGTAAGGTAGTGGCCTTCTACTCCACCATGACAGCAGCTATTGACCAGTACCTCCCAACTAAGACTATAAATCTGCATCCCACCGATAAACCATGGATTACACCTCAGATAAAACATCTCATCTCACTCAGGCAGAAATTCTTTAACAAAGATAGATCCTCCAACACTTGGAAATTCTGAGAATGAGGAAATTCGAGCACGAGTCCAAAAAGAACTGAAGTGTGCCAAAGTAATTTCTACCCATCCAAGGTTGAATAACTCAAGAAAGACAACCCAGAACCTGCCACAAAAACATTCAGGCCATGTGTGGCATTAAAAATCCTGAATGCCTAATCGAGGCCCCCAATTGTGACCCGGGAGACCCATAGCAATAGTGGAAGTCTCTGAATCCCTGCCCCCACTGGACGCGTCTTGTCTCCCAGCATTTCTGCCAGCACCCAGAAAACTCCCCACTATCCAGGTCTGGGATGTACTGCACAAATTACAGTCTGTCAACCGAATCAAGACCCCTGGCCCGATTTATATACCCCCAAAGATCCTGAGAGAGTTTGCTGTGGAGCCCTGTTCCCCAGTGACAGACATCTTGAATTCCTCCTTCCAGGAAGCTTCAGTACCAAAGGAATGAAAAAAGAGGTGATTGTTGTCCCTGTTCCCAGATCTCAGCCCCCAACCTTTGAGGAACTAAGACCAATCTCTCTCACACCACAGCTCTCTAAACTCGCTGAAGGTTATGTGGCTGAGTGGATACGGAAGGACATTGAGGAACATCTAGACTAGGGTTAGGGAACGCTGGTCCTGGAGAGCCGCAGGGTCTGCTGGTTTTTGTTCTCACCTTAAATACAGCAACTACTTAGACCAAAGAAACCAGGTGAGTGAGTTAACTGTGTAATCAACTGCTTTAATTGATCAATTAAGTGGCGAGTAACAACTAAAACCAGCAGACCCTGTGGCTCTCCAGGACCAGGGTTCCCTACCCCTGATCTATACCCTCAGCAATATGGCTGTAGAAAAGGGAGATCCACAACAGATGCCCTTACCAGCTTCCTGGACTTCCTTCACAGATCTACGGCCAAGCTCAAAACCAGCTGTATCCTGGTAGTCACTGATTTCTCCAAGGCCTTTGATAAGGTTGACCACAACATGTCCTCATGGCTCTAGCTGACCTGTGGAGTGGCGCAGGGGACTAAGCTCGGGCCAGTTATATTTCTGACTTTCATTGCCAGTGCCTTTCGCTCTAACATGGCTAGGTGGAAGTATGTGGATTACATGACCATCGTAGAACAGCGATTCAATGTTTGACGTCTCTTAAAAACCAGTTAACCTTATTTTTTCATCTTGACACTGTATGATTTTTCCTAATTTGTTGGGATTAAATAGTGAACACACAATAAACATAATGCTATATTTTTAAAAGTCCTATACCAACTTTGTATAAACAGTGTTGTGTGGCAGCATTTGTGTGGTAGCTGTATAAAATGTAAGAAAATATACAACCTTTATTAGTTTTTAACTCTGATTTTATGTGGGTAATTCTGGTGGCACTTTCCCCTATAGGTTTTAAACTTCACAGACATTCATGACCTCAGGCTCTAAAATTAGATGTTTCATCACAGAATTTTAATACTTAGGGAAAAAAGGCTAGTCAATTGGGAGACACACAAAATGTGATGCAGAAAGTGTCAAAAATATTTCTATTACAATAGTTTTGAGCCAGTTTGAACTTTTAGGGTCAATTTGACCCCAAACATAAATGGCATCATAAAATGTAACATAATACAAGGGTTATGTAATGGTGGTGTGACATGTGAGGTAGGAGGGGCCAAACGCAGCAAGGGGATTCATTAAGCACTAGGCCACTAGGACGGGAAACCCGGTAATTAAGGGAAGGAGACAAGACAGGGAACACACATACCAAAGCTACTTACTGGCTAACTGTCACACACCAATGAGTAGAGGCGCAAACGCCAGGTTTCTCAGTAAGAAAACCAAACAAAGCTAATGGAACAAAGCACTGGGCTCCCATAATTCTACGAGCAAAGTGACTAAAGAAAGAGCCAGAAATAATAAACGCCCTGCCTCGGTAACTAGACGCATAAGAACAGGCGAGTAGCATAATGGCACAAATAACACACACCAAAGGTACCGAAGCTACAAACCAGCTCACTGTAATACGCAAATGAGTAGAAGCACAAACGCCAGGTTTCTCAGTAAGAAAACCAAACAAGGCGAATGGAACAAAGAACTGCTACCCTATATTCTACGAGCTAAGTAACTCAGTAAAAGCGTGAACGCCCGATCTCCCAGGAGAGTGAAACATTTTACAGGCGAATAGAGCAGAGATCTGCGGTCCCATACCTCTACGAGCTAAGTAACTAAAGGGCCAGCAATAATAAATGCCCTGCCTCAGTAATGAGGCGTTAGAATAGGCGAGTAGCATAAATGGTACAAATAAAACACACAGCCAACAAACCCTGCAAAATAATACGAGATAGTATACGAGGAGGCAAAAGGAACAGAGATCTAACGTTCCAAGGCTACTCTCAGACTCGCAGTCACACACAAACATGTCCACAACATCGCCCAGTCTTCCCTATAGGAAGACATGTACCGAAGGACGAAACAGAACTACAGTTCCGAACAAAATCACCAAAGCTCCATGTACAGAGACAGGTACCGAAGAACGAACAGGACAGGTGCACCGGACATTTACCGGCTAAAAGACTAACGCAAGCTTAATAGAAAATACACGCCCTGCCTCTCAGAATAAATAAAGCCCGGTCTCTTAGTAAGAAATGACTATACAAATACACCCACAAACAAACAAAGACTCCTCTCGCTTTCACGGGAGAAAGCAGACAGAGAGAGGAGGAAGAGACAGAAAAGGCAACCGCTTGGCTGGTTTTGAAATCACTGCCAAGCGGGAGAAATGGCCAGAGGAACAATGGGCGGATTTGCTGGCTCCATTTTTGACGGGCGTGGCTCAGACCACCTACCAAGATTTAACGGATGGCAGAACGGTGACATTCGAAGAGCTAAAAGAGGAAATACTGCAGCGACATGGATACACGCTGCTTACTAGGGCGCAGCGCTCCCACGACTGGACATATGACCCGTCAGTCTCACCCCGAGCGCAAATACACAGCTCACCCGGGTCACCAATGCATGGCTGATGTCGGAGCCCAAAACCCTGGGAGCCGTCGAGAGGGTGATTATGGACCGCTTTTTACGCGCGCTTCCCTTCGAAGCAAAAAAACTGGCTGGTCAGAGCAACCCTAAGAGCGTGGAGGAGCTAGTCGAGGTGATGGAGGGATATCAGGCGTCCCAAGCATTAGTGCGCAATGGACGGGAGGTGAAGACTGAAGCGACCCCCAGGCCTAAGGAACGTCCACGGGCGGACGACCACGCTCGGGGCCCCCGCAGTAGAGACCCCGGTCGAACCACCCAGGCGCCGGCCACTCGTGACGTCAGATGGCAGGAGATGTTATGAGTGTGGGGAACAGGGCCACATCGCCTGGAGCTGCCCTCACCGGGGGGATGTCCCCATGCCCACTGCCTCAGCCAGCGAGACGAGCTGACCCTGTGGGCTACTGATGGCCTGCTGGGCCCAGGAGAGCGGCGGGTCTCCTCTCACTCCCGTCAAAGCCAACGGGAAGGACGCAACGGCTCTCCTGGACTCCGGAAGCGCAGTGACCCTGGTCCGTCCAGATTTCGCCAGGCTTCCCCATCTGTCGGAAAGGGTTGCGGTCACATGCATACATGGGGAGACCCGGGAGTACCCCACCACCTTTTTGGACCTCCAAACCACCAGAGGGTGGTACAGTGGGACTGTGGGAATCGTAGCAGATCTCCCCGTTAAAATCCTCATCGGCAGGGACGCCAACGTCTTCCCAGGGCTGTGGCACGGTCTGGCGGGGAGTGGAAGGGCCAGAAACCCCCAAAAGAAACCCAAAAAAACAGAGCAGCTGTGTGGGTACCAGGAAGTGGATCCGGAGGCCTCCACTGAGCCACTCTCAGAGGGAGTGGCCAGCGAGAAGGCAAGAGCAGCTGAAGAGGCCACTTGGGAGACAGCGAGGGAGGAAGAGGAAAGCCCTCCTGTGGAGGAGGACGGTGACGTGGCTGACCTGTTCCCCTAAAACCCAGATGACCAGCCTCTACCAGCCCCTCTCACCGGGAGATTCGGGACAGCCCAGCTGGAGGACGCCAACCTCACCAGCTCACTCCAGCAGGTGTCAGTGGTGGACGGCAAGCTATTAGACGGGGTAAGACATGATATTTCCTCACTTTGCCATTAAAAGTAATCTATTATATCAAGTGGTAATGAAGGCGGGGGTACAGCAGGAACTGTTGTTGGTGCCCCATCCCTTTATCCCCTCAGTCTTACAGCTTGCCCACACACACCTGCTGGGGGCCCACCTAGGGGTGGAGAAGACCCTGGAGAGGATGAAGATGCGGTTCTACTGTTCAGGGGTCAAAAAGGCCGTAGAGGACTACTGTCGTAGCTGCCCCAACTGCCAGCAGGTGGCGCCTCAACCTCACATGAGGAGCCCTCTCATCCCTCTACCCATTATATCTGTTCCCTTCAGTAGGATCGGCATGGACCTGGTGGGACCCCTACCCCGGAGCAGCCGAGGGCACCAGTACATCCTGGTCGTGTTAGACTACGCCACCAGGTACCCGGAGACTATTCCACTGAGAACCATAGCCACGAAGGGGATTGCGAGGGAGCTGATGTTACTCTTCTCCCGGGTCGGGCTGCCGGAGGAGATTCTGACCGACCAGGCCACACCGTTCATGTCACGGATCATGAGAGATCTGTGCCAACTGATGAAGGTAACCCAATTAGGTACTTCTGTCTATCACCCTCAGACGGACGGGCTGGTCGAGAGGTTTAACCAAACCCTCAAGAAGATGCTAAAAATAACGATGGAGGCCGATGGGAGAAACTGGGACCAGCTGCTGCCGTTCGTTCTCTTTGCAATTCGAGAGGTACCCCGGGCATCCACCGGGTTTTCCCCGTTTGAGCTGTTGTACGGGAGACGACCCCGAGGGCTGTTGGACCTGGCCAAAGAGGCCACCCCATCGAATCATGGTGGAACACGTAGAGGAGGTGAGAGAACGTATGGCGACTATCTGGCCTATGGTGAGAGAACACATGGCGGAGGCCCAAACTGCACAGGCACGGGTCTACAACTGCGGGGCCCAACCCAGGGAGTTCGCCCCCGGGGACAAAGTGCTGGTCTTGGTGCCTACCTCGGAGTGTAAATTCTTAGCCAAATGGAACGGTCCCTACGAGGTCATCGAAAAGGTTGGTACAGTTAACTACCAGGTACAACAGCCCGGACGACGATCCCCCACTAAGGTGTACCACGTAAACCTGTTAAAAAAATGGGTGGCCCGCGAGGTGCTGTTCTCTATCACAACCCCCCAGGTCGCTGTGAAAACAGAGCCAGTCAAAGTCCCGATGGGAGAGCAATTGACCCCGAGCCAGCGACAGGACCTCCAGGACCTGGTCAACCGAAATAGAGACGTATTCTCTGCCGAGGCGGGGCACACCGACCTGATCCAGCACCGGATTGTCACGGAGCCAGGAAAACGGGTGAAACTGAGGCCATACAGTATCCCAGAGGCCAGGAGAGAAGCCATCGCGGCCGAGGTAAAAGCTATGCTAAGTGCAGGAATCATTGAGGAATCCAATAGTGAATGGTGTAGTCCAATTGTGCTGGTACCGAAACCGGATGGGTCGATTCGTTTCTGTAATGATTTCAGAAAATTAAACGCTATATCCAAATTTGACGCCTACCCTATGCCTAAGATAGATGAACTCATTGAACGCCTGGGAAGAGCCCGTTTCATCACCACACTGGACCTGACAAAGGGCTACTGGCAGGTACCTCTGGCGCCCGAGGCCAGAGAGAAGACAGCGTTCATCACACCGGGCGGCCTCTTCCACTATAAGATGCTACCATTCGGGCTCCACGGGACCCCGCCCACCTTCCAGCGACTAATGGACCGGGTCCTACGACCCCACTGTGTATACGCCACGGCCTACCTGGACAATATCGTAATACACAGGGAGGAATGGGGGACCCACCTGCAACAGATCGACGCCATACTTCACGCCCTGCGGGGGGCGGGGCTAACAGCCAATCCAAAGAAATGTCGCCTCAGCCTTCGAGATGCAGACTACCTGGGGTATACAATCGGATGTGGCTGCGTCAAACCTCAGGCAGGAAAGGTCGAGGCGATCCGGGAATGGCCCCGCCCCCGCACCAAGAAGCAGGTACGAGTGTTCATTGGGCTTGCCAGCTATTACAGACGTTTTGTCCCCCATTTCTCCTCCCTAGCAGCACCCCTCACGGACCTGACCCGAAGCCGGCTGCCAGACCGAGTCCTGTGGACGACCGAGGCAGAGGCAGCCTTCGGAGCCATCAAAGACGCCCTGTGTTCGGAACCAGTGTTGGTGACCCCCGACTTCTCCCAACCCCTAGTGGTACAGACGGATGCATCGGAAACCGGGGTGGGTGCCCTCCTATCCCAGCTACATGAAGGTGAAGAACATCCAATCACCTACATAAGTCGCAAGTTACTACCCAGAGAGCAAACATATTCCACGGTGGAGAAGGAGTGCTTGGCTATCAAGTGGGCCCTAGAGGGTCTGAAGTATTACGTTTTGGGACGGTACTTCACCCTGGTAACAGACCATGCACCACTAAGTGTGGATGTCTAGGAACAAAGACAATAATGCAAGGGTCACTCGCTGGTTCTTCTCATTGCAACCATACGCCTTTGACGTCATCCACAGGTCCGGAGCTGCCCATGGGAACGTGGACATGCTGTCGCAGAGAGAAGCCCTGGGTTCCTGGGCCGCCCCGCCCTCCTGGTCGGAGCTGAGGGGGGGGGGTGTGTGGCAGCGGGCGGGGACGAAACCACGGTGAAGTGATAGATGGAAGGTATGTCAGGCTGAGGTGGAAAGATTGCATGCCGATGACGTCACCGCCTCAGCAAGGAAACCCACGGCACCTGGAGAAAACTCCGAGCAAGACAGCTGCGGCGAATCGCTGGGCTAATCAGCGCCCTAGAAAAGGGGCTGCCAAACAACAGAAGTGGAGAGAGTGAGTTTGGAGTTTTGGAGTTTGTTGGAGAGAGAAATTGAAAAGCGCTGTGTATGATCTGTTTTGCCAGGAGAAGTCTGCTGTGTGCCCGACCGCCGGATTGTACGAGAACCCGCCCCATTACATTACATTACATTTATTTAGCAGACGCTTTTATCCAAAGCGACGTACAGTAAGTGCGTACAGAGACATCATCATCATTACAGAACAGACAAGACAAAGCACATCCTTTGCATAATGTAGCAGCTATCCCTAGCAATGAATGTTGACTGTAGTTCCATTACCGACCCCCGCCTGCCTGACAACCCTCCTCCTGCATCAGCCCTGGACCATATGACAACCCGTCTAAGTGTACCGAACCCTGGCATCGGACAATGACGATTCTCTCGGATTACGGACTGGCTGACGCTCCCGCTAACCACTACCTCTTTTTCCCCGCAAACAGCAATAAATTTGCGATATAAATTGAATTGCCGCTGTGTGGACATTGCGATTATTGTTTTCAGTGGGTGAAAACCCCAACCGCCTCGGAGTTTGCCACAATACCTTGGGTGTGTCAGGAAAAAAAGCGTGTGAATCAGGCTCATCGTGGCAAATGGGAAATGACTACAAGGCTGACTACTTAAACATGATGTGTGACATTGAGGAAGTTGTGTGGTTTTTGAGCAATGAGAAGAAGCAGAACAAGAAGGAGACACAACAGTTCTCCTTCTTCGCTAATGAAAAAGGACACCTCGGGTTCATCAGGTATTTGAATAATTATTTTATTTTAGTTTTAATTCTGCAGATGTATGTATATACACTATACATGTATGTGATGTTAAAAGTAATTCATTATAATTGTCAGTTGTTTTAAAAGTTTGTAAGTACTTTTTTCATACAGTGTGCATTTCATGTATCTCTTTGTTAAAAGATGAAACAGATAAAGGAACTTTAAAAATTGAGCTGGGCTCAGAAAACCTGGCGATACTACAATATATTTAGGATGGTGCATATGAAAATACATCTTTCTTTGTTTTAATACTGTACTCACTGAAATTCAGCAACATGAATAATAATAATAATTATGTTATTAATTACATTATTAAGGATTATTATCCATAAAATACTGTAATGGTGCTGCAATAGCTTTCCATAGTATAGATAAAACGTTTGACTGAATCCTTTTTTAAAAGTACAGAAAGGGCTGCGTGAAAATGTTCCGTTGATCTTCACATTATTTGATTGTAGCCTATATAGCCTTAAAAATGTATTTGTCATACCTACATAGACACCAAACCTGCATTATAGTTGGAGTAGTTAAATTAATAGTTGCATATAGTAGTGCAGTCACAGTGCTTTATGTTGTAGTGCCCACAGTGTAATTTCATACCTTTACATATTTACCATATTATATATATGTATACCATATTATGATGAGTATAGTAAGATTCTATGCTTTATTAAGAAGACACCAAGAATAAAGTGTTAGGAATAAAGTAGTTAGGAATTTTATTTAACATATTGTCTATAATTTAACATCTACATAAAATATATCACAATCCCATTAGTGTTTAGGCAGATCTTAATAATCTGTCAATATTACTGATTTTATGTTAGAACATTCATGCTAGAAATCTCCATGCAGCTGCACACGCAATATCAATAACTCGTACACATGAAAAAGAGCTGTCTCAACCAAAAAAGAATGAAAGCACTAGATTCTGACCAGCGGAGATCTGTTCAAAAGGGCATAACAATGTGAGTGAGAGACACAGCCAATATTTCAATCCATCGCAAGTATCATTGGACCTAAACCTAGCCTAATTGACAGTAGAGGGCTCTTCACATAATTATCAATTATAATTACCAATAATACTTGACATAATTGCCTAATATTAATATGTGCAAAGCTTTAATGCACCCATGCAGAAATTCCTGGGTGGGTAGGATTAATAGGAGAAGTGTGTTTGTTTTGATAATTAAGAATATTCAGGCTAAAACTGAAATTGGTAACATTCCAGTTAATGTTGTGATGTTTCCATAATCGAGCACAACATTTCCACCTGCAGCAAACAAATGTCAAAATCTCTGAACATACAAGTTTCAGAAGCCAAAAACAAATGAAAGCTAGTTTACACCACCCCCAGTCAGCAACATTACTGGCTTTGCAATGATATCACTGACTCAGCGATGGCGTGTGGCTTTTCTGTCTTAGCCACAGTCTTAGCAACTCAACTGCTAACCTCAATTCCTTTCTGAGACACTGCTGCACACGCATTTGCACCTATTTTTTTTATTTGGTCTATCAAAGGAATCATACAATCTTGGTCCATGTCAGCAAACGAGGGATGCATGGTAATGTTAGTGAGGTGACGCAAGTTTTCTAGCCCAATATATTTAATTGATGTGTTTTCTAATGAAAAGGGCATTGTGGGGAAAAAGGAACTCCTGAAATTAATATCCATCTTTTCTGGTCTATATTATGCTTAGGTAGCAATCATAGAAAGAACTGCTGTGAGAAATCCAGCACCATACACTATGTTTATACTCTCAGATTTTGCATTCTAAAACCCGGGATTCGGCACAAATTCTTGTTTTCAAAACAAGTGGCTCATTACGTGAACCAATCAAAGAGATAGGCCACTTCATGTCGTGAACCAATCAACAATGACATTGACCTTGTGTGTTGGATATTCATTTACAGTCTATATTATTGTTCCATTAATTTTACAGGTTTGGTGCATCATATTCAGGAGCTGCAATTCCATTAGATATCCGTCTCCAAAATGAAAATTGGAAGCACAAAATGGAGACAGCACATAGTGCAAGCCTGGTCTGTCGCTGTAAAGCTTTATACATCTGGTCAGAGGAAAGGCTGGAGAAATAACCTCCTTCACTTCATTGCCTGTTTCACCATCAGCCTCATCTTCAACACCTTCCTCTTCCTCGGTCTCCATTATACTCTGAAGTATGGCATGGTGCTTTCAGGTGGCATTGCGGGCACAGTCATGGTGGTTGTGACCGCTGTGTTGTTCTTTTCCAAACGCGTTCGCTGCTTTGGGATTCTATTCCTGATCTCGTGTGGCATGCAGCAAGGAAGGACCCTGCTCATAACTGCAGGAACCGGCCTGGTGGTCTTCTGTAACATTCAAAACACGTTAAGAAACGTTAGAGAATTGACCAGAAGCATGCAATGTAACCTGGAGAAAAAAACGCTTTCCATTGACCTCACGCCACTCAGCTATTATGTAAAAATGTTATTATGGGTTGGTGACCAGCTCAAAGGGATCTCAGACTTTGGGGTGGTCAAATTTAACACTGAATTTAGCATTGTTTCAAAAAGCAACTCAAAGGAGTTACAGGAGAAACTTCAACAAGCACACCTGGCACTCAACGAAACAGCTGAACACACGCTATTGGTCATGAACACTGTATCATCTGTCTGTCAGAAAATATTCCCTGCGCTGGGTACAATTATTCTCATGCTCTTCACAGCATTGTACCTGAGAAGGTATTACTCCAACAGGAAGTTTCAGAACACCTTCATCACCAGCAAGTTCATTCAGTATGATAAGAAGCAGAAGGCCGAGGGCAAACCTCATGTCCTTCCCCTGACAAAGAAGGAAGCCAAGCGCTACACTGCCATTCCTTCACTTGGTCTGACAATCAAGGAAGGGAAAATAATGCTGAAGTTCTACATTCCACTTCTCACTAATCTTCTACTCTGGGTTTTATTCATCGGCATTGATGCCCTTCTCTACTGGTTTATTTTAGTCATCAGAAAGCACCTTGAAGAGTTAGAACCATTCCATGTTCCTTTGGTAATGAATGCGAGAGTAAGTAAAGTGTGCTTCTTGAACTTGTGTCAAATACCTTCATTCAATTTCAGCACAATGTGCTTTGCCCTTTACTTTACTTTGAGCAATGAATTTTGTCTTTACGTTAGGTAAAACTGTAGTTTTACATTCTGTTTAAAATACAACATTGTGGCCATTATGGAAAGTATAAAACTACAGATGAGGTGTAAAAAAATTTAATTAAATAAAAAATAAAAAACTTAGGCAAGAACAACGATAATGTTTGCTTCAATTTATTCAAATCTTATTTTTGTGTAAAGCCCACAATTTTTAAAGAGGACACAAGCCCAGTTCATTGTAACAAGCAAATGTTTTCCTGAATTGTTAATATACAGTTTTCATACAAATCAATGGCTTTTAAACCTACAACCTCTATGTTCTAGGAAGACATATTTGTCCTTGACATCATCCATGTCTCAGGAAGATATAAAAAGGGGGATTTCTCCTTCTCTGTGGCCCTGTTTGAGAAGGAGTGTCTCCCCGAACCCAGCCTTCTGCTCTATCAGTCTGTTATACCGCTGGCCGTCATTCTCGTCATCCTGGTTATCCTGGGTCTGCTGTCTTCCAAACTCATGCAGCTGAAGCTGCTTGTGTCTTCGGAGTTCTATGGTGACAACGCAGACGAGAGGGTTGAGTACCTGCATGCAAAAATACTCCGGAGCAGATCGAAGACTAAGTTTTATGAACTGAGACATCTTCTGAAAACACTTTGGAAAAAGGTTTGTATCTATTGAAAATTAAGATCGGCAGCTCTTTATTTTAAGCCAGTTTACCCACAACTGCACAACCATTGTGTCCTAGCTGAGTTTGGTAGCTAATGTTTTGCTAAGTTCACTTGTCTAAAGTTGGCTATATACCTAATGGTTCACAATAGCTAATGTTAGCGGCTTATTTTTTAAACATGTAAATTGTTGAACAAGGCTGCCCTCTATCCCAGACTTAGTTTCCCGATACACCCAGCCCAAATTCAGTACACTGCTGGATGTTTTACAATAGGTTTTCATAACT
The DNA here is from genome assembly GCA_029718625.1 of Synaphobranchus kaupii. Taxonomy (NCBI): domain Eukaryota; kingdom Metazoa; phylum Chordata; class Actinopteri; order Anguilliformes; family Synaphobranchidae; genus Synaphobranchus; species Synaphobranchus kaupii. The sequence goes on from CM056382.1 coordinate 37,636,648, forward strand.
GATAAATAAAGGAGAACATAAAGGAGCAAATCTTTCAGCTAGCCAGTTTTACTCAAACACTACAGTTGGTGATGGCTAGCTGAATTATATAGCGAGCCAATTTTATAAAAACACCCAATATATAAACTTATGTCGGGCTCTAGTCCCATTTGGTGATGCAGGAGCGGGTGAAACTCTCAACATTATTTTGCATCTAGCCGTACTGTTGTGAACAATGTCATTGTTGATTGGTTCACGATGTGAAGCGGCCTATCTCTTTGATTGTTGTGAGCCACTTGTTTTGAAAATAAGAATTTGGGCCGAATCCCTGATTTTAGAATTCAGAATTTGAGAGTATAAACACAGTTTATGTATGGTGCTGGATTTCTCTCACAGCAGTTCTTTCTAGGATCGCTACAGACTAAGCATGACCATTCCTCGAAAAAAAAAAGTGCACAATCAAGTGGTAGCTTTGTATCCAATAAGAGGTTGATACATCACATGCCCCTGGAAGCGGAAATGGCGAGATGCCATTCGTGCAGAGGATGCAGCTCATGCAGTTACACCGGGGCTGTGTCCGAACCAGAGACCTATCTACTGTGCCGTCTCTTGCGAACAGTGCACTGGCAGAAGTGTGCTGTTTAATGTGCACTGTTTAGCAGTCCGCAAAAAATATCCACTATACTATTTTCCAAACGTACTGTGGAAGTGTCGTAAGCAGGTCGTAAGACGTCCCACCAGTGTTGCCATATCCGCGGTTTTACAGCTAAATCGGGAAACTTTCAAAGTGCAGTCACGGGTAAAAATGAAAAGTCGCAAAGCACGCACTTATTTTTAAAAGTAAAAACATGATGATTTCTATTTAAAATATGTTGGATTCGGTTAGGGCGGCACGGTGGTGCAGTGGTTAGCACTGTCGCCTCACAGCAAGAAGGTACCGAGTTCGAATCCCGGCCGAGGGCCTTTCTGTGTGGAGTTTGCATGTTCTCCCCGTGTCCGCGTGGGTTTCCTCCGGGTACTCCGGTTTCGTCCCACAGTCCAAAGACATGCAGATTAGGCTAATTGGAGACTCAAAATTGCCCATAGCTATGAGTGTGTGAGTTAGTGATGTTACGGATGATACCGAAGCTCTGAGCTGTGTGTCGAGTACATAGGGCAGTTTCTACAGAAGCCTCGCACCAAAGCTTGTATCACTTTCAGAGAAGCACGTGATCAGTGACAAACGAGGCCTCGGGTGCTGTAGAACCATGTGATCGGTTTGTTTTGTGTTTTGGGCGGAATTAGGGGTTTTGAATTGTAGATATAATGGAGCGATACCCCCCTTATTTCGAGGGTTGTTGCGGAGAGTTTGTTATTATTGGTATTATTGCTATTGAAAGTTTTTGGAGGATTTTTTTGAGGAGTTTTTGGAGGATTTTTATTTCTTTCTTTCGTACAACTTTTGTAGTTTTGTCGTTTTTGTACAAAAATAGCCTAATGGAACCTGCACAGAAGCGAAAATCTTCTGCTTGGGAATATTTTAACCTGATATCTCCCAATAAGGCAGGCCTAAGTGGCTTAGATATAAAAACACACTGAAACGCTATTCGAACACTGGGCTAACAATCGACATAGGCTATAGTTCGGTGGTCCGATATCAGAATGCTACCTGGGTAACGTTAACTAAGCTTAGCTATTAATGAATTATTCTGTAGCTCCGTTGCATGAAGACACGTCTTGCAATCTATGTCTAATCCATTACTAAAATATCCAAAGAAATACTTATCCTTTATGAATAAATATGTCCATTGTGGGCTATAACCTAGATTGCCTAAGATAGATGGATAGCTCTAATAAATAAGGTATTTACATATAGCTAACAAAGACAAGAGACATGCAAACTCATTAGCTGACGTTAGCTATGAAAAGACAGTGAAACGCCATCTCGCGTCTAGGTGAAAACCCGGCTAAATTTGTTTGAAAAGTGAACATTTCTTAACCGGCTAGGATGTAGCCAGGCTTTACCTTGGGCAAAATTGACACGTTTATTTAAAAACGCCTCTCAATCTGAGATTTCACCCCTCTACACGTCTAGATTCCGGCTTTTGCTCTCTGGGGTTACATGAATCTTGAAACACCACCGCATAGAGTAACCTAACTCTATGGAGATACTGCATTGCTACATATTGCAATATTTGTTTACTAATTCATTACTTGTCCAACCCAACCACAAAAGATTCTACATTCAACACATGGACGGCGCTACACCGGGGCAAGGGTGGGCTATAGCCCCGTCACAAATTTGCTTAGCCCCGGTTTAGCCCCCCCAGGAATTTTAATAACATTTTTATAATTATAATAAAAAAATATATAAAAGTAAATTAACAATTCTAATCCCTTTCTGATATTCACCCTGGCTACGCAGCGTATGTAGCCTATGCTATGACGTAGGCTACGGGTGTGGGGGTGTGTGTGTGTGTAGGGAGCTCAAGCAAATGACAAAATAACGTAAACTGATTTCTAACGTTAGCAACCCAGTGTTTCCCATAGCCTACAATACATCAGGCCTACAGAGTTCGCCACCATGTCAAAAAATATTAAATGGAAACGTCATTGTTTGAAAACTAATTTACAATCATTTTAAAATCAATAGAAAATGTGTTCGCATAAGCTCTCCATGTGAATCGTCTTCGGAAATGATCAACTACTCAACAGATTTGTGGAGTGTGTGGACCCCCCTAGGTAGCAACTCCCAAGTGTAAACTACAGTGTTTTGATTGGCGTTAGACTAATCTCACAACATTGGCTGCTTGGCCATGCACAGATGAGTAGATTTGGAAAGCGAATAACTAACCTAAATTAGCTAAATTATCATTTTCAATCTTCGTCATCTCGACTTCAGCTAATAAGAAGAGCTTGCCTCCAAAAAATGGCCAGGTACCGTTAAAGATCTCATATTTCTTCCATGTAGCTAAATGTACAAGCTAAATGAGATAGGGGAGAGTGGTGACAGTGGAAGCTGTTCTGATAATACAGAAACCAACGCAAATGTTACGGTGCAGCTTTATGGAGCACACCTAGGAGCATAACTAACTGATATGTAAAGTTTGCAATCTTCGTTAGATAATGAAACTCCTAAATGTCCCAATCACAGAGCAGCGGTTAAACAACGATATTTTAGCCATCTTTTTTGACATAACGTTACACTGATAATTTGTCCTCTCTTCTCACGTCCTTTTTCATTATTTTCCGGTGTCTTATTTTCTTTGATGTCTGATATTTTTAAGTACTCGTATTGATGAAGCCAAATGACATTTGTAATGCTATTTCAATTTACAGAATTGTACAATTCTGACTGTTGTATAGATGCTCTGCCACTTGTGCAGGCCCCCCCAGCGCACACACAAAAGCCATCATGGGGGAAACACAGCTAACCTTAGCACCCCCATGTATTGACCTAGCCCACCCTTAGCCCAGGGAGAGAAAAGTTCCTACATTATTCCAACATTATTGAGCCTGATTCTGTCTGACTCCACTCGTCACACTCAGATAACGTAACGTTATGTACACAAAATGCAGATGAAACAATCTGGCAACCATTTGGGGGCCGTATGCTTCCACTTCCGGCTGTGTTGTTATGAGATGCAATCTCCATATGAGACACTAGAGGGGGTGAAATGCTGTATCTATAGACCCATTTCTTGTTTGTAAACAAAAGAGGATGCGCGCGCAACCCTGGGGCAAAAAGTGTATCACCCTGGCAGGCTATCATAATGCGGTGGACTTGATCATCAACGATTTAACGGACTAAGTGCATCTACTTTCGTTTCTGGTTCCTTTATTTCACTTTCATCTTGGCACAGCAATACAAATTATAGCTGGCGTTAGTCTTACTACAACTTTTCTGTAACTTTTTTTGTTGTAACGTTAACTTAAGCTAGCATATTTAGCTATAGCTTATTTACCTTATAAATGAGTGCAAGCTAACCGTCTTTACTGTCAATATTTGACAGTGACAAGTTAACTTATTTTTTTATGTTAGTCCAATTCAATAACTCGGACATATAGCCTAGGCTAGAATACACCACATTCACAATTTTAAAAAATTTGTCTAGCTAACGTTAGTCTGTTTGAAATTTATATAGCCTAGTGTAGGTAACTTCTGTTAATGCTGTTATTAACATGTTTGGCCAGATAGGATGACTCTACATAGCTACGTTACTTAACACTCACAAAGGTGGAGCAGCTGACAACTATTGTGTCAGTAAATTCTGTGTGATGATGTGTTGATAACTTAATGTTCATCTACAACCACAACAGTAAAGGCACCAGTAGCTACCACCAGCGTTTTCTTCTGTAACGGTGAGCAAGCTTGCGTACCGAACCCTGTTATCGGGCGAAAAACTGAAACTTTTGTGAACAACAAGGCTATGATACTGTTATTATTTGGGCACATAATGTTACTATTGAACATATTATACAGTGCATCCGGAAAGTATTCACAGCGCTTCACTTTTTCCACATTTTGTTCTGTTACAGCCTTATTCCAAAATTGATTAAATTAATTTTTTCCCTCAAAATTCTACACACAACACCCCATAATGACAAAGTGAAAACATGTTTTTAGGAATTTTTTCAAATTTATTAAAAATCAAAAACTAAAATTTCTCATTTACATAAGTATTCATACCCTTTGCTTTAACGTATTTTTAAAGTATCATATTTCATATTTGGTCGCATATCCTTTACATGCTGTTACTTCCTGAGGTCTGTGACCATCAACATCAAAAAACTGCAAGGGTTATTTCTCCGGACTCATTTTCCTATAGAACTCTATGTGGAAAAAAGTCAGGAGAAACAACCCTTAAAGTGATCCATCCACATCTACTGCATATCTGGCAGCAGAGTGATGGTTTGAGGCTCGTTTGATACCTTAGACCCTTGATGACTTACAGCCATTTTGCCAGTCATGTGTTTCATACTGTACCAGCATAATTTACAGCTGAATCTAGTCTCACCCCCCAATTTCCATAGAGATCCATTCAAATGCAGAGAGGTTATAGTATCGCTTGTAACAGTACCTGAAAATAAGATATCGACAGTTTTTTGATGTTGATGGTCACAGACTTCAGGAAGTAACAGCATGTAAAGGATATGCGACCAAATATGAAATATGATACTTTAAAAATACGTTAAAGCAAAGGGTATGAATACTTATGTAAATGAGAAATTTTAGTTTTTGATTTTTAATAAATGTGAAAAGATTCCTAAAAACATGTTTTCACTTTGTCATTATGGGGTGTTGTGTGTAGAATTTTGAGGGAAAAAATGAATTTAATCAATTTTGGAATAAGGCTGTAACAGAACAAAATGTGGAAAAAGTGAAGCGCTGTGAATACTTTCCGGATGCACTGTATGTATTAGATTCAAAAAACAATAAGATAACTTTTAAGCCAATAAACATGTAAATTAGACGTGACCGGTAGTTTCTTGTTGTTGTTGTTTTAACGACTTTTAGATTAGGCTAACGTTACTGCCATAAAGAAGCTCAAGATTTTTTGTTGTTTTAATAATCAATTATTAGTTTATTTAATCAAGAAAGATAACGTTACCTTTTGAATCCCCGATATGTTGGTAAGATGCCTGGCTAACTGGATTGTTTACATGGCAGTCCATTTGTCCATCTCATTGGATTTATTATTTCACCTCCCGCGCCCTCGAGTGGACATATAAAAAATGGAACTTCTTCATGAATTGATTACAATGAATTAGAATTTAAGAAAACAACAACACACATGTTGCTAATATTGTGAATGTGATAATGTTATAGACATAGCTGCTGGTTTTCTTTTTTTACCATTGGCAAATCAGCTCTCGAGGAAGTTCAAATATGGTTGAACGCGGGCGTGCCCGATAATGGGCGCTATCTAGCTACGTTTCTTAACGTTATCCATCTTACGTTATCCTTGTTTAAATCCCAATGGGGAAACCCCATTCTGGAAATTTACTTCCGGAACTGAACTCAGTGAAAGTGACGTCACACTTCGGCTTTCTATAGACCGGTTTCTCACCAACGTCACAGTAGAGGTGCGCACGCAACACTGGGGCAGAATATTTAATATTGCAAAAGAAATCAACATCAACTTGTAATTGTAGAAGCTGAAATGGATGATGAAAGTCACTTGTTTGACATCGAATATCTTAGTTACATCAACACTGAGATAGCTAAGTAGTTTGGTGTAAATATGAGTAATATTTATTCAATTTAGTAAATGTCCTGAATTAGGCTATGTTATGTTGCCACCTCATCATATAAATTAGGCACTCAATTGAATGAAAACAACTGACCGTATAGCTGTGGTTTTGAAGCAAATGGAGTAACGTTAGGTGGGCTAACCATGATGGAGAACATACGTGAGACTATTTTGACCCAATATCAAGTTACGTGAGACTATTTTGACCCAATATCTTATGCAAGTGACAGCGAACCTAGCATAATGGCTTGGTAATGAATGTGCTAACAATGTAGAAATGGACACCTACCATTTTAGCGAGTTGGCCATGAGAAAAAGTAAAAGGTCTTGCTGCATGCATGGTTAGTCTATATGTTCATGTCGTCAAAACAGGTCGATATATTTAGTTATTGCTAGTTACCTGTACCTGGTTTAACAACAGGCGCTGTCCATTATTTACTTTAGCGTGCTATCTAATTGGGTGGACTAACCGTAATGTTAGTTTGCCAGCGTAGATGAGCTGAGGTCACCTTAGTTCTTTTTTTGAATACCCTGTGATTTGTGAACCGGGGGCATGTGGTCTGTCTGTGTCTTGACTAGCGTTAGCTAGCTACTGTAATGTTACTGTCTGTATCTCACAGGAACATTAGTTTGCTAACTGCTAGATTGCCAATGTTAATTTTGTAAAATCTAAAGAAGTAACCAGCTTATATCCACCGTATTTCCCGAAAAAGCAAGTTTTTGAATGTGGTGTATCCTGTATGTCCGAGTTAGCTATTGAATTGGACTTAACATTAAAAAATAAGTTAACTTGTCACTGACAAACATTGACAGTAAAGACGGTTAGCTAACTTTACAACAAAAAAAGTTACAGAAAAGTTGTAATAAGACTAACGCTAGCTATAATTTGTATCGCTGTGCCAAGATGAAAGTGAAATAAAAGAACCAGAAACAAAATTAGACCGTTAAATCGTTGATGATCAAGTCCACCGCATTATGATAGCCTACCAAGGTGATACACTTTTTGCCCCAGGGTTGCACGTGCATCCTCTTTTGTTTACAAACAAGAAATGGGTCTATAGCCTTTAACCTATCATGAGTCTTGGTTTTCCAGTCTTGTCTGATGTTTTCTAAATGCTCTTTACTTTCCTTTTGCAGAAAAGCTTCTGGTTCCCAGTATTTTTTCACCACCAAAAGGATGATACTGTACACCTATTCTGACTTGAAGATGAATGGAATATAGCAGTTGGGTGCCCCTGTTGGATGTAGGGTTTTATTTCAGTTGACATTATAATCATTAATGCAACGGGTTGCTGATTTTCCCCATTTAAAAAAAAAATGTGTGCATGTTCTGTAACACTTGAAGTCAGCAGATTGCACATACATACTCATAAAGCTGGCCCTGACATATATTTTGACTGTATTAGACACACGCACTGCATTATTGGGGGAGGTAAGGGATGATACAGTATAAGTTTTAGAAATGGGGAATCACAGTATACAGTGCCTTGCAAAGGCATTCAGAACCCTTGGAAGTTATCAAATTTTATGGACAAGTGATACATTTTCAAAGGCAAAATTAATAATTTGTCAGCATTTTTAAAGAAAGTGAAACCTGTTTTACAGTTTTTTCTTTACATCATTACTTCAAAGACATTTTAACTCATTTATTTCACCATGAATGTCAAACAAGATTTCTTATCCATCTTTTTAGCATTTTTTCTCTTGGACGTAAGAATATAGTCGTATGTATTTTGCTGTTTTTCCATTGAAATATGTTGCTCATTGTAAATGTCTTCTACCACATTTTCATTAATTTTTTTCCTTTTATTTCAGTTGACATTATAATCATTAATGCAATGGGTTGCTGATTTCCCCCATGATTTGTTCAAGTTTATAATGGTAAAGAGTAGAATGCGCATGTTCTGTAACACTTGAAGTCAGCAGATTGCTTCTATTTAACTCAGCCAGAGGAGGTGCTATTGAGAGATGAGGCTGGGGGTGCGGTGCTCATCTTAAAATGCATGAGCCTCACTATCTTCTCACTCCACTGTATCATAACCCCAGCCAAGTTCATTTTGCAAAAGATATGCTTTGCAATGCTGCCAATGGGCAGTTAATACTTTCGGCACATCATGATTTTAGGACTCCAAATGGAGACAGTGATCCATATACAGAGCTTTTCTAGTGTGCTACTTGCTGTGGATGTACATAAGAAACTCTGTTCCGGGAAGGCGGATGTACACAGGTTATCAATTACCCCATAATTTACTGTACTTAGTGATGTGTGCATGTGATTGGTTGAGTATGAGAACTTGTGTTTTTGCTGAGGCTGACCATTGGTTGGCTGCATCAAGAGTTTTCTGACAGAACTTTGCTTCGCGCTCTTCATACGTGACGCATCATTTATTAAAATAATAAATAAAAGAGTGCTCAACCCTGCTTCTTAAACAGTCTTCATCTTCACAGTATATATTTAATTTTAAATAACTGACCCCAGTTTAATAGGTATTGAAACCTGCATCTTGACTGTGGCACTGATTGTATCCGAAATGACTAACTTTATGTTTCTCTTGTGGTGTTTGCTTACCAAAGCAAAGAAATAGCATATTATACACTCTCAGTAGTCACTCAAGCCAGTCAAATGAAACTACATGTTGCATGAACTGCATTAGTTACAGTTCAAATAAAGTAATATGTTATGCTACATTTGACAACTGGGTGTGTCAGGTTGGCCCAAGGCTGAAGATTGGGATTCACTGCCATAGAGTGCTGCACTAAAATGAGTGTCTGCACTAAGCCCACTCAGGGCCAATTACAATGAGTTTTATTAATCCACCTTGAAGTACCCAGTTACAGAGTAGAGGAATTGTATTTGCAGTAAATGTAACAATCCGTGCTTACCCTGCTTATGCAACAAACTGTCATTTCAAATTCAAAAATATTGGTGAGTGCTGTCCATTTGTGTTTTTGTAGATTCAGCAATGAGTATTTCTGATCAGTTATGATTTGAGCACATTTTATTATTATTATTAGATAAAATTAGATAAAAACACTTCAAGGGAGATGTTTGAATGCTATTAGGACCCGCTAAATAAAGGAAGTGTATGGAAAACAGCATTCTAAATCCACCAACCTTTTTCTCTACATGTGCGGTTTATCATCTTTGTTTTTAGATGGGCCTTTGTGGTGGTTTTACAAAGGACCTCACCATGTATAAATCAGCTATAAGAAGTGTACAGACTACATAAAATAATATAATTATTAGAATGCAAAAGTGTCTTGCTCTGGCTTTTCATGTGATATATTACAGAACAGTAAAGCGCTTGTGATTCTGTAACATTCTAGGGTGTTTTCATACACTTTGGAGGCACATTCCAACTTCCTCAAAAATAATGATTAGTCACTGTTGCAATCAAGAGAAAAAAAACAAATGGGAAGTTCAGTGCAACCTACACTATGCCTCATTATTACAAATTTCCTGTCATTTCTACTATTTATTTTTGCAAACATATAAGGGGAGAAAAAGTTCAACGTAGAAGAATATATATTCTGAACAACATGTAAAAAGAGAACCATTTTAAGAATTAAGGAAGAAAAACAAAGGTCATGCAGCAAACTTCTGACATTATTTTGTGGGTTAAACCACATGGCCATCTCCACAGGCATACAATCAAGCCGGAAAGTCTGCACACCCCTTTCACCTTCTCCACATTTTATTACGTTACAGACTTATACTACAATAGATTGAGTTCATTTTTTGCCTCAAACATCTACACACAATAGCCAATAATGACAAAGTGAAAACAGGTTTTTAGAAAATATGCAATTTTATTTTACTGACAAAAATAGGTTATTTAGGGGTTACATATCTGTACACACCCTTAGCCTAATACTTGGTTGCTGCACCTTTGGCAGCGATTACAGCTTCAAGGCGTCTTGGGAAAGAAGCTACGAGCTTGGCACACTTGTTTCTGGACATTTTTGCCCATTCCTCTTGGCATATCCTTGCAAGCTCCATTAGGTTGGATGGGGAGCGTCGGTACACAGCCATTTTCAGCTCTTTCCACAGATGTTCAATTGGATTCAGGTCTGGGCTCTGGCTGGGCCACTCAAGGACATGCACAGACTTTCTCCGAAGCCACTCCTTTGTTCTCTTGGCTGTGTGCTTCAGGTCGTTGTCATGTTGGAAGGTTTTTTCCCACATTTTGGACAAAGGACAATGAATTCATTGTCTAATGTATTTTTCTATTTTTCCATAGATTTTTCATCATGAATAACTTCAAACACATTTTCATAAATTTGTTCTCAATGTGGTTGTTGAATAAAGATATGTGATCCATCTGACTTGAAAAAGCACACATTTATGTTTTTTCACTTCTGGGACATAAGACTATTGTCTCATGTTCACTATTTTGATGTTTTAACATTTAAAAACATTTCTAATCATAAATGTAATCTAACAGACAGACAGACACACATACACACACAATCAGTGGCGGCTGGTAGGTTTGGAAACAGGGAAGGATAGAAGTATGTTTGTGAAGTAAGTACATGGGGGTGTGGGAGGGTTCCCACCCAAAAGAGGAGGGTCCAGGAGGAGTGCAACAAATATTTTACCTGCGTTTGCGTATTGTTAGTGACAATAATGCATATACATTTTAATCTTACAAGAAATTAGGGAAAGTTTTTGCCCCTGCCCTTTTGGGGCAATATAGATTTATTTGGGGGGCATTTTTTCCCTTTGCCCCGTAGTATAGTCTATCTCTGATTCTGGACTAATGACAAATGTTAATTGGGGGTCTATGTCCTATGTTCCCAGGGTCCTATGTTCCCCAGATTTATATGGCATATAATGGGAACATGACAAAGGGTCCTATCTTCCCCAGCTCTATATAGCACATAATGCGACCTGAAAAAGATGTTCCCCAGCTCTGTATTTGCTTAATAGACATGGGCTATTGTGGGTTAGGGTTAGGATTAGGGTTATAAACTGGATAATATTTATGAAATATTTGAACTTGAAACGGGTCAGATTTGATCCGGACACAATAGGAGGGTTAATGTGTGTTAACAGAATATTGAACTGGGGAACATAGGACCCTGGGAACATAGATAAGCTCCCGTTAATTGCTAGATATCACAATTGTTTAGGCTACTTTAGCATTATTGTTATTCAAACAGATCTTTCCAATAAAGTATTTTTCATTTAATCCAACTAGTCTAAATATTTCATTTTTGCATTTTCTGTCATTATGAAATTAACACAAAGCTTTTTAAATTAAAGGGTAGAGCGTTCCCTCATTGTTCCAACTCTGCTAATAGGCTATATATTTTTTTTTTTAAAAGGTTAGACGTAGGCTACTGCTAGCTCTCCTCTCCCGCCCTTGATTAGTTAACTAACGTAGATAGCTAACACCTTCGACAAGCTCCTCCAACAATGAATAACAAAAAATAACTAGACCTAGGCTACGACGTCTTCTTCTTGCCCTACTACCCTCAATTTAAACATTTTAACGTTACAATGGAAAAAAACTCTAAATTTGCACAGCTATCTTATCACAAGCTTCTCTCTTTGCTAGCTAATAATTAAATAATGTTACCTAACGTTAGTAGTGTCAGAAAAAATATGTTCTTTTGCCAAGCTCCTCCAAATTAATAACAAAAATAACTCTTACCACCTCTCCTTCTCGCCCTATTACCCACAATTTAAAAAGTACAATTTAAAGAATCTAGCCTACGTATATATTTGCACAAATTAGTGGAGCAAACGTTTTAGTGTGCATAGCAAGTTCTGTCGGGAAACTCTTGGGGTTCATTCCAATTGCTTATTTTTACTCCTTGCATCCTTTCCTAACGTCCTTTCCTCGCTCCGCCCAACAGAGGACACGAGGAACGGATGCAAGGATCAGATACAAGGATGGAGGAAACGAGGCAACATGCATTAGTTAAATGGAACGTCCTTGCTCAATCAAGCGTCAGCGTCATATTATGCTCACGTGCTTAACTATGCTTTTTAGCTTATTTTTTCACAAATAAACAGTGCTTTCGTTAGTTATAAAGAATGAGTGTCATTAGGGATTAGTGCTTTATAATAAATGGAAAGGAACGGCAAAATTGCATTTGTGTATGGGGTGTGCCTGCGATGTGGCAGGTATTAAGAGTGCTGGATAATTTATACACGTCACGTGTTCCGAGAAAAGGCTGCCGCAAAGGCTACACTTTGTGTTGCCTCACTGAAGCACCTTCCGGGAGCCTCCTCGTTCCCCACTCTTCGCTTCTCCGAGGAACATTTAGCAGTTTGGAATGTCCTTAAAGATGGCAAACCTCGATCGATTTCCAGGTCAGGCGAGGACAGAGGAGAAGAGAACGGATAAAATAAGCGATTGGAATCCACCTTTGCTGTAGCCGACCATAGTCGGCTAGCAACCACGCATCTCATATTCAACCAATCACACATGCACACACCTCTAATGGAGCACCTTTTTAAAACCAGGAATCAGACCTCTCTCTGCTGCTCTCTGATGCGCTGCTATTTGTTTGCTTGAGGCTTCTGTGTTAAAAGAATCTCTAGATCCTTCAGCATCCTTGCTTGTGGACTCTTCTCTTCAGCTCACCCACAGGTTTTCAATGGGGTTCAGGTCAGGGCACTGGGTGTACCATTTTAAAACCTTGATTCTGTAGACGCTGTAGGGCGGCAGTGTAGTATAATGGTTAAGGAACTGGCCTTGTAACCGAAAGGTTGCAGGTTCGATTCCCAGGTTGGACACTGCCGTTGTACCCTTGAGCAAGGTACTTAACCTGAATCGCTTCAGTATATATCCAGCTGTCTAAATGGATAATATGTTTAAAAAAAATGCTAAAAAGTTGTGTAAGTCGCTCTGGATAAGAGCGTCTGCTAAATGCCTATAATGTAATGATATAATTTAGACAGTGAACCACTTTTGTGTAGATTTTGAGGTATGCTTTGGATCATTGCCCTGCGACAATGATCCAACCCACTTTTAGCCTTCTGGCAGAGGCAGCCAGATTTTGGTCTAAAATCCCATGGGTCTCATGATGGAGTCCACGATGCCATGTGTCCTAACAAGGTTCCCAGGGCCTTTGGAGGAAAAATGGCCCACAACATCACAGATCCACCACCATACTTCAAAGTGGGGTTAAGGTTCTTTTCTGCATAACCATGCCTCTTATTACACCAAACCCTTGGTATCTTTGGTATTTTTGGCCAAAAATCTAAATTTTTGTCTTGTCTGACCACAGCACCCAGCAAACTCCAGGCACTTAAATTTGTGGTACGATGACAGCAGAGGCTTTCTTCTGGCAAGGTTTCTAAATAGCTTGTTGGCTTGGATCCTTGCCAACAAGCTCAAACTGTGATCCTTGGAGACATTTCTGCCTCTGGAACCACCCTGCTCACTGTGCGTGGGGGAAAACTATAGTTTCAGATATTAAGCTATTTTTCTATAGCCATTTTGTCTCATTTAATTTGTGTGTTCTCTGATCTTCCTCATGTTGATAGATGACTTAACGGTTTTGGCCTCTGTGTCACCTCATATTTATTCCCAGTGCAACAGGAAGTTGTGAGTGCCCACATTTGGAGTGCCCACATTTGGAAGTTCCTAACGACTCAGGTGTCCTTAAAAAAAGTAAAATATGAATGGGAGTACACTTCAATTAAGTTTTGTTTGTAACTATATGTAGCGTTGCCTATAATTGTGATGCATGCTTTTTTTTTGAGAAAATATCTTTTCTATGAAGACTATGAATTTACCTAAATTAAAGATTGGATGTTTCTCATATCTTGAGTGTAAGGTCATGCTGATAAATGACAAAGAAAGTTTTTATAGCCTTTTTTACTTGTATTTTCCAGGGTTACCAACAATTCTGGTGGGCACTGTATCACTTCAAAATTCCACCTACTAAATAAGTTAAACTCTTGACACCCCTGCAAATCCTTTTCCCTCTATTTAGTCAACCAAATGCAATGAAACAATGAAGCCGTCATGGTGATTAGTAATAATGATATTATGAAAAAGAAACACTATAATTGTTCAGGGGTATTTGCCTAACTTTTAAAAGAAAGTGGGGAAAAAGACCATACTCTTTTGCTTCACTGGTCAACCATTGTGGTGACAGGATTCCTGATTTGCATAATAGTTTAAATTGTTTTTAATTACATGTAAATGCATGTGTTCCATCCATCAGTGTAGGTGGCTGTAGTTTCAATCTCTTAACACCAGTACTGCCAATATGTTATAAAGCTTTCCTCTTATCAGAGCATGACACAAGCAAGAATGCTGATTATAATTTATAATTTAAGCTTGCTTTCATACCCTGGGGCCTCAGCTCTTCGTATTTACTTACGTGAGAATCAACCTTGTATTAATAATGAAATTCTTACATCATATAGTTTCTTCAATACAATAATCTACTTTTGAGCAGGCTGAATATTCAATTATTTAAATATTCTAGCGCAAGTACAGTAACCACTTACTTGGATTGGTGTTCACACTGTCCTTTTCTTTTTTCCTCAGTAACCACAGAGACAAGGCTTACATAAAAAACACAATTTCCTGCTTAGCAGTGTGAATGCAGATCCCTCTGTACTGAGTCACTATTAATTCAAGCAGAACTGGATTTTTATAAATAGTATGGGGTTGAAAATGGAATGTGATTATTTGAATATGCAATCATTTGCGCTACATAATTCAAATAATAACCATTTTCTTTCCTGATTTACCACAACAGAGGCAGTTGAAAACACAAAGTAACAAACTCACATGATTAATAGATAAAGAATAAACAAATAATTGAGGCCACAGTAAACATACAGAACATATTTGATGATGCACTAAAATAAAAAGAACCAAGAGTTACATTAAATTAACATTTCTAA
Organism: Synaphobranchus kaupii; assembly: GCA_029718625.1. Lineage (NCBI taxonomy): Eukaryota > Metazoa > Chordata > Actinopteri > Anguilliformes > Synaphobranchidae > Synaphobranchus > Synaphobranchus kaupii. The sequence continues at coordinate 37,651,738 of CM056382.1, forward strand.
GCACTGCCATCAATTGGGTCAATACCTTTTTCTAAAGACTGGGGAAAATGTATTGCTAGCGTTTAAATTTTATTGAAACTCACTGTGGTTTAGAAAATTAACTGCTTTGCTGGATGAGAATTCTCTTAATAGCGATACATAGACCTGATCTTATTTAAACATGCATTTTAAAAATCTTGGCCAATATTTACATCTTGGCCAATATTTTCCTCATAGTTACTAGAAATTAAGAACTGTCAAAACCCATCATGACACTTTATTTTGTCACACTATATTTTCCGAAATATAAAATGTACCAAATATACGTTGTTTATTTTGATGCATCTTGATTGTTGGAGAGTCTAAATTGCCCCCTGTGACCCTGACCAGGAATAAGTGGGTTAGATAATAGGATAGATGGATGGATGGACACCCACATGCATGCATTCATATTGTGTTCTGCCAGTGATTTAACTAGGATTTACAGATTCCTGATTCGCATATTCCCCCCAGTGTTACACTTGACAATGGATGCTCAGTAGTTTCACAAATGAGAGATGCTTGGATTGGAGTGTTTGGATGCTAGGGGGAGGGAGTGGAAGGGCCGTGGGCCAGATCAGGGGATGACAGATCCATTAATGACGCAGACCCTGCCGCTGACCTGTGAATTCTTGATTAACGGCTCCAGGGTCAACCGTCCCACTCCAGCGACTCGAGCCGAATAAATGAAAACCAGGTTGACTGCTGAAGTTAGCCAGCTCAACTGTGAGGGTTGCAGCACAGAACAGTTGTGATCTGATATACTGAGCCTGACATAGTGGCAAAAATGCTACAGTCAATCCACAAAAGGAAGTCATAAGTTAACAGCATTAGAATACAAGTGCCGGTTTGATGACAATCAACCATACAAAAAATGCATGGACACTGGTAGATCAAGGTTTTATTACAACATGGATCTTAATGGGAGGGTAATTACAATTAAATTGAGTGTTACAATGCAGATACTGAACTGGAATAGCAAGTTACTATCCCCTCTCTCAGCCTGAGGAGAAGTCATCTCCTTTATATTTCTGGAATTTTTTTTAACATTTAACCATTGCTATTGGCAATGCATCATTGACCCCCGTTCACACTGTGAGCAACTCGGGGTGACAAGTTGCCAGAAGTCCTGTGAATTGTCTATGCAACTGAGTGACCCGAGCAACTGGGCAACTGAGCAAATGATGTTGGAACAGAAAAGTTCAAGGTTTATACCAACAGCCAATTAGAGTTCCGTGCGTCCTCGTTTTCCTACCAATAGAATACCATTTTGTGAATAATTGTTCCACCCTAACAGCATATTTTCAGATAAACGTTTTATGTCAAAAATATAATTTTGACAATTTAGGGGTTTCAACTGATTCTAATAAAAAGGAAAGTCCAATCTTGCAAACACAGTTTTGAAGCTTCTTTAGAAGGATGAGGTAGCGGAATTTGAAGGCTTTCTTGGAAAGGTTGGAACGTTGTTGGTTTTAGTGTCACATTCCCATCTATTTCTCTCGCTAGCTAGCTAGCAATTTCTCTCACTAGCTATCTATGTAGATAGATAAATCGCTAGCTGGATGGCTTGTTATAACATAATTATAGAAACTTTGTTTTTCTTCATCAAAAAGTTGTAGCTACATGAGATCTAAGAGGACACAATGATCTTGCCCTTAGCATAGTAGACTTGAGCGACCCTACTACCGAGTTGCTCGCTGTGTGAACGTGGGGTTACAATTTAGTTGTGTCCTAGAATTATAATTCTTATAATTTTCTTTGCAATATCCACTCCTTCTAATGGAGTACCTAGTACTCTAGTAGATCATGTAATCTCTATTAAAACCAAATCCAGATGCATTATCGCGTTTCCTACTAGGGGGCACTTTCACTCATTTTGAAGGTCTGGTGGACTGGAGGCCCCATCATTATCACCTGAAAATAGAAGAGATTACTTTTATACACTAGTAGACAACAAGGCTACAGTCGTATCACTGCTGATTTTTATATTATTATTATAATTTCTTTAGGCATAGTTAGCTGACCAGCAAGGTGCTGAAATGGTCAATTTTTTTCATCTTATGTATTGTTGTAAGATACAAGTTAATTTAAGTAATTAATAATACAGTTATTATTAATATTATTATTATTATTGAGGGAAAGATACTCTATATTCTTTGTGTTTCTTCTTAAGCAGAATTTTATTACCTTTCCATTAAAATTCTATTAATTTACCTTCAGATTTAATAAATGAAACTACTGCTAAACCAAATGTGGTATCATCCCAATGCATTGTGAAGTGGCAATCAACAGCAACAAAGCTATGGGACAGGGATGCAAAGGGACAAGGAGAACAGCTTAAGCATCCACTAGGTTGGCTCCATTTTTATTGTACTCATTGTTGCCTTCACCTTTTTGATGTTCACATTGTTATTAATGACGTTTGTTGTCATCACTGAAAATGTAATTAATCCATTACCGAAAATTACATTTTTAGTACAGAGAGTTGTTCAATGTGCAACAGTACACATACGTAGCCTATATTCAGGCTACATCATAAAGTCAGAAGTAGTTCAATCCGTCATTCAACATTGGTAATTTATGGTTGCCAGTTGTGTGTGCATACCATGAGAAGATTTTTATGGGGGCCTGGACTTCAATTTGGATACCTGAGACATTGTTCAGTAAAATTAATAATTATGTATCTATGTTACGAGCAGTTAGTGAATGCATTATGGACTTCATATATCTTTATAGGGCACACAATAGTACACTCGCTTCTAAGTAATTTACATGGAATTATTTTATGACCATAATAGATTTTTTTTTTCTGCTCCATTGTGTTATATATGACCTTTTCCAGTGCACTAGTGCAGTCGATCAACAAAACAATTTGTTTGGAAATTTGCATTAAACTTTTATATTACATTTTCCCCGTACTTCTACAAAATTTCCAGTTCAGTTGGAACAGAAATAAACCAAATAATTTTGAGTGAAGTAAAATTAAACCACTTTTTCCACTTTCCTCACTACAAGGGAGAGGGACAGGGATAAGGACAAATCACACTGTGATAAGAATTAATCTCACCTTATAAGGATCCGCTAAACATTCTCTGGTGCATTCTTGCAAATGGCACATCGTTTATCTTTTTAGCTGACAACCTTATCAGGAATCACATACAGGGCCATCAAGCCATGATTCAGAAAAGTGCATTTCATTACAGCAGCAGGGGCAACATGTGGAAAATGTGAAATAACAAAAAGTAAAACAGTAAGGCATTGAGATAAACAATACAACTGGCAATTTAACCGGCTGACTTACTAGGTGGCTCCATGTCATGACGACTTAAGTATCTTAAGAATGACATCTGCCTCAAAATATGCATTTGTGCAAGGGCAGAGGTCCTTAAAAATGAGCCGACAAGTTTTTACGTACCTAAAAGATGCGTCTTTTAGGCACATAAGATTGTATTTGATTGCCATTTGATTTTTGTCCCTTTAATCTCACAAACCATACAGTATATTCTACTATGCTGAAACCTACACTACAAGGGACATTCAGTAAAAATAAAATAAATAAGATTTTTGAAAATATTTTAATGTTTTTTGTCATCCAAGACACTTGTATTATGTCAAAAACTATTTCAGAAGGATATCGCCAGCTTAAGAATTTAGGCAGTTAACACAGGCACAGACAAAGTTTAATAGTAAGTGCACTTAATGAGGATTTAGGAACCATGCTCAACAAAAATCACATCTTAAAATCTGTTTAAGTATAAAACATTTTAATATTTAACAGTGGAGCAGTGACATATTGATCATGTACTGTATATGTAGCTCTATAAATGCATAACTATGTCAGTCTAATGTGCCTGCCACTTGGATACATTTATGCTAGCAGTTAAATTATATTGAAGACTTCTGTGCTGAGTACCTCAAACACAATGGTTACACGGTGGTTGCAAAATTTGGGATTACTGGGAATTATAAGGATTTGGGGGGAATGTACAGTACCAGTCAAAAATTTGGACACACCTACTCATAGAAGGTTTTTTTTTCCGTTATTTTTACTGTTTTCCACATTTTGGAATAGTAAAGACATCAAAACTATGAGATAACACAAATTCAATTATGCAAAAACCAAAAAAGGGTTAAACAAATAAAAAAAAGTCTTATATTTTAGATTCTTCAAAGTAGCCACCCTTTGCCTTGATAACGGCTTTGCACATTCTTGCCATTCTCTCAAACAACTTCTGTGGTAAACAGGTATTCCACAGGTAAAAAGGTGATAAAAGGATATCAAAGACTCCTGATATCTTATTTCCAGGTACTCTTAGAAGCGATACTATAACCTCTGCATTTGAATGGATCTCTATGGGAATTGGGGGGTGGGACTAGATTTAGCTTTAAATTACACTGGAACAGTGTGGAACACATAGTTGGCTAAATGGCTCTAAGTCATCAAGGGTCTGACGTATCAAACAAGCCATAAACCATCACTCTGCTGCCAGAAATACAGTAGATATGGATGGATAACTTGAAGGGTTTCTTCTCCTGACTTATTTTTCCATAGAGTTCAATAGGAAAATTTGTCAGGAGAAACAACCCTTCAAGTGATCCATCCATATCTACTGCATATCTGGCAGCAGAGTGATGGTTTAAGGCTTGTTTGATACTTAGAATCCAGTGTGATATTATGTGCAGAATTAAAAAATGAGCTAAATTCCCAAATTTGCCAAGATAAAAAAAACAACCCTACCTGAGACGGTGAATGGACAATGGTGCTGGTCTCATCCTCAAATCTTCATGGACTTGCTCTGCGATGGAAGAAAACTAACTTCACCTGCATAGGGCTCTCTGCTCACTGCAGTGGGCTTCCATACCTGGATATAAAAACAATGCAGGGTTAATTCAGCTATGAACATCGCTCTATATTTTAACCAGTCTGAGCCACCTTGAAGTCAGGTAGTATACATCATCAGATGAGTTATTTAAGGACCCTGGAGCAATCTGGTGAGATATCTACGCTGGCTGCATAATTTGTTTGTTTGTTGCAATAAACCATTTTAATCCAAATTTGAATTTTCTCTATTAAGTTATTGCTGCCAATTTTACCCTTCTTATTGAAAATTCAATATTCTCACTTACTGTTGAAGAGGGAATTCAAGTGTTTTCCTCTTAGACTAGAGCTCACGCTACTGGAGAAAAGGAACAAACTGAGCATTGTCTTTCTAATCCAAACTACTGCCTCTTGACATTAGCATCCCTTATTCATACATTTATCCATCCATTAGTGTCCATATCGATGATGTCCATCTGACTCTTACCTCGTCCCTCTGCTTCACTCGGTTGTACACAAACTCTGAGAAGGGCTGTCGGGCGATGAATCTGCCCTCTCCAGGTGTGGCATTCAGGACCCCATCCTTATACACCACCTTGCCCCTGGAGATGGTCACCACGGGAACACCATGACACACCATGCCCTCAAAGATGTTGTAGTCGACAGCCTGGTGGTGGGTTTTTACAGAAATTGTCCTGGGAACAGAGGTGTGTGTATACAGTGAAGGTCAACAGTAGGACAAAGTCAAGTAGCCGAGGCAGAGACCCTTGGTGTTCAGATCCATTCCTGATGCAGTGAGGGAAAGTCTCTAGTCTGAAGGTAATTGTATGAATGGCCTGTAATCGTCATTATGGGTTTTTCAGTTCTTATTTTATGATTCTGACAAAAATGTATTGTTTTTTTTGTAGCTATAGTTAGGCATACATTAATAACATTTCTGTAACAAGGTTAAATTTCAATGGCTACCTCCAAGCGCTAGAAATGGAAAATTCTGTTGTTTGCAGTCCGATCTTTCCCCGATGGCATCCTACTGAAAGGTGTGTCAACCAACCCCCCCCCCCCCATCGCAAAGTCTACCCTTGACCCCTCTTACACTTCATGTTTTTGCTCGCCTGAGTGAGGGTTCAGGGTTTTCCCATATAAGTAGTTTGCAAGTGTCGGAGGGCATGACAAGCCCCTTAATGAGCCCTCTTCTGAAGCCCACATCTCCTGACACGTCTGTGAATTGGTGGTGAGAATTGCCCACAGATCTTCGAAACACCTTGTTATTCCAGACAAAAACCAAAGATCATATAAATAATATAAATTAATATAAATAAATATATATATAAATTAATAGCCTTAATTTGAATTCATTGACAGAAGTAAAGACTGGTAATTCCTTACAAATACAGTTCAACTATATAGAAACAATGGCTTAATTAGGCCTACCTCTTGCTCATCCAGCAACATGAGGAATTGCATTAAATCACTGTACATTTGTATTTGCCGTCTTTGCTTTCTTTGATATCATGATTGTGTAGCAAAACCATATATAAAAATGCTTATAAACTAGCTATTACTGGACCGGGACCACATTTAAAGCTGCAGTAGGCAAGTTTGAAAATATACAAGGCAATAAGACTCCCCCCTTTTGCACTCCTCCCTCCTATCTCTCTCCTAAGCCCCTCCCACCAAATTATGCTCCAGTGCACGTGGGGAGACAGGCAGACAGGGAGGGGTTTATTCTACTGGAAGGATCTTTTGCTTGTAGATAGTTGCCCTGATTGGTAGCTACATAGCTAGCCCTGATTGGTTGGTTTTTGGAAGACCGGCTTGAGATTTTTTGACAGCCTAGTACAGAGCCCAGGACACTCACAGAAACTGGATTATTTCTCAGACCACTTGATAGCTGCTGGAATGTAAATGAGCAAATTTAGTAATTTTTTATATTGATAATTTCCATTTTTTATAAATGATAACATTTCTAGACTTAGGTTTGGTGCAGAATGGATCTGCTCTAGGTATTTCTAGTGCATGCACCAGCATGCACTACCTATCAAACAGGGATCACGGCACATCTTCCCTACTAAACAGGAGGTATACAGTACCAAAACTGCCCAGTACATCCAAACAATAGGTGGAAGCTGGGGTGGTGGAGGGTGAGCAGCAATTTCTTTGAGCAGCAGAGCATACAAGAGCAGCACAGGCTATGAGCAGCACAGGAGAGGTCTCCATTAGTGATTTGTGCATGTGATTGTTTGAGTATGAGAACATGCGGTGGCTGAGATCGACCATTGGTCGGCTACAGCAAGAGTTTCCTGACCGAACTTGCTATGCGCATTTCATGTGTGATGCTCATATCAGTAAATGGTGTTTTTCAGTTTTGCATAATGTTTAATCATGGGCACAGAATACATAGTTATAAAAAAGGCAAAAAATTACATTGCAAAATCAAGTAATATCTAAATGATATATCTAAATATAAAAGACGTATTTTAAGGATGATTAATATGACAATTATGTGATTTTGCAGGTAAACTAACAAAATAACCAAACAGTAAGTGCTTCAAGGCAAACAGTCATACTCAAGGGGGATGGCAGGATGTAACTGGCATGTGAGAAGAAACACAGCAAAAACTGTCCTTTTCCTAGAGCATTTTTCTAATATGTTGAAACCAAAGGTGAACAAGGCAAGTTATATAGACACGCTGATAACATGGGGGAGGGGGAGGTGCAGATTTATATACAAAAAACTATAAATATTCACATTTTCAGAGCCCTGCTTACACAAGAGCTCAGCTCACATTAAGATTAACTTGAGTTTCTGTGAATGTGCTGGAGTTTGTTCTCCTTACTGATCCCGCATCAGCAGTTTCTTCACCGACCTCCAGGGACCTAGCCTAGATTTCTATAGGAATAAAGTAGAGTAGACCGTGTTACATAAGCATCATCAGGGGCCGGGCCCCTGCACGCACTGCCTTCTTGCCGTGGGCCTGTTAGCGACGAAGCGGTCATAGCAAAGTAATGATAATCACATTCTGCGTGAGGTGGTGACAGGCACACTCAAGCATCAAGCCTGTGTGCGTTTACACACATGGAAAATGGCACATCAAGAGTCCCAAAAATGGGCTGTTAGAAAGTGCCGTATCTCTGTCCGGGGATTTTTATATTTATGTGACAATCAATGGACTTAAAGTAGCCGTATGTATAGTCAGTCATATACGTATGGGCCATTCTACAAAAGTCATGCAAATTGCTGTCCCTCTCTGATAAAAGTAAGAAATTGACCAATAAAATCTTTCAATGCTATATAATTCATTAGATCATGTTATGTTTTAATATAATCCAAGATATAAATTACAGTAATAATAATTACATTTATCCAAAATCAAGACTTATACTCTGGGGAGTATAAATTCCTATTGGGAGATGGCTGTCCCCACTATCAACCCTTAAACTGGTGCATTAAAAATAATACCCAAAATATTTTTGCCAATTATTTGACTTGACTTTTACTTGTCTCATTCAATAAAGCATGTGAATTCTTATCAAATATAAGTTAAAATAATGCAATGTATTTTGTAATAAATTTTATAATTCAAGAAACCTATTGAAAAAATGCTGTCCCCAATTTTTACGTCACAACCGAAACGTACACTGTTTGAGTCTGTGCAGTGAACCTGCTTGTAGCCACACACCCCTATTTTTAACCAGGAAATTAGACAGCCTTCATATGAATCAAGGCCACATGGTGAGTAGCTAGGTTTTAGTGTTTTGATATAATTGTCCTTCAAAGTATGAAAATTAGTCTGTGGTTTTAAGAGACGTCACACCCAAACACCCAAGTTTTCATATTGGAGAAAAAAAGTTGATTTCATAACTGTAGATTTGGATTTAAATGGAAGGTGCATCTGCACAGAGAAGTGGTTGCTAACCATGTGCTTGCTAAATCTTTTGTTTTGTGGCTAAAATGAGCCACAATTGTCACAACCGAAACAGTCACTACCGAAACAAATTGTATTGTTTTGACAGGCCTGTTTCAGGCCTGTTTTGACAGGCCTGTTTCAGGCCTGTTATGACAGGCCTGTTGTGTTACATCACCTGTCCTTTTAACAACACTCAGTAATCTTTTGGGAACTACAACACTAATAGTTTTGAAAGCAGAATTGTTTCCCATTCTTGCTTAATATGAGACTTCAGCTGCTCACCAGTCCGGGGTCTCCATTGTCATATTTTGGGCTTCATAATGCGCCACACATTTTCAATGGGAGACAGGTCTGGACTGCAGGCAGGCCAGTCTAGCACCCGCACTCTCTGATGACGAAGCCATGCTGTTGTAACGTGCAGAATGTGGCTTGGCATTGTCTTGCTGAAATAAACAGGGATGTCCCTGAAAAAGCGATTGTCTAGATCGCAGCAAATGTTGCTTCAAAATGCATATGTACCCTTCAGCGTTAATGGTGCTTTCACAGATGTGCAAGTTACCCATGCCATGGGCACGAACACACCCCCATACCATGACAGATGCTGGCTTTTGAACCTTGTGTTGGTAACAATCGAGATGGTCCTTTTCCTCTTTAGCCGGGAGAACACGACGTCCATTATTTCCAAAAACAATTTGAAAGGTGGACTCGTCAGACCACAGCACACGTTTCCACTTTGCTTCAGTCCATCTCAGATGAGCCCAGAGAAGTCGGCGGCGTTTCTGGATGTTGTTGATATATGGCTTACGCTTTGGGTAGTAGAGTCTTAACTTGCATTTGTAGATGCAGCGACAAATTGTGTTTACTGACAATGGTTTTCTGAAGTATTCCCGAGCCCATGTGATTATATTCATTACAGAAGCATGCCGTTTTTAATGTAGTGCTGTCTGAAGGATCGAAGGTCACGGGCATTCAATATTGGTTTACGGCCTTGCCCGTTTTCTCCAGATTCTCTGAATCTTTTACTAATATTATGGACTGTAGATGGTGAAATCCCTAAATTCCTTGCAATCGTGTGTTGAGAAACATTGTTCTTAAACTGTTGGACTATTCGCTCATGCAGTTTTTCACAATGTGGCGAACCCATCCTTACTCGTAAATGCCAGAGCATGATAGCATGACCTGTCACCTATTCACCTATTTACCTGTGGAATGTTCCAAACAGGTGTTTTTTGAACATTCCACAACCTTCCCAGTCTTTTTTATACCCCTGTCCCAACTTTTTTGGAACGTGTTGCAGGCATCAAATTCGGAATTAGCGTATATTTACAAAAATCAATGAAGTTGCTAAGGTAAAACATTAAATATCTTTTAAATATCGTTTTCATTTAAATATATAGACAAGAGAATTTACAAATCACTGCTTTCTGCTTTTATTAGCATTTTACGTACTGTCCCAACTTTAGAATTCAGGTTTCAGTAAGCGATGTCACAACCGCAACAATGTGGTCACAACCGAAACACCTGCTGTTTTGTTAAAATTTTGAATAATATGAATAATCAATCAAATATCCAAGATATTGTGCTGGTGAGGGTACATATAATCTCATAAATAAGAATCTATCAAATTCATGTGATCAAATCTGTCCATTTTATAGAGAACATTTGTACAGAGTTTTCACTAAATTTAATTAATCCAATGTTTTATTTGATTTAAAAATTCAGGGTAATTGATTCAAATTCAACAGCAGTCAAGATTTTTTTTCAAAAATGTAATTTTCAAACGGGTGAATTAAACTTATCAATTGGGTATGTAATTTTATTTCAAAAGCAGGGTTTACACCATGTTTCGGTTGTGACATATTTAGGAGCAGTCAGTAAATTCATCCTTATTCTGAAAAAATTACATGTGATTGCACTGTACATCTAGTATATTTATATATCTCAGATAAAGTGTAACACATATATTATAAAATAATTTTGCAAAAAGAATACAAATTTACACTTTTCTCCAACCCTCAAGTTTGCATGACTTCTGTAGAATGGCCCATAAACATATGTGCCCTGGCTCAAATATTTTTCCAGTGCTGATAAATCAAAAATCGCTCCTCTCCTAGTACCATGCAGTGAAAGAGGCTGCTTAGTGTACATGTGATTGGAAAGGTTTTGCTTGAGCTACTTAACGTGATGTCATAATGCGTCCGACACAGTAATGTCCCTCACAGATCTGTGACTGGGACGTAAGGGTTCCATACAGCGTTAGTGCATCACAATAGCAGTTACTATTATTGCTATGTCTGCTGTTCAGCGGAGCAATGCGTGTACAGTATGTGCATACAGTTATGTAAGTGTATTAATTCACTTCATTGGAATACCATACTTAAATATGACAGTGAGTAATGATTCATAGCCTTAATGTAATTCTAAAACCATTACTCATAAACCCATTGGGTTTTTACAAACAACGGGGATATGTATATAGTTTCTCATACCTTAGAGGACAAATTCAAAATGAAATTTTAACAATGTTATTTTTTTAATTAAATACCAAATATCAAACTTTATTGCCTGATATAGTAATTATTTATTTTCTTACTGCTGTACTATGAACTGCAAAAATACAATGTTTTCATTATGGATTCAAAGTTAAATATGTAAAAACAAAAAATAAACAAATCATTTGAAATTTGATACTACAAAATGTCCAGTTAGATCGGTTATGTCACCAGTGCTACTTAAAATGAACAGTAGAGCTTGAACCTCATAGCTATGAATACCTGTGAGAAGCAATTGTAAATCACAATACCTGTGAGAAGCAATTGCAAGTAAATCACTCTTGAAACAGATAGCAGTATCCTATAATGTATTTATTCCAACTTGTATCATGTCTGATAAATTAGATATGATCAGCTTCATGTGAATCTAACCATCATTATCCATATCAGGAGTAGTGAAATGAAATTCTGTTTACATTTGAGCTGTATAAGGATTATAACCACTGCACACACAGCAGCAGTGATGCCCTTCCAACCTTTTGCTATAAGTTTTAATTATCCTTATCTCATGACACATTGCTAATGCATTTCAGTATCAGACAGTTGCTCAGTCATGCTCGTTTTTATGTTCCTTTTACCATATGAATGTACTCAATACATCAGCCCTAGGCCAGAGTTAGTGGGTTGTGAGCCAACCAAGCAGTTTCTTTTAATCTTCTTTTCTGTTTGTTTATTCTCTTCAGATTGCTTATCTAAAAATCATGTATTTTGCCCTATGTTTGTTCTGCTTTCCATTTTACACTCTAAGACTTTAGCTTGGCTTCATTTCCTAGCAATTTCATATCCTACAGCAATTTGTTGTTCTGAGCTTGGGTGCCCTCTGCTGTTCACTATTGAAATATTATCAGATCAGGATCAGAACTGTTCTGAAAATACAGTATGTACATTCTGTACAGTAAATACAGTACTGTACTGTACAGTAAATTGTTTAAATACAACAGTTGACAACAAGAAAGTATGGTAAACACTTAGGGCTTGATTTACTAAGTCCTTTAGCGTGTGCAAAACATTTTAGCACATGCAAAACCAATAATACGACCAATAATTGGTCATGGTATTTGTTTTGCACAAATCATTGGTTGTGTTATTAGTTTTGCGTGCGCTAAAAGGTTTTTTCACACGCTATAGGTCTTACTAAGTAAGGCCAAAAGTACGTAAAGTAGCCAATCCCAAGTAGCCGATGTTCACATGCACGCAAAATAGAACCACAAATCAAGTGAACGCTTGCCTACGAGCTGTCAAAAAAAAGTTTTCTGAACTTTTCTGGTATCCATAGATTGACTTGCACTGGAGGCATTGATCTAATGCATTTCAAACCTGCATGCTCAACTGAACTTTTCAGCATGCCACCTTGTCAATCACAAGACTTTCGGGGATGTAAGTTTTGAGCTGGCCTTACCTAGTGGCTCTAGGGTCCCACACGACCAGGTCAGCATCCGATCCTTTTGCAATCGTCCCTTTACGGGGATAAAGGTTAAAGATTTTCGCTGCGTTGGTGCTGGTGACGGCAACAAATCGATTTTCATCCATTTTCCCGCTATGCTGAGGAAAGAAATCACACATAATGCTTTAGTTTCAACATACTTCCAAAGACCAGCGATTACATTTCTGAATACATATAGAAACATCAATCCACAGCTGTGTAGCTAGAGTTTATCTTAATTGTCACAACTTGTAATTTTCAAGAGGTGCATTCTGTACAGCAAAACTCTCAAATTCCCTTTGGTATCCTGCCAAAGTGTTTGATAGAGAAAAATACTATATTTAGACTAAATATGCTGTCACTGCTTGCAATTTGACACTTAAAATGTCCCTAATATACAATATGGAAGTCTATTTTGGGGTTTTGACTTAAATATAATAATATACAGTGCATCCGGAAAGTATTCACAGCGCTTCACTTTTTTTTTTTCACTACATTTTGTTCTGCTACAGCCTTATTCCAAAATTGATTAAATTCATTTTTTCCCTCAAAATTCTACACACAACACCCCATAATGACAATGTGAAAAAAGTTTTTTTGAGATTTTTGCAAATTTATTAAAAATAAAAAAATAAAATTTCTCATTTACATAAGTATTCATACCCTTTGCTTTAACGTATTTTTAAAGTATCATATTTCATATTTGGTCGCATATCCTTTACATGCTGTTACTTCCTGAAGTCTGTGACCATCAACATAAAAAAACTGTCGATATCTTATTTTCAGGTACTGTTACAAGCGATACTATAACCTCTTTGCATTTGAATGGATCTCTATGGAAATTGGGGGGTGAGACTAGATTCAGCTGTAAATTACACTGGTACAGTATGGAACACATGACTGGCTAAATGGCTGTAAGTTATCAAGGGTCTGAGCTATCAAACGAGCCCCAAACCATCACTCTGTTGCCAGATATGGAGTAGATGTGGATGGATCACTTTAAGGGTTATTTCTCCGGACTCATTTTCCTATAGAACTCTATGGGGAAAAAAGTGTCTTTCGTATAGCCTACTTGTCTGTGGGTGTTGAGTGAGGTAGCAAATAATAAAATGGTTAATTAAACCTCAGAATCTATGCTGTTAGCTAACATTAGTTATTAGGCTTTTGGCTGTAGTAGGCTATTAAAACTATTGGCTGTATTTAAATATTAGCTCATTTGTCTTAAGTGTCCTACTGGGAAATGGATAGCTACGTGGCTAATAGGCTACATCCCAGCAAAAAGAGATGCACTGACAATGAGTGTAACATTAATGAAAATAAATATTTTGTTTTTATCCTACTGTCTAGCAGCTTTGATAACTTTACCCCGACTATGCCCTATTCGCACTGGAATAGTTGCCTAGGCTATTACCTGGGGTCCTCGTGTGATTTTTAATAATTGCAGAGGTTGTCTCTGATCTTAATCCAGTGCAAATCTGCCAAGTCCGTATTGTAAAGTAAAATTAGGCTACCTACCATAGGCTATTTCGCAAAACAGAGGTAATATGATAATATTAGTCCCGTGTGCATCGGCATCTCAGTAATTTGGGATGATATTTTTTTTCTCCGGCTCCGTTGTTTTTTCCAAGACTTTTTCTGCATCTTTCATGGTCAAGAATTATGGAGGCTGCGGTGGAAATTATTAACATGAATTTTGACAACATTTTGGGTGTGGTTCTTATGCCAAAGGTTTTTAAATTTAGGCCTACTCCCAAATTAACTGAATTGAAAGTGAATCGTATCCAACCCAGTAGCCACCTTCAACGCACCAATCTGCATACCCTGCCTTACAAACGTGCAGAAAATAGCACTTCGCGCTGACAATATGGTAAGTAGTCCATATAGTCCAGTGCGAATAGGGTATAAAATTCTGTTAATTTCACTATGCTTTTTACAAATTGCGTGTTGGGACCTTAACTTGGCCTAACAAAGTTTTTTTTTTTGCTTTAATCCCTAGATTACACCCTTGACAGGTCGCCAATCCATCATAGGGCTGTCTTGTTTTGGCCATTAGGCCATTTTCCAAGTTTCTGTGATGCTCATACCTGGAGTTATAAAGCCTTAGATAGAACACCCCATAAATAGGTGAACATTTACCAAATTTGGCATCTGCGCAAAGGGGTTAATATTCTGAAAATGTACATTTTCAAAATGGTCATTCATTATGGATATTTATGAAGTAGGTTTGACATTTGTTTAGGAAGTTTCCTAGCCAGACTGAATAACTTGATGAATTTGTACATGCTGTCGTGTTTTGTAGAAGGCAGGCCAATAGTCTCATCATATGTATAGTAAATTACCCAATGGATTACAATCTGACTACAAATTCAACATAACTACCTTGTTCTCAACCATCTTCAGTTTTAATAAAAAGAAAGTGAAGAACATGCAAGCTAAACCATAATTATGTCACATAAGTATAAAAAAGAGATGACTGACCACACCCTTCTCCCATATAACAGACATTCTGTCCTCCACCCCATTAACTCCGTTGGGGATTTTGGTGAAGTTGTCTTTCCCAATAGCTTTCTGGCAGACCGAGAATGTGCAGTTATCAGTTCCTGTCACGCTGAGGTCATCGCTGTAGAAGAAACCGCCATCATGCTGTCAACACACCACAAGGCCACAACAACACTCCTGTCCACTGCAATCGATCACTCACTGAACAAATGTAACACATAGTTTGCTTACTGTTTGTGTTTTCACCAAAAATAAATTCTGAGGAATAATGTCAGGGGTTTGATATGACTAATTCAAATAGTTTGCCCACACCGATGAAAGACATCAATATGTTGTTCAAATACAACAATCTGTGGTACACAACAGGTGGTATTTTCAACATAGTAAAGACTTAACTCCCAATACTAATAATATTAAAATAATATCATCAGAAATGGCTGCAGTAGTGTGTTGTGTGAAGTGTTGGTGCCTCTCACTTGGCCAGCAGGTCCATTAGGTACCCTGGGGTGCTGGAGTCCGGTCGCAGCGGGGGGCCCATGACGAACCCTGCGGCATGGGCCCAGTCCTTGTTCCAGTAGTGAGTGCCATCCGTGCCCAGCCCGGCCGCGATTGGCTCACCAAACACCACTCGTCCTATCACAGCACATCAGAACAACTATTTGAGGAAAACCTCAAACAGCAGCCATATGCAACCAGACACAATTTAAGGAAAAACAACTTAGAGAAGTATTTCCCAGAACGTGGTTCAGGACCAAGGGGCCAAAACCAGGCTTCGCTGTTTATATACAGTGCCCTCCACTATTATTGGCACCCCTGGTAAAGATGAGTAAGAAGGGTTATAACAAATTCACCATTTGGTGAATTAGCTTAATGTCACACTGAAAAAATTAGAAAAATCCAACCTTTAATTGAAGTAAATGTATTATGAGAAAAGAAAATTCCTCATCAAGAAATTACTATTTATAACAAAACCATGTGTGCCACAATTATTGGCACTCCTGTATTTATATATAGAATAAAGTAATAATTTTTAATATTTGGTTGCATATCCTTTGCATGTCATGACGTCCTGATGTCTGTGACCCAACATCAAAAGACTCTTGATATCTTATTTTCTGGTACTCTTACAAGCGATACTATAACCTCTCTGCATTTGAATGGATCTCTATGGGAATTGTGGGTTGGGACTAGATTTAGCTGTAAATTATGCTGGAACAGTATGGAATACATGGTTGGTAAAATGGCTGTAAGTCATCAAGGGTCTGAGGTATCAAACGAGCCTCAAACCATCACTCTGCTGCCAGATATGCAGTAGATATGGATGGATCACTTTAAGAGTTGTTTCTCTTGACAAATTTTCCTATTGAACTCTATGGAAAAATAAATCAGGAGAAGAAACCCTTAAAGTTATCCATCCATATCTACTGCATATCTGGAGGCAGAGTGATGGTTTAAGGCTTCTTTGATACATCAGACCCTTGATGACTTAGAGCCATTTAGCCAACCATGTGTTCCATACTGTTCCAGTGTAATTTACAGCTAAATCTAGTCCCACCCCCCAATTCCCATAGAGATCCATTCAAATGCAGAGAGGTTATAGTATCGCTTGTACCAGAAAATAAGATATCAAGAGTCTTTTGATGTTGTTGGGTTGGGTCACAAACATCAGGAAGTCATGGCAAGCAAAGGATATGCGACCAAATATTAAAAATCATTACTTTATTCTATATATAAATGCAGGGGTGCCAATAATTGTTGCACACATATTTTTTTGTTAAAAACAATTATTTCTTGATGAGGGATTATTTTTTCTCATAATAAATTTCCTTCAATTAAAGGTTGGATTTCTCGCATTTTTTCAGTGTGAGATTAAGCTAATTCACCAATTTTTTATAACCTTTTTTACTCATCTTTACCAGTGGTGCCAATAATAGTGGAGGGCACTGTATAGGCTAATAGACTAACCAATGACATTCACAGCAGTCAAAATAAGCATGCACTGAATTAGATACAGTGGAATTACAATTAGAATTACAAAACGGTATACAATTATCATATGAAAAATAATTCTATACCACATTTGGACATAAGTCAAGCTACATTTTAATAAGGGGTGTGTCACAGAAGATGAATATGTCCATTAAGTGGGTTTTGGGCTCAGGGAACCTCTGCTCTATAGATACAACCCAACTATACACAGCCCTGCCAGAAACATAACACAGCCTAACACAAATGTGCCTGCCTGCTAGTCAGACTACAACAAAACAAAGCTGGGAGCACAAATACAAAACCATCCTGCCAAGAAGAAAAAAAAGAAATTCTAGTTGGAACAAAACTAAAACAAAGCCGGCGCAAAGTATGATATCACATGAAGTCACATATGTTGCAATATCTGGTAACTGAGTAAAGTGCTTAGCTTACACAACATGCCCTCCCTAGACCCTAGCCCCCACATACCCCCAATACAACTTCCAAATGTCCACATCAACATCACAGTGTGATCCTCACCATTCCTACGTGCAGCAGCGATCACCTTGGCGGCCGATTTGCTCATGACATGCACCACGTAGAGCGGGCAGTTCACCGAGTTGGCAATGGTAATGGCACGTTGGGTGGCCTCGGCCTCCACCTCCTCTGGGCGGCAGAGCTCGTGGCCCTCAGGCCCCGTGATTCCCATGGCCAGCATCCGTTTGGCCCCCTGCAAGACACAGGAGAACATGCTACGTGAGAATTTACCCTGTTACAGGTGATTCAACGTTTCTTCTTGTCAAGAGTGGTATTACTTGATCTGACCATGCCCCCAAAATGGTACAGTCTCTGTGACATGTGACAAGTTCTCTGTCCTACTGCTTTAGGTTGCCATTGAGTGGATCTTGCTGTAACAACATCATGGAAGTGACAGGTTCCTAGCAAGCTAGTTATGAGCTATGCCGTAGCTCGATAAACATTTCCAACTGTAGCTTGTAACGTTTGGTAGGAACATAAATGTCTCTCTAGCTGGTTGAATATTCATCTAGCTATAGATTTACCCAATGAAAATTACCCAACATTTCACCCTTTACAAAGTTGCTGCTGGCCATTGTACTAGTTATAAAAGCATCTGTTTGGCCCCAGGGAGCATACAGGAATGCAACTTCATAAGCAAATGCCACATTTAGTCAAAGTAGTTCACCTGATCACCTCACAGCAATGCTGATGTGGAATGCAGATGTGATAACATTAAAACCTGACCCATCAGAAACTTCAGACTTAAAGAGCTGTTTCTGGAAGACATTTCTGGATCCTCTAATGTGTCTTTTGTGTTAGGAAGACACTTCAATTTTTATTTTATGTTTATTAAATTTCGATTTTGATTTGATTCAATCTAAGTACGTCATTGCAACTAATACCTCATTGTGCTTGAGAATATTTTCTTATGGTAATACAAGTTGCAAATATTTATCTTTGCTACCCCCTAGTGCTGGTTATCTGTAATTACAAATCTCAAATCTCTGAAACCAAAAATAAAAAAAGAAACATGTTTTGAACAAATTTATGTTGGATAGAAAACCAATTAGAAACCCATCAAAATGTAATAATAGTACCTAATGAGAAAGAAAAACAAAAAGTGCAAAATATGAGGTACATAGAAGTTAATGTAAATACGAATATGTGTGGCTCCCCTTTCCATTAACATAGAAGTTACAACCTGCGACCAAAGTTGGAACAATAGAACAGCCTTGACCTTTGACCATTTGTAAAACTACAGATAATGGTACACACTGTTAAAGCACCGACAGCCCGAGAATGTAAGATAAAATATGATATGAGTTATGTGGGATACTGTTTCAAGTTTAGGGGGGGGGGGGGGGGGTATGACCAATCATGTGAGACGATATGACCAATCATGTGTTTCCTTGTGAGGCTTAATGCATAATATCGTATAGGTTTCTAATACTAGTAATACTCTGATAAGCTATTCCATACGTTGTCTCGTTTGTGCATGATAAACTACCTATGTTGTAAAAGTATAAGTAAAGGTACCGAAAAGGTTTTAAAAATCAAATATGTGTATCAATTAATATACTAAGCTGATAGTAACATAATACAGTATGTTGGAGAAAAATTAGATATTATTATCAGAATATAAAATATATGCATGTATAAAAATTAACATATTATATGGGAATGGCAACATTCCATTGTGTATCATGGCATGGAGTCACCACTCTGCTGCTCCCAAACTGAGACGCAGTGCCCACCACTCCTGACATGACAGAGATTAACACATCCAATGGCCGTTCTCTTTATTCTTTATTCGCCTTGAACCCTTTTTTTATAGGACACTGTTTGAACTTTGAGAGGGGTGTGAAGTGTTCTGTTCTGTGTTCTGTGATCTGTGATTAAGACAAATATACCCTGAGTGAACCTATGGGAAAAAAAGGAGAAGAAATGAGACATTCAGTCTGGCCAAAGGTCTCCCACCTCTCTGCCACAGTCCCCGAAACAGGGAATTCAAACACACTTTCAATCAACAAACAGTTTAGGCCCTGAAAACAAGGTGTGTGGACTCTTCATCAAATCTTTTTAAATGCAGAAAGTTGAAACACACACAAGAGCAGCATACACTGGCCCTCCAGAACTCTGCACTAAGGAAACACTAAGGTGCTAAAGGAAAACAATGGGAATAATTATGGAGTTAGATAGCTGCCAAAACATTTCGTAAACGTAAATTGAGATTTGCAAATGTAAACTTAAAATCGTAAAGTGAAATTCGCAAATGTAAGTCAAATTGAAAATGTAAAATCAAAATTTGTAACTAAAATTTATTGAAGTGTAAATGTAAAACCTGATTCGTGTATGTAATTTTTTTATCTGTACATACGGAACTCATTATAGGAGTGTGCGCTCTATTCTATACATACATGCGTTTTGTCAGTATGGTTGGCACCAAAATAGAACTGTGACCGTAATTTGGAATTCGTAAAGAGAGAAACGCAAACCTAGACCAGGAAGCCACAATTAAAAACCGGAAGTCTCAGAAACAACGTTTCCAAATTAAAAGTGCACAGGCTCCGTGGCTGAAAGACTGATGCACAGGTTCCCAGTGCCGGTTCACTCGTAGATTAGAATAAAATATTTTCTATGTAGCTCAAGTAGGCTATGCTTTCATGTCCTAAATTGTCATTCACGAGTTTATCAATACATTTTGCTAAAATGAGATGGCATAAATGGCTGGGCTAATTACAGCCGAGTAAAAAGTATGAAATCCAGAAACGGATAGCCGTCCTTGTCCACCCCTGCCCGACAGTAGCCTATAGGCTATGCCATGGAGGCTAATCACTCAAGGTTCTCAACAAACAGTACAAAAGAGCCCCTGCCGATGGGAAGGGAAGGCATCAAGGACCTGACGAGTCAACTCCGGGAACGTCTCTGCAGACTCCGGAGAGCAGAAAGAGCGCGGAAACAGAGGAAGGAGAGGGAGAACAAAAGATCTCAGTTCACCAAAGACCCTTTCAGGTTCACCAGAACACTGCTGGGTGAAGCAAAATCTGGGAGACTGACCAGCCCCAGAGAAGATGTAGAGGGGTTCCTGGGGGAGACTCACAACGACACTTCTAGAAACCAAGCCCTGGATGCCAACCCAAACATCAACAGAGCTGAAACACCGGAAAAAAAGCTCAACATCAGCGAACCATTCTGGAAGGAAGTCCAAGAGGTGGTGAAGAAGGCCAGAACAGGATCTGCCCCTGGCCCAAGCGGTATACCCTACAAGGTGTATAAGAAATGCCCAATGCTCCTTCAAAGGCTCTGGAAGTTGTTCCGGAGGATCTGGAAAAAGGGCACTATTCCATCATGCTGGAAGAAGGCGGAGGGCTGTTTCGTGCCAAAGGAGGAGAACTCCTCAACCATCAGCCAATTCAGAACAATCTCTCTCTTAAGTGTAGAAGGCAAAATCTTCTTTTCAGTACTGGCTAAAAGGATGACCTCCTACATGACTGAGAACGGATACATCGACACCTCCATCCAGAAAGGTTTCTCTGGATTTCTGGAACACACTGGAGTTCTCAGTCAGATGATCCGGGAGGCCAAAGCAAGCAAAGGCGACCTAACAGTGGGCTGGCTAGATTTGGCTAACGCATATGGATCGATTCCTCATGCCCTTATCTATGCAGCATTAGACCACTACCACGTCCTTCTGCACATCAAGGGAATGATCACCAGCTACTTCGGAGGCATCCAGCTGCGGTTCAAAACAGCCCAGTTTACAACTCAGTGGCAAGACCTGGAAAAGGGAATTGTAACCGGATGTACAATCTCCCCCATCCTCTTCATCATGGGAATGAACCTTCTTATAACAGCTGCGGGGAAAGAAGCCCGAGGACCAAGAATGGAATCGGGCATCCGACAACCCCCAATAAGAGGGTTCATGGATGATCTCACTGTGACAACCACAACTCATGTGGAGGCGAAGTGGGTGCTAACAGTGCTTGACCACATGGCAACGTGGGCCAGGATGAAGTTTAAGCCGAAGAAATCCAGGAGTATGGTGATCAGAAAAGGCAAAGTAACAAATAGGTCCAGTTGCAAGTGCAGGGAGAGGCTATTCCATCGATAGAGGAGAATCCAATTAAATGCCTCGGAAAGTGGTTTGACGACTCACTTACCGATAGGAATAACATCTCCAGTACTGAAAAGCAGACAGAAGAATGGCTGAGGAGGATTGAAAAATCAGGACTTCCGGGGAAATTTAAAGCATGGCTCTACTAACATGGACTGCTGCCGAGACTTATGTGGCTGTTGACAGTGTATGAAGTTCCTATGACGAGTGTGGAAGGAGTGGAGAGGAAGATCAATAAGTACCTCCGAAGGTGGTTGGGAGTTCCTCCAAGCTTCACTTCAGTAGGCCTCTACATAAGATCAGGACAGCTCCAACTTCCTCTGTCATCCGTGGTGGAGGAATTTAAGGTGGCAAAGTGCAGAGTGGTAATGATGTACAGACAGAGACTCCCAGGATGAACAAGTCAGACACGCAGGCGTTACTACAAGATCAGGACGCAAGTGGGCAGCCGACACCTCTGTCACACAAGTAGAAAGTATGTTGAAGCTACGCAACATCATTGGAATGCCATGCACAGGAAGACAGGGTCTTGGAACCTCCCATTTCCAACAGTGGGGGAAGGCAGACACCAAGGAGAGGAGAGCCATGATCCAGGAGGAAGTACGGCACCTGGAGGAGGAAGGACGAAAAGCAAAGGCTGTGGAGCTAGCAGTCCAGGGATCCTGGACTAAATGGGACCTCCCCAAGAGAAAGATCACATGGGCGGATCTATGGAAACTGGAACCTTTCTGCATCTCCTTCCTGCTGCGATCAGTGTATGACACGCTTCCGACTCCAACAAATTTGCACAGGTGGGGCATGAGAGAGGACCCACTGTGCAAGCTTTGTGGGGGGAGGGGCACCATGGCGCACATCCTGTCAGGGTGTAAAACAGCACTCACCCAAGGAAGGTACAGGTGGCGCCATGACAAGGTGCTCATGACACTCGCTAACACCCTGGAGCAGGAGAGACGCAAGAAACGCCAAATGCAGGGGAAACCAACACCATCAATCAAGTTCGTGAGGGAGGGAGAAAAGCCATCAACTACAGTAAGAATATCAAACAACCTACTACAAAAGGCCCAATCATGGGAAATGAGGGTAGACCTGGGAGGAAGGCTGCAGTTCCCCCAGGTTGTCCAGACAACCCTGAGGCCAGATGTGGTCCTGTGGTCGGATGAGGGGAAGAAAATCATCCTCGTTGAACTTACAGTCCCGTGGGAAGAAGGGTGTGACCAAGCCTTTGAAAGAAAGAGTGCCAAATACCAGGACCTCTTGCAAGACTGCAGGGGGAAAGGGTGGCAGGCATGGCTATTCCCAGTTGAGGTCGGCTGTAGAGGATTCCCCGCTCAGTCAGTATGGAGAATGCTCACAGCCATTGGTATGACAGGAAAGGAGAGGAAGACAGCAGCTCGCAGGATGGGGGAGGCAGCAGAAAGAGCCTCTTGTTGGCTATGGAGCAGGAGAGAGGAGATAAGCTGGAAGCCAGGAGGAGGAGATGGGCAGTGATTTGGCCACCACTGCTGACCCGCCAAAGGGAGGGTGTTACGGTTCAGGGTCGAAACACCCAATGAACGTTGGACACCGTCTGACGACATCAACTCCTCCTGGCCAAGGCTACATTCACCATAGGTGAGTGAAGAAGAAGCATCTTTTTAGATGTAATTATTCTCGTTTGTTTAGGAAACGCAACCTTCATGCTTAACGTTAACCCATGTCCTTTCAAAATATATATTATTTCCGCGTATGTCGGCTATGCAATATGTCACGTTTAGCCTATGCATCAGTTGAATGCATCCGACAAATAACTCCGGTTCATACATGCAACCTGAAAAAAATATTGTTGGCTCAAAGTGGTACACCCCCGCTCTCTAGAGGGGTCCGGGGGCATGGGAGAAATATTTGGTAAATCTTAAGAGTCAAATGCATCAATCAATCTGGCACTTTGAGAGGAAAATTAAGAGGCTAGATACGTGAAGAATTGTACCGTGCTTTTGTAAACCCATGCAGTTGTAGGCTATCAACTTGCTTGATACTTGAGCCATCAAATAAATTAAATGAAAGCTGTCACGTTTGTTGTACTGCTTTATTTAAAGTAGGCTATTTGTAATCACAGTCCAGTGTTGCAGTAAAGATATATGGCACCGCATCGTCAGCTTTAGAGATCACATTGAACTTCACAGTCAGTATACAGCTTTCTAACTTGATGCTGGAAATAATGTTTTAAACCATTGTAACCACATTCACATCGATGTAGCTAGCAAATAGATAGCCTACTGTAAACGATGTTGTCTCCTCAAAAAGCTTAGCTCAAGTGAACAGTGCAAAGCAGTAGCGATCTTTTATGTTAATTACGAGAGTAAAAAAAAGTTTGCCTTCATTCTGAAACAAATTCCAGTTTACAGGCCACCACAGTTTAGTTACCTGTATGTAATTTATCCCCCGCCAATCTTTAACAATTATATTTCAGCCATAATTTTTCAAACAGATTATTTGTCCTGTGCTATATAGCAGAAGTGGGAACCGCAGAATTTATATATTTTTCGAAAAGACATGGGTTAACGTTAAGCATTGAAGATTGCGTTTCCTAAACAAACTGAATAATATGGGAAACAAAAACGTCAGTATGCTATGCTTACGCGGGTAACTAAAAAAAGTTATTTTCTACTCTCAGAAGTCATCAGAATGAACCATTTCAGAGTGCTTTTGGACAAATTCTCTCACGGGGGAGCAGATCCCCGAGTAATTAGCCTCCATGGCATAGCCTAGGCTACTATCGAGCAGGGGTGGACAAGGACGTCTCTAGGCTATCCGTTTCTGGATTCCATACTTTTTACTCGGCTATAATTAGCCCAGCCATTTATGCCATCTCATTTTAGTAAAATTTAATCGAGTGAACCGGCGTGGGAACCTAGTCCATCAGTCTTTCAGGCACAGAGGTGCCCACCCATAATTAATTATGTGTTCTATCTCCAATTGACATGCGATTTTACCGCTTTCTGTGCTTTACCATTAGCTACCTGGGAATTAGGTATAGCCAACCGCTGTTCTCCAGCCAAAGTTTGCAAATTAGTTGGTTAGCTAAGCTAGTTTCTGTGAATGCACGGGTGGAACCTTAGTGGAAGATTTCATATGCTTGCAGTTCATTGGAAAAACCTGTGAACTTTTAATTTGGAAACGTTGTTTCTGAGACTTCCGGTTTTTAATTGTGGCTTCCTGGTCTAGGTTTGCGTTTCTCTCTTTACGAATTCCAAATTACGGTTACAGTTCTATTTTGGTGCCAACCATACTGACAAAACGCATGTATGTAGAGAACAGAACGCCCACTCCTATGAGTTCCGCAAGTACAGATAAAAAAAATTACGTACACGAATCAGGTTTTACATTTACACTTCAATCAATTTTAGTTACAAATTTAGATTTTACATTATCAATTTGACTTACATTTGCGAATCTCAATTTACGATTTTAAGTTTACATTTGCAATTTGAGTTACATTTGCGAATCTCAATTTACGTTTATGAAATGTTTTGGCAGCTATCTAATTCCATAAATAATCTCCATGTTAAAGCAGCTTGTGTTCTTTCCTCCTCATTCAGAATTCAGGCACTTCAATTCATTCTAGTCTTCTTTCAACTCTCATCTATCAGCAACTCTCAGATTCTCTGTAAAGTGTCTTTGTGACAATTCTCTGTAAAAAGCATACAAATAAAATAGAAAATTGAGATAACACTATCTAGTGTTGCCTGGTTCTCTTCCAACCCTGCTCATCTCAGTTACCTAGTCTCTAACCCTAACCCCACAGCTCCGTTTTGGGTCAATTCTCTTTTCATCTTTATACAGCTGCTTCCAAATCTTTATATATTTACAAATCTTTATTCAGCGGCTCTCAAAGATTCCAAATCTTAATACATTTACAAATCTTTATACAGCTGCTCTCAAAGATTCAAAATCTTTATACTTTTACAAATATTCATACAGCTGCTCTCAAAGATTCAAAATCTTTATACATTTACAAATCTTTATAAAGCTGCTCTCAAAGATTCCAAATGTGTATACATTTGGAATCTTTATACAGCTGCTCTCAAAGATTCAAAATCTTTGTACATTTACACATCTTTATACAGCTGCTCTCAAAGATTCAAAATCTTTGTACATTTACACATCTTTATACAGCTGCTCTCAAATATTCTAAATCTTTATACATTTACAAATATTTATACAGCTGTTCTCAAAGATTCTAAATCTTTCTTCATTTACAAATCTTTATACAGCTGCTCGCAAAGATTCCACATCTTTATACATTTACAAATCTTTATACAGCTGCTCTCAAAGATTCCAAATCTTTATACATTTAGAAATCTTTATACAGCTGCTGTCAAAGATTCCAAATCTTTATACATTTACAAATCTTCATACAGCTGCTCTCAAAGATTCTAAATCTTTATACATTTACACATCTTTATACAGCTGCCCTCAAAGATTCCAAATGTGTATACATTTACACATCTTAATACAGCTGCTCTCAAAGATCCTAAATCTTTATACATTTACAAATCTTTATCCAGCTGCTCTCAAAGATTCCAAATCTTTATACATTTACAAATCTTTATACAGCTGCTCTCAAAGGTTCCAAATATCTATAGAGCTGATCTCAAAGATTCAAAATCTTTACACAGCTGCTCTCAAAGATTCCAAATGTGTATACATTTACACATCTTGATACAGCTGCTCTCAAAGATTCCAAATGTGTATACATTTACACATCTTTATACAGCTGCTCTCAAAAATTCCAAATCTTTATACATTTACACATCTTTATACAGCTGCTCTCAAAGATTCCAAATCTTTATACATTTACACATCTTTATACAGCTGCTCTCAAAGATTCCAAATGTTTATACATTTACACATCTTTATACAGCTGCTCTCAAAAATTCCAAATCTTTATACATTTACACATCTTTATACAGCTGCTCTTAAAGATTCCAAATCTTTATACATTTACAAATCTTTATACAGCTGCTGTCAAAGATTCCAAATCTTTATATATTTACAAGTCTTTATACAGCTGCTCTCAAAGATTCCAAATCTTTATACATTTACAAATCTTCATACAGCTGCTCTCAAAGGTTCCAAATCTTTATAGAGCTTCTCTGAAAGATTCAAAATCTTTATACAGCTGCTCTCAAAAATTGTACTAGCTTCTCTGTCAACATTCTACAAACTGAGTACTGCTGCCCCCCACCCCCTCCAGCTTCTCAGGTTTCCTCTCAGATTGTCGCATGTCTGTGTGACATCTTCTCCCAGTTCAGTCTTAACCTTTCTAAATGTGACCTCCTGTTTTTTCTGTTCCCACAGCCTTTCGGCTGACCTACAGTATGCATTGCTCCTGTTTTTTTTCACTGCAATAAACCAGAGGGTCACTTTCTTCTTAGATCCACTCTTGGTACTGTATTTTTCTTCTCAATGTAACACTCCAGTGGAGATTACCCATTAAAAACATTGTAGCCTACTTAACTCCATTCCCAGTCTCGGGAAATTCTCTTTTACATATATTTAATAGAAAACAGTACAAAGAAAAGATATTTAATGTTTTACCTTATCAACTTTATTGATTTTTGCAAATATACGCTAATTCCGAATTTGATGCCTGCAACATGTTCCAAAAAAGTTGGGACAGGGACAAAAAAAAGACTGGGAAGTTCAAAAAACACCTGTTTGGAACATTCCACAGGTAAACATGTGATGCTATCATGACTGGGTATAAAAGGATATTAAAAGACTCTTGATATCTTTTTTGTATTTTGTATTCTAACAAGCGATACCATAACCTCTCTGCATTTGAATGGATCTCTATGGGAAATGGGGGGTGGGACTAGATTAAGCTGTTAATTACACGAGAATAGTATGGAACCCATGGTTGGCTAAATGGCTGTAAGTCATCCAGGGTCTGAGGTATCAAACAATCCTCAAACCATCACTCTGCTGCCAGATATGCAGGAGACATGGATGGATCACTTTAAGGGTTGTTTCTCCTGATTCATTTTCCCATTGAACTCTATGGAAAAATAAGTCCAGAGAGTGCAGAGAGAATATAAGTCAAGTGATCCATCCATATATACTGCATATCTGGCAGCAGAGTGATGGTTTAGGCTTGTTTGATACCTCAGACCCTTGTTGACTTACAGCCATTTAGCCAACCATGGGTTCCATACTATTCCCATGTAATTTACAGCTTAATCTAGTCCCACCCCCCAATTCCCATAGAGAACCATTCAAATGCAGAGATTTGATGGTATCGCTTGTTAGAATACAAAATACAAAAAAAGATATCAAGAGTTTTTATTATCCTTTTATACCCAGACTTTCGTTTTGAAGCTCACTTCCTGGTTGGGCTGGGAGCAGCAATATACTCAGTCAATACATTTTTCCCACAAAAAAATTTAATTGCAATAGGTGCCTTTCCTTCATCTAATGCCTCTGCATGTGCTGATTTTTTAAATATTGTGTCGTTTAGACAGGGTATTAACATTTGTTCAGGACCAATAAGAGGGACAGGTTGAGTCCTCTTCGGCTCCACGGAGCAGACAGTTTGTACAAACTGGCACTGAAAAATGCATCCGGAGCTTCAATTCGGTTTTTACGAGGCCGTGGAAAGGCAATGGGTGACGTCATAGTGACTTTGTCCATATTTTTATACAGTCTATGGTTTTCCCCTTTCCCTCACGTCTCTTGTCTTGTTTTTACGTTTCCCTGTCTGTCTTCCTTGTTGTGCGGGCTGGGCGTGGTTTCCCTCCTTGTTTCACCTAATTCAATCTCGCAATTCCTCCGCCTATCACATTCCTTTCCCCGCTTGCATTCCTCACGCCCTTGTCTCCGCTTAATCACTCTCGCATACATTCTTCACTCATTAACTTCACTATACAGTTGTGTTCAAATAAATAGCAGTGCGTTAAAAAAAGTGAATAAAGTGCAAATATTTTTTAATAGCTTTTAGTTCCATATTTCAAATGTAGTGGAAACATTACACATTCAATTCCAAATCAAAGCATTAACAAATGTTATCAAGTCTGCGTTATTCTTTTACAGGAAGCAAAGAAAAGGAATATTAATCTGTTCAAAAAAATAGCAGTGTCGACATTTTTCTCTTCAAACTCAAACACTTACTGTATAAACTGAAGAAATTTTTCAAGATTTAACTTCACTTTAAACTTTACTGAACTAATATTTAGTTGCATAACCATTGTTTTTGATAACTGCTGCGCATCTGCGTTGCATCGAGTCAACCAACTTCTGGCACCTAGAAACAGGTATTTCAGCCCAGGATGAACATTCCACAGTTCCTGTGAATTTTTGGGTTTTGCTTCAGAAACTGTATTTTTAATGTCACCCCACAAGTTTTCAATGGGGTTGAGGTTGGGGGATTGAGCTGGCCACTCCATTACCTCAATCCTTTTTGTCTGGAACCAATATGTTGCTCGCTTACTCGTGTGTTTGGGGTCGTTGTCTTGTTGAAACACCCATTTCAGGGGCATTTCCTCTTCGGCATACGGCAACATAATCTCTTCAAGTATTTTGATGTATTCAAACTGATCCATGATCCCTGGTATACGATAAATAGGCCCAACATCGTAGTATGAAAAACATCCCCATACCATGATTTTTGCGCCACCATGCTTCACTGTCTTCACAGTGTACTGTGGCTTGAATTCAGTACCTGGGGGTCGTCTGACGTACTGTCGACGACCAATAGACCCGAAAAGAACAATTTTACTCTCATCAGTCCACAGAATGTTACGTCATTTCTCTTTGGGCCAATCAATGTGGTCCTTGGCAAATTTTAACCGATTCTGCACATGCCGTTTTTTCAACAATGGTGCTTTACGGGGGCTTCTTGCTGATAGCTTAGCTTCGATCAAACGTCTTCTGACTGTAACAGCACTTACAGGTAATTTTAGATCATCTTTGATCTTTCTGGAGGTGATGATTGGCTGAATCTTTGCCATTCTGACTATTCTTCTTCCGCGTGTTTCGGGTTTTTGTTGCCATTTTAAAGCATTTGAGATCATTTTAGCTGAGCATCCTATAATTTGCTGCACTTCTTTATACGTTTTCCCCTCTCCAATCAACTTTTTAATCAAATTACGTTGTTCCTCCGAACAATATTTGGAACAGCCCATTTTACTTAGCAATTCAGAAGGAAATATATTTTATAACAGTGTGTGAAACATTTGCTTCCCTTCTTCCTTAATAAAGGACAATTAATGACACCTGTTTTTTCACAGAATTAATAAATTATCTAATTAAACTCCACACTGCTATTATTTTGAACACACCCCTTTCAATGAATGAGTCAATTACTCAGAACAAGCAGCGTGCATGTCATGACAGTTGGGTCTGTTGTTTTTCTATTACACTACTACATCTACAAGTAAATTATTTGCCATGCAGAAATATCACTACTACTAATAACAGTGGTTCATCAGGTTACTGATGTTGTACTGCTATTTTTTTGAACACAACTGTATATTCTCCCAGTGTTCTTTGTCTAGTGCCAGTTCGTCTAGTCTTGTCATTGTAAAACTCTAGTCTTGTCTGGTCTAGTAATCTACTGTCATAGTCTTGCTTTGTCTTGCTAACTAACGCTTCATAGTCTTGTTTGTTCTTTGCTGAAACTAATGCCTTGTCTGTTGTTCTGCTTACCCGCCAGCCTGCAGCCATCTCCTTGTTCCACGCCACGCATTCCTGCCTCCCGCATCCCGCTCTCCCTCTGCTACGCCAACCCAGGATTCAGCCACTATCCAGCCAGTTTGCCTGCACCCCGCTCCTGCTCTGCCCCTGTTCTCGCCAACCCAGGATCCAGTCCCTTTCCTTGTTTCTCCCTATACTTCTGGAGTATTGGACGAAGTAATAAAAGCTCCCAGGGAGCATTATTGTATTCTGTCTCTGAGTCATGCATTTGAGTCCAGTTCCTACTCGGATCCTTAACACCTGCTGCTCTATTACACTTTCCCTAACCGTTTTCTCTCTCTTTTTTCTACATTCTGCCAGCGGGGCTTATGCCCTGCTTCTCGAGAGTTGCTGTCCGGCTTCCTGTCTGTCGCTGCTTGCCCCTCCCTCCTCACCGCTGCTGCCAGCTGCTCCCGCCACCATCAGTGCCCGGTTCTCCACCATCGTTGCCGCCACATCTGGACTGTCATCTAGCTGCTGCAAATTCTATTATCATGGACATTGGCTGTTTTGACCATGCTGGTCTTTAAGCCCTAGACCCTGAGCCGACCAGAAGAGGATGGGTTCCCCCCTTGAGTCTGGTTCCTCCCAAGGTTTCTTCCTAGTTACACCAGGGAGTTTTTCCTTGCCACTGTTGCCTTTGGCTTGCTCTTGTGGGGGTTTAGGCTGGGTTTTTCTGTGAAGCGCATTGTGACAACTAGTTGTGAAATGCGATATATAAATAAATATTGATTTGATTTGATTAAATTTGGAATTAGCGTATATTTACAAAAATCAATAAAGTTGATAAGGTAAAACTTATATAAATATCTTTTCTTTGTACTGTTTTCAAGTAAATATATGTAAAAGAGAATTTACAAATCACTGCTTTCTGCTTTTATGTGCATTTTACATACTGTCCCAACGTTTTTGGAATTGGGGTTTGTACATAATGCATCTAAAGCCAAAGTGGAACTGAAATGGTTTAGGAAGTTTCAGTGATTTAAAAAAAAAAAGAAAAAAGATAATGTGATGGGTAATGTAATGTTATGTCATCACAGCTGTTAAAAATGTAAGAAAATGAGTTAAAAGTAAAATTAGCTGTTAAAAAAGCGACAAGATATCGAATGGCTATAGCCGAGTGAGTTCACACTGCCATTTCTGAATGTTTTCTTTCTAAGCATAGTAGAAAGAAGACCTGAAAGTACAATATTAATATTATAATAAGCAATAAATGTAAACTTATGCCAAACTGGAATCATAATTGAAATAATATTAATATGGCTCACATCCATATAAATCCATAAAGCAATTTATATGGATTGTGATAATCTAAATCCAAATAAATTGCATTGTGGATTTATGTCCAAAAATAGACACTAGTGAACAAAAATAGATTTGCAGGAAGTTTATGAAAGTTGGGGAGGTCCTGTTGCTTAAAAACAACGACACCCTACATGTTTTCTTTCTTTGCAGGCTGTTCTTATGCCATGCCATTGCTCTGACATCATGAAGTGACACTAAAGAATACAACTGTGAACTAGCTCTATTTTGGGTCATTTCAAACTAACTTTGCTTTAAGCTTGCATTTTAATAGGCAACGATGTCTTGCATCGTGTGCACAGTTACTGCAGCCAAGGAGTGCACAACTGACACAGGGTGATGTGTGTTCCCGATCGACCGGAGTCACTATAGGGGGATGAGGTGGGAATAACCTGATGATCATATCCCACTCTCCCTTAACAACACTATGGATAATTATGCCCTGCTATGTAGGGCTCTCAGGTATAGCTGGTCTTCGAACAGTTATGCTTCCAGCCTGTTGGATGCATTATAGCACTGAAAACCAATGTATCACCTTGCAGGCATGTGTGGATATTGGATATACACTGTATGTTACGATAGTGACAGAACAGAATAACACTCTCAAACATTCCAACTCCATCCCATACAATCTCCGGGCCCCTTTGGTAACAACATGCCCACTTATACTAGGCCCATTCACTCCGGGTTCACTCTGGGTAGGCCTCTGCGCTCACACCGGGCCTGAACCATACTGACAGCATGAACATAAGCTCCAATATGCCACAGCAGTCCCCGCTTTAGTTCAACAGACTCAAGCTCTGTTAAACTACCCTTACCTATACATTTATTTTGGAGCAAGATGGCTGCGTGGAAAACGCAGACCTTCAGAAAGAAGGTCTGACCTTTACATGTTAACTATTTGATAAGTGCTAAAAGCAGATCTGAGCATCTCCATTTTGTTTACATGGCTACATCATTTCTGGGTTGGGAAAACTGGTCTAAAGAAATGGGAACTTCAAAGTCGGGCATAACCCTGTTTTTAAAATCTTACAGAAAGTGAGTCAATTATTTACAAGTCCAGTTACTCATAGTTGTACTAGCTCAGTTAGAAAAACTGCCACTGTTCAGTTAAGGCACCACGCTGTGGTGCAGGAATAGGGCCCCACAGTCTCAGATGGAATCCAGGCCATGCCAGTGCCGACTGTGGCTGGTAGCTCCATAGGGGACACACAATATTGGCGCTTACATTGCCCAGGGCATGGGAGGGTTCAGTTGGTTAAGAGTCCGCATTTCAACGCTATCTAGCAACCCCCGGCATGCTAAAGTCATAAATTAAAGGCCTTCCTCTGACTCCACCTCCTCCAAAACCCTGGAACCTAGCTGTAGTCTACAGTGTGAAAAGAAGCAGTTGGCAACACCACGTGTTTCTTTGGAGAACCACGGTTGTATACACTCTCCTAAATCGGCAGTGGGGTTCTTGCATGAACGTGGCTGCATTTGCAGAGAGTTGGGCATTTCCAATTAAGGTGGGAATTTGACATGCTCAGCACCAACTTGGGCGCCAAAATGTTTTAAAAAAGCAAATCTGCCTCTGTTAGGTTGTCACCTGCTGCCTACTATATATCAACCAGGTTCTGGCTATATTGGAGACTTTCACGTCCCGATAGACAGCCAGGCTACCGATGCCACAGTGCAAAATGAGTTGTTAAGCACTTTTTGGGCTGAGAACATTCTGCTACCTCCTACGTGCTTTGTATGATAACAACTCCAAACCCCACTATCATATGTTTCAACACCTGTTTAATCACATATATCTGCCAATCTGTGTTCCAATTTGCAATCTGACTCATTCTAATAGCCAATTTATAGCTGATATCTAATGGCTCAGGCCCACCCGTAGCAATAGGTCGGTGCGGAATTCTAAACAGTCACACCACATTCAGCATAACAATATATTCAGACTAACATGGCTTGTTGGCTTGTATGACTAGCATACTTAAACCTTGTGTGCAATAAAATAAACCTAGAAAACGCTTAGGGACCTGCAATATTCATACATTTCATAGTTCAGTTTTAACATTGCTAAATGGAGGTTTGATCAGTTTCTTACTAGATGTACCGATTTTTGTGATAGGGAACTGGTATCACACCAGATTGCAGTGCTAAATACCATTAAATAACATCAGCTCAGCATATTTGAGACAAGAACACTCAAGGCAAGTATCAAAGCACGTGCGTCACAAGAGACAGCAACTCTTTCCAGGTGTTAAAGAATTTTCTCTCAACTCTTAAGTAATGCCAGAGTTAAATATTTATCATTTATTCCCATGACATCTCAAAATTTTACACTGTGCTCTTGGTCAACAGGTCTGTGTGACTTGGACTTTCACACTCACCTCATGCGAGAACAGTCATTGAACTTTGAATGTTGAACAGTTTGGTCAGTTTTGACTTGTGAATGCACCACAGGGGTTTCACCTTATCTCACCCGACGGGGTGAACCTGTTTCTTAAAGGGTAAGTTCGCTATTTTGGACCTTGGACCCTATTTGCGGTCCGTCTTCCATGAACCTGACCCATGAAGTCCATTTTTTCGCTGATCGGTCCAGTATTGAGTTCGGTACAGATTTCCTGTAGGCTCTCACTGGGCTACAATAGAAGTCAACGGGGCAATTAGAAATGTTATGGAAAAACAACGATAAATGTGCTTTTATAGCTCAGTGTGTATTCTTACGGTCTCAGTATGCTCTCCTGTGAAATGTAGGCTATCGCAAACGCAAACCGAACGTTGAAACAACAGTTCCATTTGAAACAGAACTATTTCTCCGACCGCACTACCTCGCACTGACTTCGGATAACATTACCTGCGCAACTTCAGCCTCTCTCTCTTCTCTTGCTCTCTTATCATCCACCTCTTGTAGTTCCGTGTCCGTGTATTCTGGCTCAAATCTGTAGCGAGTAACGTCAGTCAAAATCGAATTCTTCGTCTTCGTAATCATTATAGTCATCCATCATCCAAGTTTTTTTGTGGAAATTGTAGCCTACGTTGCTGCAGGTAAACAAACGCAGACTGCTCAACTAGATAGTTTCGTAAACGGCCGGCACACCTTCCCGCTCCCCTACCCCCAACACATAGTACTCCGCGGGAGCAGCGAAAACAAGCAACAGAGAAATGCTTACTTCCAAGCCATGCCAAGCACGTAAAAATGTTCGGATTGAGATACATTTCACAGGAGAGCATACTGAGACCGGTAACAATACACCTTGAGCTTCCCGTCTCATTTATTGTACATGAAAGCACATTTATTGAACATTTCTAATTGCCCCGTTGACTTCTATTGTAGCCCAGTGAGAGCCTACAGGAAATCTGTAGCGAACTCAATACTGGACCGATCAGCGAAAAAATGGACTTCATGGGTCAGGTTCATGGAAGACGGACCGCAAATAGGGTCCAAGGTCCAAAATAGCGAACTTACCCTTTAACTTTCAAGAAAACCTAGGGAGAGTAATTTGGTCCACATACCCAGTATTTCTGAATCTGGCTTGTCAAGAGCACTTGCTTTGTGCCGGCCGGCATGGGAGGGTTCAGTTAGTTAGGAGTCAACGTTTCAACATCTAGGAACCCCCTCTGGTCGATTTGTTAACCGCCGGCCAACAAAACACTTTCCCTGGATTTCAATTTTCAACTTACCCAACTGGTCCAAAAAATATCATCCACTAATATTAAACACGCAAAACAAAACAGTAACATGAAATTATTGTCCAGTGTTTTTAAGGAAGATGCCTGAGGCAGATTTTAAGGTGGGGGACACTCACCTCTGCTATAAGATCTCCGTTCTCTGCGTGCACTTGGGCTATGGCACCAAGCTCTTTACACTGAGAGAAGGCAGCATACAACTCAGAATCCTGGACCATAAAGACATCCTTGTACGCCATGAACATCTTGAAGGAGTTCACACCTTTCTCTCTGACCAGGGTCTCCATCTCCTGCTTGACCTACAGAACAGTTTTGAGTTAATTTGGAGCACGGGACATAATTGGTCCATATGTACATAGCTGAAACAAGTTGTAGTATGCTAATCCCATACACGGTTGTCAACACCTTTCTACTTGGTCCAGGTAGCTCAGTTTGCTGCTGATTATCCTCCAGGAGAACATATTTGAGTAACATCTGACATAATGTCCTATTGGAAATTTGCATTGTTGGCTATCCTGATCAATTATTTATTATACAAATTGCTGTACATTAGTGGCAAGGCATTAGAATTCTATTACCAATTTGCACAAGAAATTGTAATTATTAATATAACGGATACATATTAATAACAATGTTGCAATAACAAGTAGTCTAGAAACAATGACAAGTTAAACTGGCAATACATTAGTTAAATCAGTTATGCAAAAGCAGGGGAGTCCAATCTTATCAGTTAGATAAGCAATAAGACATACGATTCTACTTATCAAGGTCTTGATTGAAGACCATGATTAGTTAATTAGTTGAATCAGGCGAATCAGGCGTCATAGTGCTGGGCTAAAACATAAACCTGCACCCACACCAGCCCTTTCCAGATAAGACTGGGCACCCCTGTACTAAATGATGAGTAGCAAGAGAAAATAACTGTGTTCCTGTTTGGCATCAATACACATCATATTATAAGGACACCTGCTGCATATTCAAATGCCACAATACTGACACATATTGCTCACAAATCAAATACCAAATGTACGGCATATTTGTTAAACAGCACTAATGTGTCTAATTACAACAGAGATCCTTAAACTTAAGATGATGCTATTATTTCATACTGATTTTTTATTGTGTAAAGCTAATTACTTACGCCATATGTACCGGTGAAAACAAGCAAAAGGTTGTACATAAAAAGGAATTCCCCCCACAATGGCTTTTTAATACTATAGCCATTTTATCTCTGATGCATTTTAAAAAATAATACTTTTTGCTATAGTATTTGTATTATAATTTTTACACTTTGAAAAAACATTTTTCCGTATAATTATTTTCTTTAAGCAGCAGCCACACATCAACATTTTACAATTGAATACCTGAAATTATGACAACAGTTAGGTAGATTAAGCGGAACACATTCACCTACTTCTATAGGCAAAAATCTTGCCTTCCAGCCTTTCTTGTGACAGTAGCTTACCTCCAAGAGGTCTTCCCAACGCTTTAATGGGCTCTATCAGTTTTGGTAGGTAGAGGGGTGCTGGATGCGGGAGCGTATCTATGTTCCCAGGGTCCTATGTTCCCCAGTTCAATATTCTGTTAACACACATTAACCCTCCAATTGTGTTCGGGTCAAATTTGACCCGTTCCGCGTTAAAATATTTAATAAATATTATCCAGTTTATAACCCTAACCCTAACCATAAACCTAATCCTAACCCACAATAGCCTATGTCATATTAAGTGAATACAGAGCTGGGGGACATCTTTTTCAGGTCGCATTATGTGCTATATAGAGCTGGGGAACATAGGACCCTGGGAACATAGGAATGACCCCCTGGATGCTCACCCAGTGGATAATAAAGAGAATTTGGACAGAAAGACAGAACATGACATGATTTAGGGGAAAAAATCATTGATTGAACAAATCTCAGTGTCTCCATTACTTTGGAAATAATTTTAGGGAGGGGCTCAGTGGTTTTCTCCACTGCACCAGGCCACACCAGTAACCGTTCTTTGCTTATAACAAAAATGTGCTCTCCTCCATCCTTTACAGTGCTCCTCCATCTCCTACATCCTTTTGCCCACCCCTTCAACAAACCAATCACAATCTGAACCAGTCCCTCATCACCCTGATCACACAACCTCGACAGACAGTGAATCTGCGACAGAATGGATACTGGGTAGGGTTGCTTCATTCAATCAAAAATCAAATCAGCAGTGTTGGAGAGTGACTCAGTAGAGGTACTGTATGTCAAGTCTGGCCTGCTCAGAGTCCTCATCTTTTGGATCACTAGTTACCCTATTGTTTGAAACGGCTCTCTTACAGTGTGCTTCCAGGACAATCTTTAGTTTAATGAAGTAAAAACAAAGGGAAAACCTGAGTTATAATTACTCATTTTAAAACAGGGCATGTTTCCAATAGCATGTATATAATTAAGTATAGTAGCCTACATTATCAACAGAAATTCTATTAGCTCTCAATCACTCACTTCCAGTTACTATTCTGTAATTAATTACTATGCCCATCAGTGGCAATGAGTCATTGCTTATACTTTGATGATAAGTTATGAAAAGTTGGCCAAAACTATCCGCAGCAGGCATGACTGATTTGCCAGTGTTCGAGACTTGAGTGGATCACCTCAACTTAAAATCTTACAACTGCT
Source organism: Synaphobranchus kaupii (assembly GCA_029718625.1). NCBI lineage: Eukaryota > Metazoa > Chordata > Actinopteri > Anguilliformes > Synaphobranchidae > Synaphobranchus > Synaphobranchus kaupii. Next base: position 37,689,900 of record CM056382.1, read on the forward strand.
TTGCTGATCTGCAGTCAGGGTGTTCAGTGAACTGTCCTTGTGCTTTGGTTGTCTTGTGTATATTCTTTGATTCTAAAATGTTGGTTTAATGATTACTTTTAAGGTCATGAAAAGTCAACATTTATATAAAAAAGGGTAGATTAAACAGGAAGGCTTTTAATGTGTAACCTGGCCAAAGTCCAAACTACCTCACATCCCAGAGTGTAATAAAATAGTACATAGCCTCCCTCTTCACTTTAGCTGACCTCAGTATTCTGCTGCAAAATGGTTGATGCTACACATTAGTTGCAATTGAACTGAGTTTGAAAATCTCACTTTGAAATCATGACGCATTATATAAATCGGCCTAATCCCTAAAAGTTTAATGGAATTCTATAGCTAAAGCTAAAATGGGAGTGAATGCTACAGCTGTGAAAGACAGTCTAACTAGCTTTTCCATAAGTAAGTTAGCTAGCTCATGTAATGTAAGTCAAAGTGTGGCTGAATACGTCTATAAAAATGTTGACAGCCTTATTTATTATTTTACTTGCAAAAAAGTTAGAAGCCAGATTAGAAATGTCATTGTCACAATGAGGTTTTCTTCCACAAAACACTGTAGCTAGCTAGCTAGGTGCTAGAACCCAGATCTCATCTCATCAATCTCATTAGCTTTGTTTCTCAATTCTCAGAGCGTTCCCTCGTGGTGCTCAGTGGGTTGCATCCGGTTTACTGTGATCCTTCACGTTTAGGTACCCAGTGCGAAATGTCTCCATTTCTTATATATCTCGATGAACGCTCCTTGGTGGAGCAAAGTGTGAGGAACGAGGAGGCTCTCCGAGGAGACACAAGTGTAGCCTTTGCAGAAGTCTTTTCTCAGAATGCGTGACGTGTATAAATGATCAACCTCTCCACATCTTCCACAGTTTGAAACATGGCAGGTAGGCTATGCCACAAATAGAATCTTACCGTTCCTTTCTATTTACTATAAAATGCTTTAATCCATAATGACACATTCTTTAGGACTAACAAAAACCACGTTTATTCATGAAAAGAGGCTAAAAAACATTATAGTTGCACATAAGCACAATATTTCTGACGTTATTGTTTTCTGTATCATTCAGTTTGTATTTTATTGCATAGGAAACGCAACCTTCAATGCTTTACGTTAACCCCTGTCCCTTTAAAACAATATTTAATTTCACCGTATATAGCCTATGCAATATATTTAGTCTATATTCATACAGTTCAGGGGTAGGCAACCCTGGTCCTTGAGAGCCACAGAGTCTGCTGGTTTTTGTTTTCACCTTAAATATGACAACTACTTAGACCAAATAAACCAGGTGAGGTGAGTTAACTGTGTCCTCAAGTCAACTGCTTTAATTGATAAATTAAGTGGCAAGTAACAACAAAAACCAGCAGACCCTGCGGCTCTCAAGGACCAGGGTTGCCTACCCCTGATACAGTTGAATGCACCCCAAATAGACTATGCCACATGTCTTACGTACCCTCTCTCTGTGACTGGAAGGCAGCTAATAAAGATTTTTGTTTCCTGAAATCTATTTTTAGACAGTGTTATGTTATAGGTTAGTGGTTGATTTTGCTTATCTCACATCAGTATCAACTCAGGCTCTTGGTACAATAAGGTTAACGGCCATGATAAGTGAAGCTAGGCTAATCCTAAAAAGATGCAAATCAATTTTCATTTACTAATTGCCAATCATCGTATCGAGTGCACCGCAGTTCTGGTGAGATGGCAAACGTGCCGGCAGGTAGATACCGTGTCGCTCCACCAGGTGACAGCCACATGGAGGGAGTAATCGCAGCACACTTTGCTGTCTGCTTTGCTCCTCCATTTGTCGTAGGCCTCCAGGAGAGACGTGCCTTTCTCAGGTATGACAAAATCCAGGATCATTGTTGTGCCTCCAGCCAAGGCAGCCTGGGGGATAGGGGAAAGATGGTTTACAAAGTGTGAAATAATTTCTTTTTTTAGCCTGACCAAATACCACCACACACACCCCCAGTGTAGATGCCAGTTCTTTAAAGTAGTGTATATAGTTTAGCTTACATTGATTGTGTCATACTTGTGTCACACATTTTCATGCAAAAAAAAAACTATACACAGTATGTGCCCCTGTTACTCCAGTAGAAATTCCTCCCTTTCCCAGTATGCCAATCCCCTGGCCTACCCTGACCACTACAGGTATCATGTTGAGATACTTGTTCTTATTGTATACAGATCCTTTCCAAAAAATTAGAATATCATGGAAAAGTTGTTTTTTTCCATAATTCCATTCAAAAAGTGAAACTTTCATAGATTATAGATTCATTACACACAAAGTGAAATATTTCTAGCCTTTATTTGTTTCATTTTTCATAATTTTGGCTTACAACTCCAGAAAACCCCCAAAACAGTATTTCAAGAAATTAAATAGTGTGTCGAAAATCAGCATTTACTTCAGTTATTTCAGAGAATGAATGTTTTAGACTGAGTGTCACACTATCATCTAATTTACTCAAAACACCTGCAAAGTTTATCTCAGTTTGGTTCAGTATGGGGAAGACTGCAGACTTGACAATTGGCCAGAAGACCATCATTGACACCCTCCAGAAGATGAGTAAGCCACAAAAGGTCATCGCTAAGGAGGCTGGCAGAGTGCAGAGTGCAGTGTCCAAGCATATCAATAGAAAGTTTAGTGGAAGGGAAAAATGTGGCAGGAGAAGGTGCACAAGCAAAAGAGATGACCGTAGGCTTCAGCGGATTGTCAAGCAAAGACGATTCCAAAATTTGGCGGAGATGCAGAGGGAGTGGACTGAGGCTGGAGTCAGTGCTTCAAAAACCACCACGTAAGGACGTATCCGGGACATGGGCTACAACTGTTGGATTCCTCGAGTCAAGCCACTCCACTCATTCTCTGAAATAACTGAAGTAAATGCTGATTTTCGACACACTATTCTAATTTCTTGAAATACTGTTTTGGGGGTTTTCTGGAGCTGTAAGCCAAAATTATGAAAAATGAAACAAATAAAGGCTAGAAATATTTCACTTTGTGTGTAATGAATCTATAATCTATGAAAGTTTCACTTTTTGAATGGAATTATGGAAAAAAAAAAACTTTTCCATGATATTCTAATTTTTTGGAAAGGATCTGTATATAAAATTCAGACTGTAGCAGTAAAGACTGGAGCCCAACAGGGCAATGCATAACTGGTTGTAGTACCAGGGATTAATGATTTTTCAGTTGGCAGTGTACCCCCTGCCTCACTGCTCAATAGTGACTCCCCTAGTCTATTGGGTACAGGTACAATGCACAATGCACATTTCCAGGTGCTAATGGATTATCTCACTCATCCTCTGTTTATCATTTTAGCAATTGGTGGTGTTCTGTTGCTTAGTGCAAGGTGTATTGGCCTTCAATGCCTTTTTGGGTGAATGATGTTACCTCAACAGCTACACATTCCAGGTGGATGGCATGGTTGTGGCGGACACAGGACACATAGCTGACCTCTGTAATAAGTACTTAATTAACTGTTAAGTCTGAACCCCAGGAAACCAGCAGGACAGGATGGTTTGGACCCGCTTTTCCCTCAAAAAGTCTGCCCCTATTATTGTCTTACATTTTCAACCTTTCTTTCCTCTCAGCCAAAATACCAAAGTCTTGGATATCTGCCACAGTTTACCTCTGTTTAACTAATTCAATGCCAGAGTGTTCTAGAACAAGCCTCAGCAGTGCCAAGCCAATATGGCTGCCGACATTCAAAAGTTTTAGATTGATCCTGTCAATGTGCAAACACATTATTTTACCTATTCAACATATTTTTTTGTTAATGAGGATAGATAGCACTAAATAGCACACCTTCTGGTTCAGTTCAACAACTTCAATCAATATTGATTGTGCTTCTCAGTTTGGTAACATGACTGTTATATTGGTGATGTGTAATAATAGTGAAAACAGTTTTCCATAAAAATCAGCTCTTGCATAACTACAGATATGTAAAACTTAACAATAAACATAATCACTGGTCATTTGTAGATATGTACAAATGAGCTGTCCGTGTGAGTTACTTTGTATCAACCATTTCAAACAGAAACAGTTATCCTGAGGCAAAAGTAATAACGTAGGCTAAAAATCTTTTTAAAAAAAAATAACGATACATTGGGTGATACGACAGACTAATTAAAAACGGAACCAACAAAACGATAGTCACTGGAGGAGATATGTAAAATAACTGGACAGAAGTGTAAATCAGAGAATCATTAAATATAAGTCGGGAAAGGGATATTATAAAACTCATTGACGGTAACGTTAAGCTACTCTGACTCAAACCAGACGATCGTGGAATGACTAAAAGCTAGGGGAGTAATCTTCTCCTGTTACTGAGCCAGTAACATGGCAGTAGCCTAGTTTGTTATATTGCCCACTTGATTGTGTTCAATTTCTTTATATTCTTGGTCACTGGCGCAGAAACGTGTTGGTACAAATTGATGGGGACGCGTTATTCCCATGTCCGATGTTGGTTAGACATTTTTTTAAGCATGGGATAGCCTACATATTACTTAAAATATTTCCATCTAGAACCGTGTAAAAAAAAGAGCAAATCTGGGTAAACAACGTTAAAAGAACGTAATTGTAAATTGGTCGTTGTTTCATTTTTCCCGACTCAAATCCAGAATTCTTTACCGTTGTAGCAGAGTAAAGACGGCTGTGGTCAACTATAGGCGCCCTCGCCACTTTAGAACATTCGTATTTTCATCGACTAAAGTCGATGAAATGTGGAGTTAAAGGTGGAGATCAGGCTGACCCTAACCATTATAGACCCATTTCAATTTTGCCAGGTATATCTATTATTTGAAAAACTGATTAATTTCCTCGAATTATTTTTGTCTGGTGTGCAATCTAGTGTTTGTTCTGGTCATGGCTGTATCACTACAACTCTCAAGGTTTTGAATGATGTCACCACAACTCTTTATGTGGAGCAATACTGTGCAGCCACTTTCTTTGATCTTGCAAAAGCTTTTGATACGGCTGACCATTCCATTCTCTTTGACAGGTTAAGGAGTATTAGTATGTCTGAACATTCACTGTCCTGGTTCATGAACTATTTACCTGGCAGAATACAATGTGTTAAATCTCACAGATTTAACACATTGGTGTGCTTGGTGTGTTCTCACAGCCCCTACCAGTCACTAAGGGAGTGCCCCAAGGATCAATCCTGGGCCCCACACTATTCTACATTTACATCAACAACATCCCCAGAGTTGCTAATAACTCCTCTGTCCATCTTTATACTGATTACACAATACGATATACAATAGAACCTTCCTCACAATCTGTACTTCACACCATTCAGTACAGTTTTAACAAATGTCAACACTATCCTATGTTGTATACATCAAAGACCAAGGTCATGTGGTTTGGGAAAAGACCTTTTCCATATTCATCGGAATCTTGAGACAGTCACTTCTTATAAATATTTGGGTATTTGGCTTGATAGCACTTTATCCTCCATGCACCACATTTCTAACCTGCAGACAAAAAGAAAATCCAGACTCTGTTTTTTATATCGCAATCTCTCATCCTTCACTTCGCCTGCCAAATTACTTTTAGTCCGGCTGGCCATTCTGCCTATTCTAGATTATGATGATGTAATATATTTAGATCAGCATCTAAGGGTGCACTTGAGCATCTTGCAACCAGTGACCCTTACAGAACACATCTTAGCTAAATTCTGCATCTGTTAACTGGCCATGCTTACACACACACCACAAGGTTTACATGTTTACACAATTTATAAGGCTCTGCTAACCCCTTCATATCTGCATAATCTTGTCCTTTTATTATAATACTTGGTCTGCTAATCTCATTCAGCTCAATATCCCCACAGTAAGGACTTCATAGATCCAGTCATTTCACAGCCAGGTGGACTAGAATTGCCATGTGCTCACTCGTTAAATGGTGACTTTGTACCACATGGTATTGAATACAGGTGTATAGGCACAGCGTGTTACTTTGGCAGGACATTTCTTACACCTATGTGCTATACTCAATGTACAGTGTTACTCAATGTACATACAGTGAGCACCATAATTCATTGGACAGTGACACATTTTTTTGTTATTTTGGTTCTGTACTCTAGCACTTTGAAAGGATACAATGACAATGAGGTTAAAGTGCAGACTGTCAGCTTTAATTTGAGGGTATTTTCATCCATATCGGATGAACCGTTTAGAAAGTATAGAAGCTTTTGTACATAGTTGGGGGGTGGGACTAGATTTAGCTGTAAATGACACTGGAACAGTATGGAACACATGGTTGGCTAAATGGCTCTAAGTCATCAAGGGTCTGACGTATCAAACAAGCCTTAAACCATCACTGCTGCCGGATATGCAGTAGATATGGATGGATAACTTGAAGGGTTTCTTCTCCTGACTTATTTCCATAGAGTTAAATAGGAAAATTTGTCACGAGAAACAACCCTTAAATTGATCCATCCATATCTACTGCATATCTGGTAGCAGAGTGATGGTTTGAAGCTCGTTTGATACCTCAGACCCTTGATGACTTAGAGCCATTTAGCCAACCATATGTTCCATACTGTTCAAGTGTAATTTACAGCAAAATCTAGTCCCACCCCCCAATTCCCATACAGATCCATTCAAATGCAGAGAGGTTATAGTATCACTTGTAGGAGTACCAGAAAATAAGATATTATTACAATCTTTTGATATTATTGGGTCACAGACATCAGGAAGGCGTGGCAGGCAAAGGATATGCGACCAAATATTAAAAATGATTACTTTATTCTACATTATGTTAAACTGTCCAATATTTATTTATGCCTGAAAATGGGGGGGACTATGTACAAAAGGTTCTATAATTTATAAACAGTTCATCCGATATGGATGGAAATTAAAAGCAAATCAAATTAAAGCTGACAGTCTGCACTTCAACCTCATTGTCATTGTATCCTTTCAAATTCAAAGTGCTAGAGTACGGAACCAAAATAACGAAAAATGAGTCCCTCACTGTCCAATGAATTATGGTGCTTACTGTATGTAGTGCAGTGTTATAGAAAATATGATTTAAACACTTGAATTTCATATGGTAATAATTTCCAGTGAAGGTTACATGCACAATAGTACCAAGTATTAATGAAAGGGTAGTTCCGCCGAAAAACAACATTAACCTTATTTAACAGATCAAGGCGCAACTACTTAAGTCTCTCTTTGTCGCTGGCCAAAACAATATGTGAACCAAAATATTGACAGTTAAAGTTACAAATTTGGTAGAGGGATACGTCCAAATAAGGTACACCTCTACCACTTCCTTGTTTTTGAAAGACTACAGTGGCATCAAGTGGGCGTGTAAATTACATAGGCGGAGCCAGCGAGGGAGGAAACAGTGCTGTCACTGTTCTGAGTAGGGACACATCGTAGATCATCATTGCTATTTTATTATAATGTCCAGAAAATTACATTGATATGTTGTTTCCTAAAGATGTTTTGGTAAACTAAACAGGACTCGAGTGCTGTCGGTTACAGAGTGAACATATGATAGCCTACAACTCAGTGGCCTCCGATCTCATTCCCTGACATCTTCCTTTACCTTATTGAATCACCCGGTAAGGAACCATGCCAAGTACATTATGATGCATGACCATGACAAGTAGACTAACATTAGCAAGCTAACCATAATCGAACAGTTTCACTTTGAGCATTCGATTACAGAAGCAATGTATTTTTCCTTGGCTAGTGCGTTAGCTGTTGTTAACCACAGCTTCTTGGCATTAAAGAAAGGTGCAAATGTGGGTTTTTAAATCTGTCTGCCATGCAGTAGTTAAGACACACATCAGCTTTTTGGCATTTTGAAAATTGCTATGTTTTTAATAAAGCCTATTGTCAGATTTTGTCGTAGGTGGTAGGCCTCTGTTTTGAGCCTGAATACACAGCCGGATCCTGCGCTGAATGCGCTGCCAATTAGGTCTGCTTCGGCATGAAACTGCCTGGTAGCAAACATTTCCATTTCAGTTGGAATTGCAGTAGTTACCACATGTAGGCTACACCACTGGTTTACCTAGGTTAAATGTCAAAGGTTAACGTAAGAGGACAGGGATGAGAAATTAATAGGCTAAGTGTTGCAGACTTCTGGTTAGGCTAGCTAATATGATTCACTATTCCAAAAGTAGATAAATGAAGAGCTGTGTTTTCCTAAATTAATGGCCATATTTCCCCCGTTTTTCTGGAAACTCCAGCTAATGGTGGTGGTATTGTTTTCAGTAGAACTGTTACATTCGTGGCTAACCTGCCAGCAGGTAACGTGGCCTCTCTCGAAGAGATGCTGCAGGACCATCAAACTAGTATGTGTAGGACGAGCAGTAAAATGCCCAGTTCCTCCACTCAGTGTTGCCATGTCCGTGGTTTTACAGCCAAATTGGACTACTTTCCAAGGGCAATCGCGGGGGAAAATGAAAAGTCACAAAGCACACACTTTTAAAAAGTTAAAAATATACATTGATTTATACTTAAAATACATTGGTTTCGGTTAAAAATATATTTTGGGTAGTTTTGAGTCGCCATTTGGCTGGAAATTCTTGAAAGATCTGGCTGGCAACCCTGCCTCCGGTCGTAATGTTATTCAGTATGACTGCCATTGTCTGACACCGCCCATAAACTGTAAGCGCTCTTGGCCATTGTAGTTCACAGTAAAGCAGGTACCTGGTACATGCACAGTAGCTTGGGGCTATATCTCTGCTCTCAATACAGGTAGAACGTTGGTTGAGAGCTCATTTTAATCAGGAGGTGAGCTACTTTTCTACAAATCAAACATCATTTTTCGATGGAACTCCCCTTTAAACCTCCCTGTGTAAAAATGAAGGAAATGAATCACAAACAAATGTTTTAAGTGAAATGTTTGCATTTGCTAAGAGCCTCAAAAAAACAGGAAATTAAATTGATCAGCCCTAACGCTAACATCAGCCTGCTCTCCATGAAGGTGTATCAGCACAGAGCTTTGACAACTGCTACCCAGGTCAGCATCCATGAACTTTCAGACACCAGGTGGTATTGCAGAGAGTCTGAACTCAAGACCCCGAGAAGGGTCTTCCCTGCCATAAATACCAGCTTTGTAAAGCTCACGACGTACTGTTTTTGTTGAGACTGGTTCAGATATGAATTGATTCAATTCTGTGGTGATTTTTAGAGCTGTAGTTCTGTGGTTATTAGCAACTACCAAGTGTCCGTCTGTCCCTGTCGGAGAGCTTTGACTTGCGGCCACAGTTCTTTTTTGCTGATGCTGTTTTTTGGTGTTGGGCATGTGTTGTCATAATTTTTGACACTGTTCCCCTTCTGCATGGCAAATAATTTACTTGTAGATGTAGTAGTGTAATAGAAAAACAACAGACCCAACTGTCATGACATGCACGCTGCTTGTTCTGAGTAATTGACTCATTCATTGAAAGGGGCGTGTTCAAAATAATAGCAGTGTGGAGTTTAATTAGAGAATTCATTCATTCTGTGAAAAAACAGGTGTCATTAATTGTCCTTTATTAAGGAAGAAGGGAAGCAAATGTTTCACACATTGTTATAAAATATATTTCCTTCTGAATTGCTAAGTAAAATGGGCCGTTCCAAACATTGTTCGGAGGAACAACGTAATTTGATTAAAAAGTTGATTGGAGAGGGGAAAACGTATAAAGAAGTGCAGCAAATTATAGGATGCTCAGCTAAAATGATCTCAAATGCTTTAAAATGGCAACAAAAACTCGAAACACGCGGAAGAAAACGAGCAATTACTGTTAAAACGGATCGAAGAATAGTCAGAATGGCAAAGATTCAGCCAATCATCACCTCCAGAAAGATCAAAGATGATCTAAAATTACCTGTAAGTGCTGTTACAGTCAGAAGATGTTTGATCGAAGCTAAGCTATCAGCAAGAAGCCCCCGTAAAGCACCATTGTTGAAAAAACGGCACGTGCAGAATCGGTTAAAATTTGCCAAGCAACACATCGATTGGCCCAAAGAGAAATGGTGTAACATTCTGTGGATTGATGAGAGTAAAATTGTTCTTTTCGGGTCTAGTGGTCATCGACAGTACGTCAGATGACCCCCGGGTACTGAATATCAAGCCACAGTACACTGTGAAGACAGTGAAGCATGGTGGCGCAAAAATCATGGTATGGGGATGTTTTTCATACTACGGTGTTGGGCCTATTTATCGTATACCAGGGATCATGGATCAGTTTGAATACATCAAAATACTTGAAGAGATTATGTTGCCGTATGCCGAAGAGGAAATGCCCCTGAAATGGGTGTTTCAACAAAACAACGACCCCAAACACACGAGTAAGCGAGCAACATCTTGGTTCCAGACAAAAAGGATTGAGGTAATGGAGTGGCCAGCTCAATTCCCGATCTCAACCCCATTGAATACTTGTGGGGTGACATTAAAAATGCAGTTTCTGAAGCAAAACCCAAAAATTCACAGGAACTGTGGAATGTAGTTTGTTCATCCTGGGCTGAAATACCTGTTTCTAGGTGCCAGAAGTTGGTTGACTCGATGCAACGCAGATGCGCAGCAGTTATCATAAACAATAGTTATGCAACTAAATATTAGTTCAGTAATTTAAAGTGAAGTTAAATCTTGAAAGATTTCTTCAGTTTATACAGTAAGTGTTTGAGTTTGAAGAGAAAAATGTCGACACTGCTATTTTTTTGAACGGATTAATATTCCTTTTCTTTGCTTCCTGTAAAAGAATAACGCAGACTTGATAAAATTTGTTAATGCTTTGATTTGGAATTGAATGTGTAATGTTTCCACTACATTTGAAATATGGAACTAAAAGCTATTAAAAAATATTTGCACTTAATTCACTTTTTTTAACGCACTGCTATTTATATGAACACAACTGTACCTAGCAAAGTGCTGCTGGTTAGACCTCTTTTAAGCAGACACATGCTGCTAATTAGCATTCAAATGAATAAGAATCACCTGTGTAGATGCTTTTGTAATTGTGGTTTAGATGCTTCAAAATTAAAGACATTTTTCAGGGGTGTTTCTGATATTGGGATGGCAGGTATGCCATCCGCCAAGTTACGGCTTGGTGGGGCATGCCCCATACCTATACAGCACCGAGAGTTTGGCACTTTTCAGGGTTTCCTACAGAAGTAACCACAATGACCATAGACTCTCAGCCCTTAAAAACATGAACTTCTGTATGTTCTGACCTCATGTAACCACACAGCATTCAGATACAACTTCACACATCCACACAATAAAGCCCCAAACTTGGGTTATTTTGCCGTTTTGCTCCTTCCTCTTCCGCTTCTTCTTCTTCTTCTTCTTCTTCTTCTTCTTCTTCTTCTTCTTCTTCCCATTTTCCTGCCAAACTGCCTGCCTCCGTTGCGATGTTATCCAATGGGGAGAATTATTATTTGAGGGTATGGTCCGTGTACCTGCTCATCAAACTTATCGTCCAATAAAAACGCTTCATACTAATGTATTTCAATGTTAATATAGCTAATAGCTTCATGCTTTCCAAGAAGTTGCTGTGGCTTAGTGGTTAAGATTGCAGTCTCTCACACAGTGGATAGTGGGTTCGAGCCCAGCAGGGCATGTGTATTTTCCACAAAAACAATGTGCAACTGTTAAGTACTTTTCATTTCTTAGACTGTTATTATTTTCACATTGACACATTAACATATTGTTATTGCAAAGGCAAAAGAGGTTTACAATATTAACTGTTCAATGTTTCACTTGTATTATATCACACCCTCCCCAAACCGGACGCTCACTTTTGTCTGGTTTGGGGAGGGTGTTACACTCTGCTCTTGCGGTCATTACTTACTGACTGTGGAAACCCCTTGCCTTGGCCAACATTTATTTATTAATTCATTTCTTGACTTCAGCTCTGTTCACTTTATCCTTTTCACACATAACACAAGGTCACCATAAAATTAACTACTAGGAAAATTAAGAATTTACGATAATAGCCTACATTAAAAATTGAGGATAGCCTCTTTTAAACTGCAATCTTTTAAGCGATCGGATTTATAAAGCACCAATTCCCCAAACATATCTGATTCATGGTTAGTCACTTATAAATAAATAGATAGCCTCCGAATGTGGCTCTAGTCTACGCTACTCTGCTGATAATGTACCTTACTGCAAACACTTTCAATTATTATAATAATAATAAAAAGAAGAATAATCCCTGGTATGTACTTTCTTAGTAGTATCTACTGTTTTCTTTCTGGCTAAGATTCCTGGGAAATATGCGTTGTCCAATTAAGCTTGTTCGCCAACGTTACTTCCTGCTTCTCGTCAGAAAGCAGAAACAAGCTAGGCTACTATGAAGCGAATCAACATGCATTATAGCCTACATTCATTGCACTACAGAAAACGAAACTAAACCTAGCTGTCCGGTACCAAAACATTTCCCGCAGGTAACGTTCTACACTACCGGAAAAAAAACTCTGCTGTGCAGAAACTCACTAGCTCGCTCGCTAGCTCGTAGCCCACACATGGAAGTTTGGAGTTACGCATCCGGCAATCCAGTGTTGAATAGCCTAACGTTAAATGTATTTATCATAGAATACTAATAGCCCTATTTTAAAACTGTATTTCCATATTTTACTGATGCAAACTATTTAGGCTGTACTATCTATTTAGGCTGTATGTCTTTCAGCTAGAATGTGTTTGCGTTTAGCCCATTGTGCATGTATGTCTTGTATGTATGTAGACTTGGTTCATTAATTTACATGCTTCTTCATGATCCATAGCTCAGGTGGTGCTGTTCATTGTATTTCATTACACATTAAATACTGCTCATCTACAAACTATTTTAATGTAATTGTGTGCTGTCTGTAATAAGATAACTGTTCTCATTCTTGTCAATAGAGGGCGTTATGGTTAAGTGAATGTCTGCATACATTTATTTGGAATGCATGTCTCTCACCGTGTTTATCTTCATGCATTATTCATCATTAGTTAGCTATACAAAATAAGTGATATCAGATCAAAAACGTCTCCGACGTAAGAAAAGCCAAGTTACTCAAGCACAGCCTACATAGCGCTGTCCATAAGTTCTTAATTCCAACTTGCAAAAACTAGGCCTGCCTTTAAAAGTCTTGATATCAAAATGTGGCCAAGTTACAACTAACAATATTGCCTATCGTAGCTCACACTAAATAAACTAGCTCTATTTCAAAGCAATGCTATCCAAACTTTCCTAAATTATTTAATGCAACTTGGCCCTGTGTTTCTTCATCTTACCATCTCAAGAGAATGTGGTCAATGAAACTGTATGTGCATCCACTGCTTTGGGTCTATGAAAAGCACAGAATGAATAAAATGTATTATTATTATTATTATTATTATTATTATTATTATGTATTTATTGATTTATTTATTTGGATTTCTATCAAAACCTGTGTGGTCCTACAGAGCATAGATATCCTTGTGTTCACAAAATTCTGTTTGCAAATATCATGATAATTTTTATCTGCATTTATTTATTCATCACCCCTTTCTTTGTTGTACATGATGTTTCTTCATATAAATGTCTGTTTGTGAATTGTAAAGAATGCTGTAGCAGCAGTTACCATTTTAAAACCTGTACATTTTCTAAAGTAAACTTGCCAACAAAGTACAACCATATCCTTTCTGGCGTGTAATTATTCATCAGCTGTTAAAAACATTCATTGAAATCATATGTTGTTCCATGAGGCACAATCTCTTCACATGCAAAGATGAAGAAACACAGGGTCAAGTTGCATTAAATAATTTAGGAAAGTTTGGATAGCATTACTTTGGAATAGAGCTAGTTTATTTAGTGTGAGCTACGATAGGCAATATTGTTAGTTGTAACTTGGCCACATTTTGATATCAAGACTTTTAAAGGCAGGCCTAGTTTTTGCAAGTTGGAATTAAGAACTTATGGACAGCGCTATGTAGGCTATACTTGAGCAACTTGGCTTTTTTTTTTTTTACGTCGGAGACGTTTTTGATCTGATTTTGTATATACAGTGGGGACAGAAAGTATTCGGGCACTGACACAATTTTTGTTGTTTTGGCTCTGTACTCCAGAACATTGGATTTCAAATAGAACAGTGACTATGAGGTTAAAGTGCAGACTTTCAGCTTTAATTTGAGGGTTTTTACAGCCATATCGGGTGAACCGTGGGACTGGTCTCAAATGCCATCCATGAATGAACAATATCAGATAAACTCTGTTCGAGTATTGTGATATAAAGTCCACTGTACTTCCTAAAATCCCATTAAGAGCCATTATGATGTATTGAAGGGACCTGGTCTTGGCTTTGTTACCAAGAAAGACAAAAGAAAATATTGTTCAACGTCCTTAAATACAATCTAATCTAATACAATCTAAAGTCTGGGCACTTTATGATGTACAATTTTTAACAGCCTGTATGGTTGTTAAAGTAGCTACAATGATGAAAGGGGGCTGAATACTTAAGGAATTTATAGTTTAAATCAATTTCTATCAAATATGTGTACACAGCAAAATATGAAAAGGTCTAAGGGGGCTGAATACTTTTTCAACCCATTGTATATAAAATAAAGAAAGCCTTGTGCACAAATGTGTCTATCAAAGAGGTGCTGGTATCGGCAAGATCAAGAAGAATGGAAAAAGAGAAAACTAGGATGAAAATATATTCAGTGTCAAGCTACACTTAAACAAAAAAGTTTAAGGAAAGATCTTCAGATGCAAAAGGCGTTTAGATGGGGAAAAAAAAAGTTTTATTGGCTACATTGCTTAAAATAGAATGAACGACGCGCATTTCGGCGTATTTTCATCAGATTCGTTCGTGGAGTGCAGTCCGAAAGTATTTGGACAGTGATACATGTTTCTTGTTTTGTCTCTGTACTCCAGCACATTGGATTTGAAATGAAACAGGGACTATGAGGTTAAATTGCAGACTTTCACCTTTAATTTGACGGTGTTTACATCCACATTGGGTGAACCCTGCAGAACCCCCCACCCCCCAAATTAAGAAAAGCTTAGTCATCATATTTGATATTTGGTTACATATCCTTTGCATGCCCTGATGTCTGTGACCTAAAAACATCAAAAGAGTCCTGATATCTTATTTTCAGGTACATTGGACTTGTTAAAGAGTCATTTATAGTTGTTTAGTTTTTTTTTTTACAGTAGTGTAAGAGGTTATGTTTCTTTAATATATAGTTATTTATAGTTCGTTTTTTATTAAATTTTTTTTCTTACACCTTGAATCCGAAGATCACCGTTTTTATTTTAAACATAGCTGCATGTTATAGCTGGTCTTAAATACTGTATTATGTTAGTGTTTTAATTATTTTTTGGTTTGATATTTTATATATGAATAAAATCTAACGCTTAATTATTGATTTTCTGTGCTTCATTTTGGTAAAATATATTTTCGGTAATAATTGGGTGCGTAAGACAGTTTTTGTAGGTTGGTGCGCCCTTTTCTCACTGTTTCTCAAAAGGTCTCTGCACGGCCCTGGTGTGAATTTAGGTCACGCTGTACCTTAGTCCCGATGTGGAAGTCGTCAACTGCCTGGCTTTCCATGAAGACAAACTCCATGTGGGTGTGGGTATCGATTCCTCCAGGTATAACCAGTTTATCAGTGGCATCTATGACTGTAACGTCCCCCGGTACTTTCAGGTTTAATCCAACCTCATGAATTAATCCAGCTTCAATGTAGACATCGGAAATCACAGAACCGTATTCGTTGACAACTTTCCCCCCTTTGATGAGTATCTTGCTTGGATTCGTCATAATTTAGACTTTTTTTATTTTACAGCAACACGAGAAAAAATATTTAATGACGGTTTCAGCTAATTTCTTTTTTATTTAAATCGGTGGCAAAACAAAAAATAAACCTGTACATGTGTTGCTTCCTGTTTCTCTTCTGAAAACACGTCTCCCATCTGCAGTCTTGAAGTTGTACTGAAATGTTTTTTTTAAATAGGCCTACCGTGGCATGAAGACAAATCTCAGCAGTGCAAATGCCGTCAGTATTCTTTAGTTCACATCTAGTCCAACCCTTTAGAACCCTGCCCTTTCTAGGAACAGATCAGAGTAGCAGCCATAAATCATTCGATCTGAAGTAGCTACACGCTGCACCCACGCTCCAATCCAAGTAAGGCGCTCTGTACAAACACTCTGTTTGCCTCTTTCCCATTAAACGGGTTTCATTTTGATAAGATTAGGCTATGTAGCCTACTGTGTATAAAACAACAGCTAACACATTTTTCTTTTTTAAAAGCTAACACCTTTTAAAACTGTACAATTAAAGAAAAAAATATTTCAACATACACTGGTGAATATTAACGTACAGTCAGCATGTAGCCTAAATGAAATTGAAAGGATTTAAAGTTAGATTTTCAGTGTATGTCAACTAAGCGACTTCAGGTAAAAGGTTCTGATGTAGGCCTACCCAGTGCGCAAAAAAGCCATTGAAAAGGCGTCCAAGACGTGATTCCAACACAATTTAACCGTCCATGGACGACTGTTGTTCACTGGGTACACCAATCACAAACTAGCAGACTGTCTTTGCCCTCTGATTTTAATTTGGCGAGAGGTGAGAACCATTGCCCCGAATTTCTTGACATTTGAAATTGTCAAATTTTAATTAGAATTCGACCTCGTTATTCCGCAGCTTTACACTACTAAGGATGATAAGTAAACAATATGATTTGATGTATGATTTTCCCAGGCTCCGAGCATGTCTTGGTTTTCAGTTATTATTGTGTTCAACCAGACTTGCTGGAATCTCTTGGGTATTTAAAGACATCGGACCCCTGAGCTACAAAGCACATGCTGCCAGCTGGCCGTGATTGTGCTGAGGGCGTAAACTATGGTAGGCCGAACAGTTCAAAAAGCAACGCAAACTAGACACCACATATCCAGTTGGATAGCGCGCGCGACCCAGTTGGACGGCTCGAAGATACCCAATATGATGTCGCTGATTGGACAGGAATTCACTAATCTATCACATGTAATGAATGTACGTAAAACCAATGATTGTAGGGTCATTTGAATCATAACGACAATCAAAGTTTTTCGTTATTTGCCATTTTAATTTTCACACTGTAATTCCAAAGACATAGAACGATATTTGGAAGAACTTAACCAATTTTTAGTTTAGGAATATGGGAAACAGTCATTGAACATGAGCAGAGACTGGTCTGAATGCAGACATGAAGGAGCAAACACTATTGTTTTAAATAAAATAAGTGTAATTTATCACATTCATAAAATGAAATAGGCCTAGTTAGTTAAAAGTGCCGTTTTCTGATATTTTTAAAACAAATCTGGAATATAGCCTATTTTAGTTGGAATGCAACAGCAAAAATTAAACAACTGGCTAAATATGCAATTTATTTAAAAGAATAATCCCTGTTCTTTCATATATATATTTTGTTAGCTTTCACGTTGCTCTTGTGTTCTCTAGCCTGTGTTGTCCAAGCCTGAAATCCACCTTTTCGAAGGTATGCGGGCGTATAATGTTACGATACCGGAAATCTAGATTATATAGGTTTTTTGTTTTCAAACGTTTTCCAGCATAATTCATTCAAACGCAGCAATCATATTTTATTTCTCCCTCTCTCTGCTACTCTCGATTTCTGAGGCTGCGGGGAAAGCAAGTAGCTAGCCTAGCGGCCGACTGTAATGCACTTTTTTGACAACCACGAAGACGCAGTAGCCCACACAAGATACCCATCAACTATCTAACGTTAATTAACCTAGCAAACAGTTAAATGGTTATGACTGGACAATGTTAATGTTTATGCAATTTTGATAATTAGATAATGTTCCATGACGTATTAATGTGGTGGATGACTCAATTTAACGAAGCTACTACAAGTTTCATTGTAAAGTAACCCGTCTAACTTAATGTTAACTTACTAGAAAATTATTCAAAGTAAGATGAGAGCTAATTTTATAACCATATGTAGGCTAAATTAATGCTAACGTTGCCTACTTAGGCTATCAAAGCTGTTATGTAGGCTAGTAAGATTGCAAAACTGCATTAAAAGTGCATAACAACACGACTATTTCATAATTTAGGAAAGGTGGTATGTATCTCTCCCCTGCACTGGGTTGTAAGTGTGTGGGGTCAGTCATTTGGGGTGTCTGTTTACCTGTTTTAAAATTAGCACCTTAATGAATTTGTAGCTACACGGTTGTTATTATGTCAAAAGCTAAATACAGGAATATATTAAATAAACTTGAATCAGACAAATAACAGTTGTGTTCAAGTAAATAACAGTGCGTTAAAAAAGTGAATAAAGTGCAAATACTTTTTAATAGCTTTTAGTTCCATATTTCAAATGTAGTGGAAACATTACACATTCAATTCCAAATCAAAGCATTAACAAATTTTATCAAGTCTGCGTTATTCTTTTACAGGAAGCAAAGAAAAGGAATAGGCTATTAATATGTTCAAAAAAATAGCAGTGTCGACATTTTTCTCTTCAAACTCAAACACTTACTGTATAAACTGAAGAAATTTTTCAAGATTTAACTTTACATTACAATCACTTGGCAGACGCTTTTATCCAAAGCGACGTACAGTAAGTGCATATTGAAGGTCATTGACCCGACTACAAAGCAAATCCGATAAAGCACAGCTCTCTCACAGCGTAGGAGCTATCCCTAGTAATAAACATGAGAAGTACACACAGTCAGCTATGCATTCTGAACTATGGAATAACCAAAAAACACAAGTTAAATAGAAAACAGGAAGCGAATACTATATAATGGCCCTATAGGTATAATTTTAGTCGAGGTGGAGTCTGAAAAAGTGCGTTTTCAGACCACGCCGAAAAACAGACAGTGTTTCAGCTGAGCGCAGCAGAGTGGGGAGTTCATTCCACCACTGGGGAGCTAGGGTGGAAAAGCTCCGCAGTCGGGATGAGCGGGAGCCTTTAACACGGAG
Source organism: Synaphobranchus kaupii (assembly GCA_029718625.1). Lineage (NCBI taxonomy): Eukaryota > Metazoa > Chordata > Actinopteri > Anguilliformes > Synaphobranchidae > Synaphobranchus > Synaphobranchus kaupii. The sequence continues at coordinate 37,708,823 of CM056382.1, forward strand.
GGGGGGAAGTGCAAGTCGCCCTGCAGCAGCAGAGCGAAGTGGTCGAGCAGGAGCGTAGTGCTGGATTAAGTCCTGTAGGTAGGAGGGGCCTGACCTTTTGGCTGCAGTGTAGGCCAGGGTCAGAACTTTGAACCTGATCCTGGCCACGACCGGCAGCCAGTGGAGTGACCTCAGCAGGGGGGTGACGTGCGAAAACTTCGGGAGGTTGAACACAAGCCGGGCAGCCGCATTCTGGACCAGTTGTAGGGGCAGAATGGCGCAGACTGGTAGGCTTGCGAGAAGGGAGTTGCAGTAGTCCAGGCGTGAGGTGACCATGGTCTGGACAAGAAGCTGGGTGGAGTAGGTGGTCAGGTACGGTCGAATCCTCCTGATGTTGTACAGGAGGAACCTGCAGGACCGTGCCGTCGCCCTGATGTGTTCTTTGAAGTCCAGCTGATCATCCAGGACCACCCCCAGGTTCCTTGCAGAGCGGGAGGCGGTCACCACGGTTCCGTCGACGGTGATGGACAGGTCTAGGAGCGGGGAGGTCTTGTATGGCATGAAGAGCAGCTCGGTCTTGTCGAGGTTGAGCTTCAGGTGATGGCTAGACATCCACTCAGAGATGTCAGCCAGGCAAGCAGATATCCTTTCATTTACCTGTGGGGCAGAGGGAGGGAAAGAGAGGAAGAGTTGAGTGTCATCAGCATAGCTATGGTAAGAGAAGCCATGTGAGTTAATGACCAAACCAAGAGACTTAGTATAAATGGAGAACAACAGAGGACCCAGTACAGATCCCTGCGGGACTCCTGTAAGGAGTGGATGAGGTGCAGAGACAGAGCCCTTCCAGGAGACTTGGTAGGATCTATCAGTGAGATAGGATGTAAACCAAGAGAGGGCAGTTCCAGAGATGCCCATCTCAGCTAGTGTGGAGATCAGGAGTTTGTGGTTGACCGTGTCAAAAGCTGCAGACAGGTCAAGGAGAATCAGAACAGAGGAGAGGGAGGAGGCTCTGGCAGTGGCGAGTGCCTCAGTCACAGCCAGGAGGGCAGTTTCAGTGGAATGCCCGGTTCTGAAGCCGGACTGATGAGGGTCGAGCAGGTTGTTCTGGTGGAGAAAAACTGACAGTTGGTTAAGGGCAGCTCGTTCAAGGGCTTTGGACAGGAAGGGCAGGAGAGACACAGGACGATAGTTTCTAACATCAGAGGGGTCTAAGCTAGGTTTTTTAAGGAGTGGGGTAACACGGGCAGTTTTAAAAACAGCAGGAACATAGCCACAGGATAAGGAGGTTTGAAAATGGAAGAAAGATATGGAAGGACCTCACCGGATATAGACTGGAGGACTGCTGACGGGATGGGGTCCAAAGGGCAGGTGGTTGCACGCTGGCGCGTTACAAGTTGGAGTACATCTGTGTCCTCCAGAGTCTTAAAGGACGAAAATGTAGCGGTGGGTTCATTATGGGGCATATGAGGCGTCACCGGATGTGTGAAGGAGTTTCGGATCACGGCTACCTTCTCCTCAAAGTGGATCAGGAAGTCATCGGCAGAGAGGGAAGAGGGTGAGGGGGGTGGAGGAGGGATCAGCAGGGAAGAGAAGGTGGAAAAGAGTTTACGGGGGTTAGACATGCATGCATTAATTTTTGACTGGTAAAATGTTGCCTTAGCAGACGTGGTTGCTGATGTGAAGGCTGCCAGCAGAGTGTGATACGAGGCCAGATCATCTGGGGATCTGGATTTCCTCCACTTTCTCTCGGCAGCTCGCAGCGTGGTTCTGCTGGATCGGAGAGAATCCGTCAGCCACGGGCAGGGGGGTGATGATCGGGCCGGTTTGGAGACGAGAGGACATAGTGAATCGAGAGACTGAGAGAGGCAGGAGTTAAAGGTGGAGGTGGCAACTTCAATAGGTAAATTAACAAAAGATGCAGGAGGAGGAAGTACAGAGAGAGCAGAGGTGGAGAGAGAGGTGTGTGAGAGAGTGCGGAGATTTCTCCTGAAAGTTACAGGGGGTAGGTTGTTAGGGGAGATGTGGGAGAGTGGGTAGGAGAGAGAGAATGAAATAAAGAAATGGTCCGATACATGGAGCGGAGTCACCGTGAGTTCAGACGTGGCGCAGCTCCTGGTGAATACAAGGTCTAGTTGGTTACCAGCCTTGTGGGTGGCGGGCGATGGGGACTGGGTGAGGGCGAGGGACTGGAGGAGTGAGGCAACACTGGAAGACTGGGAGCTCTCTGGCTGGAGGTTGAAGTCACCCAGTAGAATTATAGGGGTACCATCCTCAGGGAAGGAGCTCAGGAGAGTGTCCAGTTCATCCAGGAAAGCGCTGAGTGGACCTGGAGGGCGGTAGAGAACAACAATGTTGAGTTTAGACGGGTGAGTTACAGTGATTGCATGAAACTCAAAGGAGGAGATGTTTAGGCTGTGTAAAGAGGGCATGGAGAATTTCCAGGACTGGGATATTAGCAAACCAGTGCCCCCGCCTCGGCCAGAGGCCATGGGGGTGTGCGAAAAGGAGTAGCCATCAGAAAGAGCAGCTGGAGTGGCCGTGTTATCTGGGGTGATCCAGGTCTCAGTGAGAGCCAGGAAGTGGAGGGACTTCATCTTTGCGTAGGCAGTGATGAAGTCGGCTTACGCAGAACTTATTTAACTTCACTTTAAATTACTGAACTAATATTTAGTTGCATAACCATTGTTTTTGATAACTGCTGCGCATCTGTGTTGCATCGAGTCAACCAACTTCTGGCACCTAGAAACAGGTATTTCAGCCCAGGATGAACGAACTACATACCACAGTTCCTGTGAATTTTTTGGGTTTTGCTTCAGAAACTGCATTTTTAATGTCACCCCACAAGTTGTCAAAGGGGTTGAGGTCAGGGGATTGAGCTGGCCACTCCATTACCTCAATCCTTTTAGTCTGGAACCAAGATGTTGCTCGCTTACTCGTGTGTTTGGGGTCGTTGTTTTGTTGAAACACCCATTTCAGGGGCATTTCCTCTTCGGCATACGGCAACATAATCTCTTCAAGTATTTTGATGTATTCAAACTGATCCATGATCCCTGGTATACGATAAATAGGCCCAACACCGTAGTATGAAAAACATCCCCATACCATGATTTTTGCGCCACCATGCTTCACTGTCTTCACAGTGTACTGTGGCTTGAATTCAGTACCCGGGGGTCGTCTGACATACTGTCGATGACCACTAGACCCGAAAAGAACAATTTTACTCTCATCAGTCCACAGAACAGGGCCGGATCTAGGGGGGGGGGGGCAGAGGGGGCCGTGCCCCCCCAAATTTTTGCTGTGCCCCCCCAAAACTTTGACCATTGACTTAAAATAATCAATTGCTTTGATCGATCCCTAGAAAAAATCCAAGTTATTTTTTTTTTTAACCGATATTTTGCATTCTTTCTCAGTTCAGGAGACTTAGCCAATCATAATGTTCTATTCAAAATATCAAAAAACTCTTGAAGAGGTTAACGTTTGCCCACAGCAAAAATAAATAAAAATAATATAGGTCAAAGTTATTCTGTTTAAAAGTTTATAATTAAGCCGGTGTATTTTGAGTCTTGTCTTGTTTCATTTTAGTGGTTTAGTGTTATTAATATATTAGGCTACTGTCTGAGGGGCTTAGTGGTGGTGGTTTTACGCAACGTTAGCTAGCTAGCTACAGTACTAGTTTATGTAGTTTACTAGTAGACTAGCTAACCTAGCTAGGTAACGTTAACTGTTAGCTTTAGCTATAACGGTGACAATTAGCTAGCTAACTAACGGTTAGGTCGCTAATGTGTTTTTCTTTCTTTTCTTATTTTCTGTGCTCCACGGTTCTTCTTTCCTTTTGGTGACAGTTACCCTACTTGCTTATACGGTATATTAGATTAAATCATTATGCATTGATTTTTGATTACTAAACCAAAGCACAGTAATGTTAACACAAATGCAGCTCTAGTTGTACATACCGGTAGTTCAGAATCTTCATGCTCAGTATCGGATCCTGTGCCCGGTCCCATTTCGGAAGAAAAGGCAGTCGGGGGTGCTTCCGTGGATCTCGGCCATGATTTAAATGATAACACACCATCTCAGTCAGTTCTAAAAGTATTTCCCAAACGGGAGTTTGGCAAAAAGGCTCGTTCTTTCAACCCAAGCTGGTATCAGTCACGATCATGGCTAGAATATTCAGTGAAACTAGATGCATGTTTCTGCTTCCCCTGTCGCAAGTTTTCAAGCACAAATGACAGAGATCTAGTTTTTTACCAAGACGGGGTTTATTAACTGGAAAACGGCATTAGAAAAGGACAGGGGATTATACAGGCATGCATCTAGCCATAGCCATTTGAATGCTGCACGATCATGGGACAGAACTGAACACGAGAGTGGAAACTGGTGACACCATATCATGTCTCTTGGGAAAAACACAGGTTGAGAAAAACCGATACTACATCAGAAGCATAGGGGAAGTGGTGCAGTTTCTGGCTGTGAACGAACTTGCTTTTCGTGGAAGCACTGAAAGTCAGTCGGAAATAAACGATGACAGTGATATCTCTGCTGGGCTGTTCCTGAAATTGTTTGAGTACACTCTGGCTAAGGATTCCAAACTTGCTGAAATAGCAAAAAACATCCCTCAGAATGCAAAGTACACATCAAAAGGCATTCAAAATGAGATAATTAACACTCTAGTCAGTATGGTGTTGCATGAGGTGAAAAGAAAATATGATAATGCAGATACAGTAGGGTTCTGCATCAAATGTGATGGAACCAGAGACAGGTGCAATGTTGAGAATCTTTCACTTGTGATTTGGTTTGTCTGTAATTCGGTTCCTGAGGAGCATTTGATTGGTTTACTGGACTTGAGTGGGTTGGATGCAGAATATATAACAACAGAAATGCTCAAACACCTGTCCAGTGAAGGTTACAGTGCTGATAATATAATCAGCCAATGTTATGATGGCGCATCAGTCATGAGTGGGATCAGGGGTGGGGTTCAAGCATTGTTGCAACAGAAGCTTGGCAGGCTCATTCCTTATGTACATTGCTACAACCATCAGCTGCACCTAGCAGTGGTGCATGCCATTCAGGAACAGCCATGCGCCAAAACATTCTTTGAACTCTCCGGCTCACTACATTCCTTCGTTCGCCATCATTATGTAGCCCAGAACTATAATGCACCCTCTCTTAAAAGGTTACTCGAGATACGGTGGACCAGTCATTATGATGTAACAAAATGTCTGGTAGACAATGAGGATGCCATCTTGAACATTTTGTCAGCGATTTCTGAAGATAGTGTGGCAGCAATGGCTTTATGCACAGAGGCATCAGGGCTCCTAGTACAACTCAGGAAGCATCATTTTTTTGAAATTGGTAAATTCCTCATCAAAATTTTTGGTGTCTTGAAGCCAGCAAATTCTACTCTTCAGGCTAAGGCTGTGGATCTTTGCAGTGCTGGGGAGGTTATCAGTGCCTCACTGCAAGCTTTAAAAGATATCCGAGAAGATGATTCATGGGATCATTTTGAGATATTAGACAGCCCCACTGCTACAAAAAGAAGGAGAACAATGAGCAAATAGCTCATAGACAGTTTTGTTCTCTCCACCGTTGGTCACACTGAGTCCGATGCCTCCAACACTCCCAGCCAGTCTTTGAGAAGTGCCCTCCTAAACATCTTGGACAGAGCTATTGCAGAGATTGAGGACAGGTTTTCGAGGAGAAATATTGACCTGATGAGGGCAGTAAGCTGTCTTGTTCCCCAGTCTACGTCTTTTCTAGAGTTGGCCCTATTGAAACCGCTGCAGCTACTTGCCGGTACTGATGCAACAACCAATAGTCTGAAAAATGAAATTGATGTGGCAAAATCCATGTTGCTCAAGAAGTTCTCCACTGATGCGGACCTGTCAACAGTGTGTCGACATATACAGGGCTATAAGGAAGCCTTTCCAGAGCTACATGCAGTGTATGCAGCTGCACTGGTGATTGGAGTATCCTCAGCATCATGTGAGAGTTCTTTCTCCACTCTGACACGTGTCCTAACACCCTTCCGCCGCACAATGCTGCATGAGAGAAAAAGGAATTTGGTGATTCTGGCACATGAAAAATTTATAACCAAGAGTATTGATTTGGATGAGTTTGTTAGGGCTTTTATGAAAACAAACAGAAGACTCATGCTTTGAGGCAATTACTTTGTGTTTTGCAGTGGGAATAGCCAGGCCTTCTTTTTTCTTTTAACCATATTGTTAGAAATCTCCAACAGTTTTAAGAGAAACCATAGCCTACAAATCTTTTTTTTTTTTTTTGACATTACCTTTGTTTGTAAAGTGCTTGCTGCTTTATTTCTTGAAAACAGTCCTGAGATTCGGTGTAGTGGTAGTTCAGCGTAATCACTGAATGGGTGATGTAGGCAACTGTAAGCTCCATGTTTGGGACAAAGACTTTTTTTTCTTTCTTGATTTAGCTAAAGAGCACACTCAGCTTTTATTTAAAGGGATAACCTTATTTCACTTTGGTACAACATAATTAATTTTGTGGAGCTTACCCCATTTTATTTGCATAAAGCAGCTGTCATTTGCCAGGGTGGTATACAATAGTTAGCTCTGCTGTTAGCCTTCTACTTTTGCATAACATGTAAGACTGTTGTTATACTTCAAATATTATGTTAGGCTATTATAGAAAAGTGAGTTAAATGATTTAATAATCCAATAGGAATGTCAGTGCCAAAAAACAGTATTGTCTGCCAAGTTTCCTTCTTTTTTTGTTGCAGAGCTGCAAACTGCTAACTTCATTTTTATCTGAATACAAACACGCATAATTAGGCCTCAAGAAATACAAATAGTGGCCTCTCTGAACACCCCTACACACATAACATAACATAACAAAACAAGGAAAGACGAGAACAGGCCATTCAGCCCAACAATGCTGGTCTATTCTTACCTCTAAACTGTACTAATAGTGTCTAACACTGAATCAAGCCGGGCCTTGAACACCCCCAGTGTTTCTGCCTCCACCACATGTTCAGGCAAGCTATTCCACGTATTGACCACTCTCTGTGTGAAAAAATATTTCCTAGTGTCTGTGAGAAATGTATTCTTTGCCAGTTTCAATTTATGCCCCCTCGTTCTGCTAACCGAGCTCAACTTGAATAATTTCCTGTAGTTCACTTTGTTGGTCCCTTTAATAAATTTAAACGCCTCAATCAAATCCCCCGTAAGTCTCCTTTTACTAAGCTTGAAAAGTCCTAGCATTTCAAGCCTTTCCTCATAAAACCTATCTTTTATACCCGGGATCAATCTGGTTGCCCTTCTTTGGACCTTTTCTTGTAGTAAGGTCCCCAGAACTGCAGACAGTACTCTAAGTGTGGTCTGACAAGGGCATTGTATAGTGTGAGTATGATCTCCTTAGATTTATACTCAATACTCCTGGCTATGTATCCCAGCATCCTGTTAGCTTTTTTTTACCGCTACAGCACATTGACCAGACCCTGATAGGCTTTGATCGACTATTACTCCCAAGTCTTTTTCTGCATGTGCACATTCTAGTTTTGTACCCCGCATAAAGTAATCCTGCCCTATGTTTTTATTCCCCACATGTAGAACTTTACATATAGTTATATTGAATTTCATTTGCCAGGTTTCTGCCCACTTCTGGAATTTGTTTAAATCTTCTTGGATTACCTTAGTAGCTTCTAGACAGTTGGCTAAACCTCCCAGTTTTGTATCATCCGCAAATTTAACTAATGTACTTTCAATATCCGCATCTAGGTCATTTATGTAAATGAGGAAGAGCAGTGGACCCAGAACCGAACCCTGTGGAACTCCACTTCCCACTTTACCCTGCTCAGATAAGATCCCTCCTACTACTACCCTTTGTGTTCTATCCCGTAACCAGTTCCGAACCCACTCTGAAATGCTTTTGGAAGTCTAAGTATATAATATCATAGGCCTTGCTCCCATCTAGACACACGTGCGTGTGGTTGCAAGGACACACACACACACACACACACACACACACACACACACACACACACACACACACACACACACACACACACACACACACACACACACACACACACACACACACACACACACACACACACACACACACAAATATATGCAAAGGAGGGGAAAAAGCCTGGGAACTGTATGGCACACACAGTGCCCTAAATAAAAAGGTGCCCCCCCTAAATTTCTGTCTGCCCCCACAATCACAGCAGTCTAGAACCGGGGCTGCCACAGAATGTTACGCCATTTCTCTTTGGGCCAATCGATGTGTTCCTTGGCAAATTTCAACAGATTCTGCACATGCCGTTTTTTCAACAATGGTGCTTTACGGGGGCTTCTTGCTGATAGCTTAGTTTAGATCAAACGTCTTCTGACTGTAACAGCACTGACAGGTAATTTTAGATCATCTTTCTGGAGGTGATGATTGGCTGAATCTTTGCCATTCTGACTATTCTTCGATCCGTTTTAACAGTAGTTGCTCGTTTTCTTCCGCGTGTTTCGGGTTTTTGTTGTTCACATTTTAAAGCATTTGAGATCATTTTAGTTGAGCATCCTATAATTTGCTGCACTTCTTTATACGTTTTCCCCTCTCCAATCAACTTTTTAATCAAATTACGTTGTTGAACGGCCCTTTTTACTTAGCAATTCATAAGGAAATATATTTTATAACAATGTGTGAAACATTTGCTTCCCTTCTTCCTTAATAAAGGACAATTAATGACACCTGTTTTTTCACAGAATGAATGAATTCTCTAATTAAACTCCACACTGCTATTATTTTGAACACGCACCTTTCAATGAATGAGTCAATTACTCAGAACAAGCAGCGTGCATGTCATGACAGTTGGGTCTGTTGTTTTTCTATTACTCTACTACATCTACAAGTAAATTATTTGCCATGCAGAAATATCACTACTACTAATAACAGTGGTTCATCAGGTTACTGATGTTGTACTGCTATTTTTTTTTTTACACAACTGTAACTGTGGTGGCTAGTGATTTTAATAGATAATTGATAGATAATGTTCTATACGGTTTTAGTGAATATACAGTTTTGCAGGGGTGAAAATAAGTGCAGCTCTTTCCAGAGGTTGACACTTATGCATTAATAATATAATGCAACCTCATCTAAAGACAGACCTGGCGGATTCACTCGTTACTTTTATTGCAAGCCAATGTTCTCAGTACACAGAGGATTACACTGACTCAAACGCACAGACTTCAAGTATTAGGCTACTGTGGCTATCTAGCTACACTACTGTCAACAAAACACACATAGCACACAACAAGCAGCATAACTAAACATTTAACCAACGAGTAAATAGTCTATATGATATAATGGCGTCACATAAATTGTAGTTGAAGACTTTTTAAAATTTTTTATAGATTAGACAAATTCTTGCAAGCTTTGTTCGTTGAACAATTCATACGGCCAAACGAGATACACATATCCGGTAGGCTAATTCTAGAGAGATATCCAGCAGGATAGCGTGGCGCTACCCAATTTCACATCTCGTGCTACCGAACTGGACATCCCGCGCGACCCAGTTGAATAGCGCAGAGCTACCCAGTTCAACGTCCCGTGCGATCCAGTTGGATAGCGCAGAGCTACCCAGTTCGACATCCCGCGTGACCCAGTTGAATAGCGCAGAGCTACCCAGTTCAACGTCCCGTGCGATCCAGCTGGGTAGCGCAGAGCTACCCAGTTGGATCGCTCGCGCTGCCCAACTGGATATGTGGAGATGTCCACTGGGTATCTTGCGATGTCCACTGGGTGGCGCAGGATGACTGGATATATGGTGTCTAGTTTGCGTCGGCTTTTGAACTGTTCGGCCTACCATAGTAAACTTCAGCTGACAGGCCGACCGGCAAGCAGATCAGTCAAAAAAAGTGCTCAATGAGACTTGGCCTACCACATTTCCAACTGAATCCCGTTACCGGCGTAATGCGAGGGCATAAAATTTTTATAAAAAAAACAAAAACAAACTGTTATACGGTTACACTAGACCAGGGGTTCCCAAACCACAGAGCTGTGAGTAATGAGTCTTAAGAGGGCGAATAATGAGTCATAATGAGTCTTAAGAGGGCGAATAATTCCTCCAAACATGAAAAGCACCTAATTAAGAAAAATTAACAGCTTGTTAAAATTCTGGGATTGCAACTGTGGTTGCAACGAAAACCAGCATACACAGGGGTCCCCCAGGACCGGTTTGGGAACCCCTGCACAGACTACCATATGGAGGAATAAATAACACAATTTATTGAGATCGCGGACCCCCCACAAATTAGTCAATATTGTATAGGCCTAATATACAAACCCCAATTCCAAGAAAGTTGGGACAGTACCTATGTAAAATGCACATAAAAGCGGAAAGCAGTGATTTGTAAATTCTCTTTTACATATATTTAATTGAAAACAGTACAAAGAAAGGATATTTCATGTTTTACCTTATCAACTTTGTTGATTTTTGCAAATATACGCTAATTCTGAATTTGATGCCTCCAACACGTTCCAAAAAAGTTGGGACAGGGGCAAAAAATAAATAAAAAGACCTGGAAGTTCAACAAACACCTGTTTGGAACATTCCACAGGTTAACAGGTGATGCCATCATGACTGGGTATAAAATGATATCAAAAGACTCTTGATATCTTATTTTCAGGTACTCTTACAAGCGATACTATAACCTCTCTGCATTTGAACGGATCTCTATGGGAATTGGGGGATGGGACTAGATTAAGATGCAAATTACAGGAATAGTATGGAACCCATGGTTGGCTAAATGGCTGTAAGTCATCAAGAGTCTGAGGTATCAAACAAGCGTCAAACCAGCCTCAAACCATCACTCTGCTGCCAGATATGCCATAGATATGGATGGATCACTTGAAGGGTTGTTTCTCCTGACTTATTTTTCCATAGAAAAATGGGTCAGGAGAAACAACCCTTAAAGTGATCCATCCATATCTACTGCATATCTGGCAGCAGAGTGATGGTTTGAGGCTCGTTTGATACCTCTGACCCTTGAGCCATTTAGCCAACCATGGGTTCCATACTATTCCCGCATAATTTACATCTTAATCTAGTTCCACCCCCCCAATTCCCATAGAGATCCGTTCAAATCCAGAGAGGTTATAGTATCGCTTGTAAGAGTATCTGAAAATAAGATATCAAGATTCTTTTGATATCCTTTTATACCCAGTCATGATAGCATCACCTGTTTACATGTGGGATGTTCCAAACAGGTGTTTTTTGAACTTCCCAGTCTTTTTGTTGCCCCTGTCACAACTTTTTTTGTTGCAGGTATCAAATTTGTGTACAAAAATCAATAAAGTTGATAAGGTAAAACATTAAATATCTTTTCTCTGTACGGTTTTCAATTAAATATATGTAAAATAGAATTTACAAATCACTGTTTTATGTGCATTTTACATAATGTCCCAACTTTTTTGGAATTGGGGTTTGTATTACAAGATAATATGATATTGTATAACATAATATCTCCCTGAGAACAGCTATCAGACATAATGAGTAGCTATAGACAGCAGCTGTTATTTGTAGCCTATGTATATTCAGATTTGTTTTAATTATACAGCTAAAACACATTTTCCAATACAATGCATTCAAACGGTTTCTGCATACTATGATTCTTTAAAAAGTATTTTGAGGGTTGTCTAGGCAACAGAGCTCCAATGACCAAAGTTCACTTTCTCCCTGTTATGTATTAGAGTAGGCTACTTGAAACCACAGTGTTTCATTATTAACAAATGAATAAAAAATATGATTTGGAGATACATTTTTAAGCCCACCAGATATGAACAATGTTTTTGCAAGAAATTCTTAATTCTCATACAACGGGTGCCAGGTTTCCTATGAGGACAAATATTTACTTATCTGGAAAATGTACATTACATAATGGTTGAACAAGAACATGCCATTTTAGCACTACCTTGTACAGTGAGCATGAAACCCCCTAACTCACTGGTCCCCCTGGTGGTCAACCCTCAGCAGTAGCCCTTCCACTCTGCCTAGAGTTGGGGGGTCTGAGCTTCCTTTTAACAACGTTCATTTGCTGAAGTGAAACATTGAATTACAGGCAGTAATTCAATAAAACGTGTAAACTGGTGTCAACTTCAGAGAAATTCAAGTGGAATAACGGAACGGATTGCTTTTATTATTTTTTCCCCCCAATATCACTTAACAAAAAACACAAGACAATGTAACATGCTTATGAACAATCTACCAAAATCAATATAAATATAGACTCACACATATACACTGTCAGTACCAAAACACTGATTACCAAAATGGTACCAAAGCAAACAGAACAGACAGCTGGATGTTAGACATCATAAAGTTTTGCAAACCAACTCTCACCGATTTCATTTTCTATATAAATATACATCTCTCCCAACAATTTAAAGTGAGGAAATGGTTCGGTACCACGACACACATGGGATTTCAGTTTTTTTACTTTAAATAGTCATACCACCATTACACGGGAAGCTATTAATTAGATTCCCAAGTAAAGATGAGTAATTTCATTAACTACCATTAAGAATCCTTTCAGTTTTCTTAATCCATTTTCAAAAGGAAAAAAAAGGTTTTAAACAATGAACTGATAGCAGGCGTGACTTTAGCCACCCCTTGCACTGCATGTACCGTTATTTAATTTACTTTTCGCAGACTGCTGCTGAGGTATAACACTAACTACTAACCAGATGTGCAATCTGTTAAGAGCCAATAGCATGGCCCCTCTTTCTGGTTAAAGCAAAGTGATTGGGCACACTGGGGAATTGATTTGATTTTTTAATTATTTTTGACCATTCTCTCCCCAGTTTTGAATTCAGAATTGTCCATATGAGCATTCATTGCTGAGATTTGAGCTATCGCTCTTGGAGAGTGCAGACAAGCAGGCGCCCCCTCCTCCGAAGCACGCAATGTCAGCCGCTTCTTATCGCTCCGCGGTTCGCAAGTCGGACTTGTGCAGACATGAATTGGAGGAAAAAACTTCATGTGCGGCTGAGCAGGTGGATGTTTGGCCACCCGATGGACCAGCGGCGGTCGCTGGTATACAATGCGACGCTGTGATCCCGGGCCAACGGGAACCCTTTCTTCCTTGGTTGAGGCTAGCGCCAAATGTGCATTGCGCATCAGGGCTACCAGCCAAAGTCGGCACTGGCAAGGCCTGGGTTCAACTCGAACAGTGCCTTAACAGGATGAGCCACCCAGCAGCCCCCTAGCTTCTGAATCTAAGGATTTTTCACTTTGGAGGGGGGGGGGGGGGGGGGGGGGTTGGGCGGTGTACTTGTACCATCAATACCGAACACCTGCTTTTGCTTTAAAATTTCAATTTTAAAGTTATATAAGCAACTGAAACCTGCTGAAAAGACGAGAACAGAAACGGTAAGGTCTGAAGAGGGGATAAGCTTTGGCAAGCTTTGATAAGCTTTTGACGAAGTGCGAAGCCTAACATGGCAGCAGCGGCTCATCGTCGCTGGTTTCCGTTTTAGCCGCAGCCTCTAGGCAGGTATCGGGGATCTGTGCGGTGTGTACCATGCCGCAGTGCTCGCACGGCCCATCTCGGCTGGGCAGACGGGCCCGACGCGTGGCAGGGGGTGGGGCTGGGGACGGCCCGTGGTCAGGTGCGGCCCCCAACAGCGGCCGGGAGTATTCATTCGAGTCGCTGTCGGAGGCGGGGATGAGCAGCTCCACGTCGTCCTCGTCCTCCCTGCTTGCGCCGTTTGGTTCAAGGTTCCGGAGGGGGCTGCGGTTCTGGCTGGCGGTGGCCCCGGGCCGGCCTAAGGAGGCCCGGACCCAGCGGAGGCCACGGCTGACCCTGCTGAGGGCTCCAGTGAGCTGGCCCCTCCCAGTGGGCTGGGCCTCCGGGACCCCGCCCTCTCCCACACTCGCCACAGGGCTGTCCTGGCTCGCCGATGCAATGGCCTCCACGGCCGACGTCGGCGGGGTCTTCTGTAATAGTGCCGTAACCGGGCCCCCCACGGCCCCAGGGACATCCCGGCGGTCACCGTCTGTGTCCGTGTTGTCCGAGTCGAGGGGCAGTAGGCCCCGCTGGGGCCCTGCCCGCTCTGGTTCTCTGGCCCCAGGTACCCCACCCACCCCCTCCTCAGCATCAGCCGACACCAGCGCCAGGGACCCCGTGCATCGCGAGCGTGTAAAGTTGAACAGCCGCCTCCAGATGTTTCCATGTCTCCCGGAGCTGGGCAGTCGTATGGAGGCGAACCCAAGCTGGGAGCGTACCGCTAGCCTCAGGTTCTCCAAAACAGATGCCTGTGACAGACAAAAAATTTCCCTTAAATCTCATCCTTTCATAAAGCAATAGTTTGCGTGCAACCCACTTAATGAGTGTATATAGTTTCTATGACCCAGCCCTTATTAAAATGTAGCTTAGCATATGTTAACAATAAAAGGAATTGCACCACAACTGTATGTACAGTGTGGTGTAACTAGTGCAATGCAACTATAGTGTTTGACTAGATGAGTGTGAATATAAGAAGAATGTATAAGAAGAATGTATGTCATGCAAAGCAAGGTATTTTGCCAAGTGTACTTAGCAACCCACCTCAACACACCAATGACGATCAGTCATAAAACAAAAAATAAATAAAAAAGCACTTAAACTTGTAATATTGGTTGGGGGATACCAAGGGTAGCAAGAAATGAGACGTCAAACACACTGGGTAATTGTTCCTCACAGACAAGAAAGAACAGGTTGCTGCTTTGCCGCACTAACCTGGTTGGCTGAGCATGCTGGGAAGTCTTCCACTGGTGGGATCAGACCCTGGGCTATCAGCTGACCGTAAGAGGGCGGAGCTTCTCTCCTGAGGAGCTCTGCCTCTACCCTGGACAGCTGGGGTTCAAAGGACCTTGAGGACACGCATATAATGGAATTACAAATGGAGGACAACCGGGGAGGTACTAACAGTAGATTACACAGACCTTGGAACACCATACCTACAGGAGTGAAACAGGTGACTCCTAATGAACACAAGCTAATGGTAAACTGGTGCTCAACAAAGCACTACATAAATGTATCTGCATGCTTTAATGAAATGCATTAAGGACACATATGTGTTAGGAAAGACTGAAACAAACACTGTTTACTAAAGTAGTCTTTTTAACCCTGCAAATCAGTTGGCACACCAATCAATGAGGCAACCAAGATGAAAGGACAAACAAACTGATGGCCCTCTGGTAAATTGCTTTAATTATCAACCCAGCTGGGGTGTCATAAACTGTTTAACAATGGTGTTTGTATATGCATAAAGAAAGGGAAAGGTATGAGTTGAAGATGGGTATGTGGGCATGTACGTATGTTCAAAGGATGGGGTATCAAAACATGTGCCCACATATATGTAAAGGATGGGATTAAAGTTTATGATAGGAGGATATCTGAATGTCGGGAACAATATCAACAGAAATGCAGGAGATATGTAATAACATAGCCAGGCACACTGAGCTGTTATGAAATGGTTTCGAGATGGCCAATAGGTGGCAGCAAAGGCCAATCCCCATGCCAATCACATTATTTCAAACTATGCACGGCGTTTATAATACGCATTTCCGGTAAGAAAAAGAAAAAGCTGCCATGCTAGTTAGCGAACTGTGTGTGTTTCTGTCATAGTCATTTCAAGACACACTCTTTCTATGGTATTACTGTCTCAGAAATACACAAATAAAACAAGATTGAGAAAATGATCCACAAATAAATGCAACTGGTTCACAAATATGTTTTTGCACTGACAAACAAATGTCTCCCGAACTAATGACTGTGCACTTACGCAACGCTTGGCGCGTGTGGAATCGCTTGCATTTACTTGCGGATTTTTGAGAAAATCCTCACAGCAAGATGTGTGAAAAAATCCACAAATATCTGTTCTTTTAAATGAGTCTACTCCAGCCAATAACATTTTCAGACATCCTTTCTCTAACGCCCACATTACTCTGATGAATCAGAGCAGGTTCCAGGCCAGGGTTCTGTGAACTTCTGTGGCAAGTAGCGAGCTTACGCTGTGTCCAACTCAGAGCTGTATTTACTGCATCCATTCAAATGCAGAGAGGTTATAGTATTGCTTGTAAGAGTACCTGAAAATAAGATATCAAGAGTCTTTTGATATAATTTTATACCCAGTCATGATAGCATCACCTGTTAACCTGAGGAATGTTCCAAACAGGTGTTTTTTGAACTTCCCAGTCTTTTTTTTTTTTGCCCGTCCTAACTTTTTGGGAATGTGTTGCAGGCATAAAATTCAGAATTTGCGTATATTTACAAAAAGCTGATAAGGTAAAACATTAAATATCTTCTCTTAGTAGGATCCTTCTCATCAACTGAATCGCCATCTAAGCCTCAACAACCCATTTTGATCGCCTTAACTATCGCCAAAAAAACAATACTCAACTGGAAAAGCAGAGATAAAGTCAATGTACAGTGCATCCGGAAAGTATTCACAGCGCTTCACTTTTTCCACATTTTGTTCTGTAACAGCCTTATTCCAAAATTGATTAAATTAATTTTTTCCCTCAAAATTATACACACAACACCCCATAATGAAAATGTGAAAAAAGTTTTTTTGAGATTTTTGCAAATTTATTAAAAATAAAAAAATAAAATTTCTCATTTACATAAGTATTCATACCCTTTGCTTTAACGTATTTTTAAAGTATCATATTTCATATTTGGTCGCATATCCTTTACATGCTGTTACTTCCTGAAGTCTGTGACCATCAACATCAAAAAACTGTCGATATCTTATTTTCAGGTACTGTTACAAGCGATACTATAACCTCTCTGCATTTGAATGGATCTCTATGGAAATTGGGGGGTGAGACTAGATTCAGTTGTAAATTACACTGGTACAGTATG
The DNA here is from genome assembly GCA_029718625.1 of Synaphobranchus kaupii. Classification (NCBI taxonomy): domain Eukaryota; kingdom Metazoa; phylum Chordata; class Actinopteri; order Anguilliformes; family Synaphobranchidae; genus Synaphobranchus; species Synaphobranchus kaupii. The sequence goes on from CM056382.1 coordinate 37,725,667, forward strand.
GAACACATGGCCGGCTAAATGGCTGTAAGTTATCAAGGGTCTGAGCTACCAAACGAGCCCCAAACCATCACTCTGTTGCCAGATATGGAGTAGATGTGGATGGATCACTGCAAGGGTTATTTCTCCGGACTCATTTTCCTATAGAACTCTATGGGGAAAAAAAGTCAGGAGAAACAACCCTTAAAGTGATCCATCCACATCTACTCCATATCTGGCAACAGAGTGATGGTTTGGGGCTCGTTTGATAGCTCAGACCCTTGATAACTTACAGCCTTTTAGCCAGCCATGTGTTCCATACTGTACCAGTGTAATTTACAGCTGAATCTAGTCTCACCCCCCAATTTCCATAGAGATCCATTCAAATGCAGAGAGGTTATAGTATCGCTTGTAACAGTACCTGAAAATAAGATATCGACAGTTTTTTGATGTTGATGGTCACAGACTTCAGGAAGTAACAGCATGTAAAGGATATGCGACCAAATATGAAATATGATACTTTAAAAATATGTTAAAGCAAAGGGTATGAATACTTATGTAAATGAGAAATTTTATTTTTTTATTTTTAATAAATTTGCAAAAATCTCAAAAAAACTTTTTCACATTGTCATTATGGGGTGTTGTGTGTAGAATTTTGAGGGAAAAAATGAATTTAATCAATTTTGGAATAAGGCTGTAACAGAACAAAATGTGGAAAAAGTGAAGCGCTGTGAATACTTTCCGGATGCACTGTATCTTAATGGTTAAACTTGTTGACAGAATACATCTCAATGGAAGGAATAACTTGAAAAATCTAATAAAATAATTCAATGAAATCTGGATACCAAAAATAAAATGACAGAGGAGACTGTTCAACAACTGACTGATCAAATCAGTTTAAAATTGCACTTTTATTCCATTTGAGTTCATCTGTTACAGGCTTTCATGATTATAAGCCTACTAGCCTACACTATTGCAAACCACTGCTGTACTGCGGGATGCGGGAAGGGGCGCTGTGCCCAGCCTGTAGCGGTACCTGCGTTCGAACATCCTGAGGGAGTAGAGCTTGCAGGTGCAGCCCAGGGCAATGACCAGAAGTAGGCCGCAGATCAGGCTCCCGATGACGGCGGCGGTGATGACGCGCGTGGGGACCACCACCGGGCAGCTCTCCTCGTCGCTGCCGTCGCCGCAGTCGTCCTGCGCGTCGCACACCCAGCTCTCGAACACGCAGCGGTTGTTCCTGCAGTGGAAGTTTCCCGGCTGGCAGAAGAAGCAGTTCTTCTCGTCCGAGCCATTGGGGCAGCGGTTCTGGTAGTTGCAGCGGTCCGAGCGCGGGTAGCAGGCCCCGTTGCGTGAGCACGGAAACTCGTCCCCCTGGCAGGCGCTGCAGTTGGCCTCGTCGCGCCCGTTGGGGCAGTGCCAGTAGCCGTCGCAGCGCTGCTGCTCCGTGTAGCAGCCCCAGTTCCCGCCACACGGGATCTCCCACGGCAGGCAGAACCCGTCCACCTGGTAGGTGGCGTTGAACCCGCGGGCCGCATTCACCTTGTCAGCGTGGAAGTGGACGCGGAGCTGGCCCGAGGAGGACACCACGCCGACGGGGGCACGGGAGTCGAAGGCCGTCAGGACGCGGAGTAGCCGGTGGGGGTTCTCCTCCAGCCCGTCGTACACCTTCACATAGTCGCCGTAGCCCGTCCCGTCCAGCTTGAAGTCGGTAAAGCGGAGGATGACCTTGCGGTGGTCGCCCGTGTCGATCAGCCAGGTGCAGTTGCTCCCCGGGGGGTAGAAGTCGGGGTAGTTCGGGGAGCTGAAGGCCCCGTAGAAGGTCCTCAGCCACTCGCCGCAAGCGGGAACGTCGCAGTCTATCTCGTCGCCCAGGTCCTGGCAGTCGATGCTGCCGTCGCACTTGAGAGAGTCCGGGAGGCAGGTGTAGGCGCGTGTGTAGCGGGACAGGCAGGGGAACTGGTTGTAGGCGCAGGGCTGGAAGGAGAAGGAGGCAGAAGGGTCGGGCTGCGTGCACAGCTCCTCGTCCGAGCTATCGCCGCACTCGTCCATGGTGTTGCACTTCCAGGTATCCGGGATGCACTTCCCGTTGGCGCAGTGGAACTCGTCCGAATTGCAGCTGATCTCCTCTGTCTTTCCTGCGATTGGCAGATTATGAGCTGGTCAAATGTTATGCTAGGTAATTTCCTTTTCTGGAATTAATTTAATATACATGCAATACAGGAAAACGGATTAATGTAAAAAAAGAAGTCACACAGATTTCAAAAACAATTATAGTACTCTAAAAAATACACAATATATCGCAATATATGGAATGGGATTTTAAAGACAAGCCTCAAAGATATTTATGAAAGATAAATAAGATTTTGCCACAATAGACAAGCATTTATTTTTTATTTGTTCTCTAAAACACAAAAGGGCCCAAAATGACCTCAGTGTTCCAGTAGTAGAAAGGATTTGGAGATTTTATTTCACTGTAGAAAATGGATTTTTTGCCAGGACAATAATAGTCATGAAAAGCTTACTTTGCCATTTTTCCCCTAATCACATTCGGCTGTGACGCGGGCACTTTTTCAGCGGGCCATGAAGGCAGTTGTCTTCTTCCTTTCGAGAGGAGTGAAGACTGCACTGCCGTTACATCACCACTGGGTGTCCATGTGACCATGCTGTCACATGGACAGGCCCTCTGAGATATAAATAGCTGAGGCCCACCTGTTATGTAAGACAGCCTGAAGCCCTTTGCGGTCAGGCTGTCGTCGGCGTGGAACTTGATCCAAACGTGGTCCTGGGAGGAGATGTACGGGGCCGGGATGGAGGAGCCGCAGGCCCGGTAGCCGTCCGCATTCTTGTACGTGCCGATGGAGATCCAGTCCGACCCGCATCTGTGAGAGCTCTGGATCTCAAAATCCTGAAAGCTGGAGGGCGGAAAAACATCACGTTTTCAGTGTTGCAAAATCACACGTCGAAATGAATACAAGATCACCCCATTTCTTTTTAGCAAGAGTGTGCATACTGATAATGTACTGGTTCGGTGTAGTGAAGCCCTGTGGTCTCGGATTCAGACTGTACCGGCGCCTAACAATTAGGTCCGCAACTGTGAAGTGTCGTATATATATATGTCGGTATAGTTAAACAAAACAAATGCCACTTGACTCATGTCTTGCACCTTTATCTGTTGGGAGGTTCACAGCCATGAGGAGTCAAATGATCTACACATGGCAGTGAGCCCAGGGCTACTCTCCCCCCCATTGAAGGTCAACCTTTGATCAGTCACAACTGCAAGGAGGGAAAGCTAAATTAACAAAAATGTATCCTCAACCAATCTAAAACTTGGCATCAGTATCAAACTGGCAGGCCTTGAGGTATACCAATTTGCCCTGAACTTGAACTGAACTGAATAAATGGAGGAAGATTTGCAGCAACTTAAACCAGAAAGATTGTGTTGCACCCAATCTTGAGAGAATGAAGAAACCTGAACGGGGAGGACTGCAGCCAACTGGAATGAAACAGCTCGTCACGGGAAAAAGGTTTGTCACAAGACAGCTACACTCGGTACCTGATGGTAATGATTTCTCCAGGGCTTGCATGGATGTTCCAGCTGCAGTTTATTCTAGAAGGGTACTCGAAAGGCCATCCAGGGCTGGTGATGACCCCGCTCGATGCCCTGATCTGATCTGCCACGCCTCCACAGGCTGTGAAAATGCACATCACCACAGCAACCTCAGAAGGTGGTTCTCATTTAAAATTTTCAGACACGGACAAATGTGACAAAAACATCAAAGACATCACCTCAAAAACACTGCAAGGTTACTTTCAAAGTGAACAAAATTACTGAAAGCATAATATTTTTATGTACAAACTGACATATGGTGAACATACAATATATACTGTAACATTATACTCCCTCTAGCCTAGATATTAGAGGTCTGGACCTTTGTGATTAGCTGTCTACAGACAGAATTTAGGGGTATAGAGGGTTTAAGCAGTCAGATTTCTTTAGGTTACAGCCGATTGGCTAAACCAATTGAGCCCACTGGCTACCAGCTGTTGTCAGTGACCGGCACACTGCTTGTCCATTAGGCACCAGGTCTCCTGTATCACTGTACAGCCTGTAGTGTGGGAACAATCACTGGCTTAGGGGGCAGGCTTCAGCTGCAGTGATACAGCACTTTGGGGACTGTATATTAGCTTAATACATGAAATAAGCACTTAATAAATACAATTATTATTCTCACTATTAGTATTCATGCAGGTGCAGCAGTGATTCTAGAGGCAGAAAACCTTTAAAGGTGCACTATGCAGGATTTTTCCCTAGAAAATATTATAAAATAACCATGCTCAGTCATATCTATGATTCACTGGCAATCTTTGCCTGTATTTATTATTCTAAGATGTGTTCGGGACTTTTCTGGGCGTGGCACTCTTTTCTGTGTGGGGATGGGTGAGTGTGGCTACGGATCAAGTTACTTTCAGCAAAGCGTTTGTTGCCAGCTGGCTACTGCAACGGCGGAGGTGAAGAAGAGGAGGTACAGCGAAGCCAAACAAAAACGCAGACAGGGCGCAACCAAGGATTTGCTTTTGCTCAATGGCGACACGAAGTTTAGCAAGGGGATGAAAAGCGATGTGGAGTTGGAGTGTTTTCTGTTGGACCTGTAAATAATGTTACCTCTAGCTAACCCCCTAGCTATGTTAGGTAGCTAGACGGCCGAAGTCAGGTACCTTTTTGAATCCAATTAATATAATGATGTAATATGTTGTAGGAGAAAAAATATTACATGTATACAAATACATGTTGGTACAAGGGCAACAAGGTTGAGGAATGTTCAAAAAACACCCGTTTGGAACATTCCACAGGTAAATGGGTGAATAGGTAACAGGTTATGCTACCACGAAGGCTAGGGCGTTTACGAGCAAGGATGGGTCGAGGTTCGCCACTTTGCTAAAAACTGTGCTAGCGAATAGTCCAACAGTTTAAGAACAACGTTTCTCAACGCACAATTGCAAGGAATTTATTAATTTCACAGTCCATAATATTATTAAACGATTCAGAGAATCTGGAGAATCTCTGTGCGTAAAGGGCAAGGCCAAAAACCAATACTGAATGCCTGTGACCTTCGATCCCTCAGACGGCACTGGATTAAAAACCGACATGCTTCTGTAATGAACGGGCTCGGGAATACTTTGGAAAACCGTTGTCAGTAAACACAGCTTGTTACTACATCTACAAATGCAAGGTAAGACTCTACTACATAAGCCATATATCAACAACATCCAGAAACGCCGCCAACTTCTCTGGGCACGATCTCATCCGAGATGACTGACGCAAAGTGGAAACGTGTGCTGTGGTCGGACGAGTCCACCTTTCAAATTGTTTTTGGACATAATGGATGTTGTGTTCTCCGGGCCAATGAGGAAAAGGACCATCCCGCTTGTTACGAACGTGTTAGTGCCCATAGCATGGATAACTTGCACATCTGTCAAGGCACCATTGAGAAGGGTACATATGCATTTTTGAGCAACATATGCTGCCATCTAGATGACATCTTCTTTAGGGACGTCCCTGCTTATTTCAGAAAGATAATGCCAAGCCACATTCTGCAGGTGTTACAACAGCGTGGCTTCCTAGTCAGAGTGCGGGTGCTAGACTGGCCTGCCTGCAGTCCAGACCTGTATCCCATTGAAAACGTGTGGCGCATTATGAAGCCCAAAATATGACAATGGAGACCCCGGACTGGTGAGCAGCTGAAGTCTCATATTAAGCAAGAATGGGAAACAATTCTGCTTTCAAAACTACAACAATTAGTGTTGTAGTTCCCAAAAGATTACTGAGTGTTGTTAAAAGGACAGGTGATGTAACACAAAGGTAAACATGCCCCTGTCCCAAATTTTTTGGGAGGTGTTGCAGGCATCAAATGTAGAATCAGCTGAATAAAGAATTAAATGTAGAATAAAGTTGATTAGTTAAAACATGAAATATCTTGTCTTTGTACTGTTTTCAAATGAATACAAAAAGGACTCGCAAATCATTGCTTTCTATTTTTATTTACATTTTATACACTGTCCCAACTTTTTTGGAATTGAGGTTAGTACATGTGCATTGATTGTCTCACTACTTATTGTCTTTAATAAGAATTTACAGACAAGTGTCACCAACCAAAACAGGCCTGTCAAAACAATACCATTTGTTTCGGTAGTGACTGTTTCGGTTGTGACAATTTTGGCTCATTTCGGCCACAAAACAAAAGATTTAGCAAGCACATGGTTAGTAACCACTTCTCTGTGCAGATGCACCTTCCTTTTAAATCCAAATCTACAGTTATGAAATCAACTTTTTTTCTCTAATATGAAAACTTGGGTGTTTGGGTGTGACGTCTCTTAAAACCACAGACTAATTTACAAAAAAACAACAAAAAGTTGATTAGTTAAAACATTAAATGTCTTGTCTTTGTACTGTTTTCAATTGAATACAGGTCAAATCATAGCTTTCTTTTTTTATTTGCATTTTATACACTGTCCTAACGTTTTTGGAATTGGGGTTTGTATATATTTATAGTTTACTATTTACTTTACAAGGATATTAGCTAGCTATGATCAACAAGATATGGTCTGATAATGTTACTTAGGCTATTCCACACACAATTCCATCTTTACATCCCAGTTCTAAATGAATCTAAAGCAACTGCACTAGTGAGTAGGTACCGTTACAGTAGCGATGTTCCTATGAGGTGCACTTACAGTGTAAAGATCGTTCTATTACCTGTCGACTCTGAAGAAGGTGCAAAGTCAAAATTTCAGTCGCATTTAATAAACGTGCTTCATTCCATTACACTCGTGTTTACTCTGGGCGCTCTTTGATGAGCCCGGGTATTTTTCTTTATATGCACTGTCCCATACTAAGAGCACCTTCTCTTTTATAAACTTTGACTGAAGCGCCCGGGATAGCCTTTAATTCATCGTTATAACACTGTATATTACTGTTACCATCCATATAGAACAATGTATGTTATTAAAAATGTTATTTTATTTAGCTTCGCTTGACATTTTGCTGGTGCTCCCAAGCCTGTTTCTTGCCCTCAACAGAGGTCAGTGGGCAGTGTTTAGGACAGAGGAGGAGACTTCTTTGATTGTAAACACAGGACCCCAGCATGGCTAAAAATCCTGCATTGTGCACTTTTAAGAAAAAAAATAGGAACATAGGAATTGATGTAATTATGAGGGCCATTCAGACCATCTTGGCTGAATAAGCCTGTTCAAAATTCAGGCCATATGCAAGCAAGCAATATAAACATCTGTAACCAATTCCCTATATATCAAAATAAATAAATATCTTGAAACCCGGACGAGAAGCTGTTTAAACTTAAGATAAGACTGGAAGAAAACTAACACAGCTCACTGTACTAACAATGTTCAGATCCTGGGAAAACTAAATAAGACTTCATGAAGGCTGCTACTGTTCCTACAAGCAATGTTGTTCAGGGTGCAAATGTACTGCAAACCAAACAAGTAATAACTTTGTGTATTAACTATCAGGACTGAATGTTTGCCATGTGACATCATGTGTGAAATTCAAGAGTCAAAACACCTTGGATACCTCCAACTTACCGTTTGAAATCCCTGAAACGTACACGTTTTCATTGTGCTGGGCACAACCCACAGTCCCTGAAATAAGAAAGTTAAAACTATGTTATTTAAAAACGCCATGGGATGAGTTTATGTAGGTGGGAGCACTGGTCATGTTCTGTGTCAACTGGAAAAACCAGATGCCGTTTGAACAGAATTCAACCAGAATTCCACAGATTCGCTAATGAATGGGGTGCATAATATACATAAAAAAGCAGACTTTGGTTAGAAAATAAAAACCCCACAAGGATCGTTTAAGCAGAAAAACAATATAAAAATCCTAATATCAAATACTGTCTGTGCAGCTTATCTGTGGCTGTGTTATATGCATGAAGCAATCAGGTTTCAAAATATATAAATAACATCACATTAGTTTCATTATGACACAGTAATGCATTTAAATAAATTCCTGACTGATGTTCTCAATTGTTCTATGAACACCAAAATAGTTTATATATCCACAACTTGCACTAAGCGCGTGCCCGCGCGCGCACGCACGCACACACAAATATGACAAGCCTGATTAGCTTAAATTCAATCTTTGAAATATCATCTCTGAGTATTACAGATCAACCATACCATATACTTAACTCATGAAATGTCACCTACTTTAATGTGAGATTGATTGAAAATGTAATGCATAAAAGAAAAAAAGGAAACAAGTATAAATTGAGATGCAGATTTGGTTGCAGTAAGCATGAGATGATACAATTTGTATCCCAATATAGGGTTCAGGATGCAGTATGTATATATGTGTATTTCTTTTTTGTTTTTTTTATTCTAAGAGAAACATTAGAAATAAAATTAACATTCTATTGAACATTAGAAATAAAATTAAAATTTAAGTCACTTCCATAGATCAAAGATATTTATAAAATATAGGTTATAACAACCTTCAACAACCTATAGCAGATTCAAGCCACAACGAGGAGGCTAACAGCACCAAAAGTTTGAGACAAACCATTTGAAATTTGAACATGGGGAAGTTGGTATAAGCTTCCTCTGAAGCTGGCAATGTAGGAGTTACAGTTGAAGTCGGAAGTTTAAATACACTTTGATGTTGAAGTCATTAAAACTCATTTTTTAACCACTCCAGATTTCATGTTAGCAAACTATAGTGTTGGCAAGTCACTTAGAACATCTACTTTGTGCATGACAAGTAATTTTTCCAACAATTGTTTACAGACAGATTATTTCACTTTTAATTCACTATATCACAATTCCAGTGGGTCAGAAGTTTACATACACTAAGTTGACTGTGACTTTAAACAGTTTGGAAAATTCCAGAAAATTATGTCATGGCTTTAGAAACTTCTGATAGGCCAATTGATATTATTTGAGTCAATTGGAGGTGTACATATGGATGTATTTTAAGGCCTACCTTCAAACTCAGTGCCACTTTGCTTGACATCATGGTAAAATCAATAGAAATCAGCCAAGACCTCAGAGAGGAAATTGTGGACCTCCACAAGTCTGGTTCATCCTTGGGAGCAATTTCCAAACACCTGAAGGTACCATGTTCGTCTGTACAAACAATAGTACGCAAGTATGAACACCATGGGACCGTCATACCGCTCAGGAAGGAGCAACTGCAATATATGTCTGTCTCCTAGAGATGAACGTGCTTTGGTGCAAAAAGTGCAAATCAATTCCAGAACAACAGCAAAGGACCTTCTGAAGATGCTGGAGGGAACAGGTACAAAAGTATCTATATCCACAGTAAAACGAGTCCTATATCGACATACCCTGAAAGGCTGCTCAGCAAGGAAGAAGCCACTACTCCAAAACCGCCATAAAAACGCCAGACTACAGTTTGTAACTGCACAAGGGGACAAAGATCTTACTTTTTGGAGAAATGTCCTCTGGTCTGATGAAACAAAAATCTAACTGTTTGGCCACAATGACCAACGTTATGTTTGGAGGAAAAAGGGTGAGGCTTGCAAGCCAAAGAACACCATCCCAACCGTGAAGGACGGCAGCAGCATCATGTTGTGGGGGTGCTTTGCTGCAGGAGGGACTGGTGCACTTCATAAAATAGATGGCATCATGAGGAAGGAAAATTATGTGGATATATTGAAGCAACATCTCAAGACATCAGCCAGGAAGTTAAAGCTTGGTCGCAAATGGCTCTTCCAAATGGACAATGACCCAAAGCGTACTTCCAAAGTTGTGGCAAAATGGCTTAAGCAGAACAAAGTCAAGGTATTGGAATGGCCATCACAAAGTCCTGACCTCAATCCAATAGAAAATTTGTGGGCAGAACTGAAAAAGCGGTGTGCGAGCAAGGAGGCCTACAAACCTGACTCAGTTACACCAGTTCTGTCAGGAGGAATGGGCCAAAATTCCAGCAACTTATTGTGAGAAGCTTGTGGAAGGCTACCCGAAACATTTGACCCAAGTTAAACAATTTAAAGGCATTGCTACCAAATACTAACAGAGTGTATGTAAACTTCAGACCCACTGAGAAAGTGATGAAAGAAATAAAAGCTGAAATAAATCCTTCTCTACTATTATTCTCACATTTCACATTCTTAAAATAAAGTTGTGATCCTAACTGACCTAAAACAGGGAATGTTTACTAGGATTAAATGTCAGGAATTGTGAAAAACTGAGTTTAAATGGATGTGGCTAAGGTGTATGTAAACTTTCGACTTCAACTCTATGATTGAAAAATTATTATCACTATGAAGGAATTTCATAAGGATGATGGCTTTCTGTACACATTAGCTACATGTCACAACGCTTAAATTGTGAAAAAAAAGAAAAAGTTTCAAGATTCTTCTAATATGCCCACATGTCACTGTTTATCCTTGAAGCCAAATCACAAAATTATTTTTTAGATGCCCTGTATAAATGGCAGCATTAATATTTTGATAAATATGTGTTCTATGAGTTCTGTGAAATTATCCCTCCAAAAATCTGATTTTTATTTCCTTTATTTCCTGAAATACACTCGCATAAAGGGTTCCAACCCCCATGATGGTGTCCATTTTTTGGCCTATTTGGAACCCTCGATCTCTACAACTATGCAGAATATCGTGACCAAAGTTCAGATTTTTTCATTTGGATGGATAAAGATTGTGTGAAAATAATATGAGAACAATTTGAGACCTAAGCATGCAAAATCAGCAAATGCTCATTGAAATCATTGGTCCGACCCTTATACAAGGCCATTTTAATATTGGTCACGTCACAGTAATTAAATTTCATGATACACAACACAGGGACATGCTTCATATCGCCATTTCTTTGCATCACAAAAATTGGCTATGACTATATTTTGTCTCATGCCTACTTTGTAGTAATGCACTGCAAGGAATGGATGTTCTACCACGGTGCACTAGAGTGTCTTGACCTGATGTGATCTTGTCCATTTCCATTTGTGAATGTGTAGCCTACACTGTCAATTTTGAACACAAGTACTAATAAATCCTAAATTATGGTATGGAGATAAATTTAGTCAGTTTTCTTGTTATGGGAACGCAGAGTGGCAGTGTCAAATCTCACACCTGACAAAAATAAAATAAATATTGCAACATGTAAGTCCCACCCCATTTGACACAGACACAGAAATGAGATCATACCAAAACCATCAGGAGAAACATTATAGTTTAGATCAAAATAAACCAGCCTTAAAATAAAGGTCAGCAATACAGAACTGCATGACGACAGTTAGGCCTACCCTACATATTCATAAGCAGGCTTTGAGTGAATGAGGCAAAAATGTGTTCTGCAGGTGATTCAATAGTAAACTTGACAGGTCCAGTAAATCTGTGATAAATGCAACAGTGTGTGTGTGTGTGTGTGTGTGTGTGTGTGTGTGTGTGTGTGTGTGTGTGTGTGTGTGTGTGTGTGTGTGTGAGAGTAGGGACAGCATTTGGTTCTCATTCCATCATTGCTATACTGCATGTAGCAGCTGACTGTAAACACAGTATGTTTTTGAAAATCACAAGCGAGCCTATAGCAAGCGCATCATGATCACACCCTTATGCTACATAAATTGGTTAATATGTAGGTTATTCCTCACACTACATATTTTGGTTAAGATTTATTCCTCACACAAAATGTGAAATTGTTTAGATTTATCCCTGCATCATTTCTGTAATTAGTCTTTAAGGCATGAAACGGCCATTGCAGGTCTCTATCTCTTCATGACCAGCCTTCTAGAGAAATATCCTGTCAATGGGAAAGGACCACCCATATTCAGGGAGGGAAATTGCTGTTCTAAGAAATATTAGAGAGCTGGAGAACAAATGCAACGCAGATCCTGGAGGGTAGGCAGTGTTTCAAACTGAAAATAAACTTGGCGTTCCCCAAGTCTGAACGCAAACCCATCATCTGCTACAATTATCTTTCATTCCCATGGTCATAGTCTTCAGCACAGCGGGTCTTTCTTCATTCTGAACAAATAAAACCTTCAGTTTGCCCAGGTTCATTTATGCAGTCCCTTGTTTAGTAAATCAAGTCTGACATGTTACAGGCCTAATAATAATTTTTTAAAAACATACTGATATGATGGAATGGCAATTAGAGGAAACACTAAGGGGGTGTTACAATTAAAATTCCTAGGACAAATGTGTTGTCTGAAACTCATGATTCATATATTGTGATCCCAAATATGCAAATAAGGGTGGAAGTAAGTACTGTAGTTACTCCCCAGCCACAATTCCTCGGGCAAATGTGTCAACCTGGTCAAGCTCACAGTATTGTAAGATTGTGAGCCTGACAAGACAAGCTGGGAGTAGGAGTTGAGTTAACTTTTTTATTCATGGTTGAAACTCGTGAGGCAACTGAAACCATACACCTACTAAGTGCTTACCAGCAGGTCTTGCATTGCCTCAGATGCTTATTAGCCATAGTAGTATTGGCTGTTGGCAGTCCTTGTCAATATCCCAACATGTGAAACTTCATTCTCAGTGCGATTCTGGCCAAAAAATGATAGGTCACAGATTGATGCAAGTACACTCACTTATCATTGCTAATAAGCATCTGATACATTACAAGACCTATGTGAGCTTGACCAAGTTGACACTATGATGTGAAATGAGTCAACAACTTCTGGAGATATGCTTTGCTAATAAACGAATGGTGAGTTACTTCTTTAGAATGATTATTTAGATGAGTCCTATGCAAGAGAGTCTCTAATTGGAGGAGTGAGTAAAACGTGGTGGTGCATACCAAAGTTTAACTTCCCATCTCTAACACTAGAATACAGCCAACTCGTAATATCTATTTTCGAGCCAAACTGAGCGAAAATCAAACTGTTTTCAATATTTAATATGATCGGTAATGAACTGCAAAAACTTTGTCGTTCATAAATGGAATACAGCCGTGATGTGAGACTGTAGACCATCATTATATGCAGCTGAATTGTTATATTCCTATGGTAACAAACAGGGCTTTACCGGTTCTTTTGGTTTCTTCCCTTGGCTAGGGAGGAACCAAACACGCGACGTCTCAAAAGAACATTGTTTTATAGACACAGCAATTAAAAACATAAAATTTTAAGTGAATAATATCCACACTGATTTTAAAAACGTGAAATAAAGTCACATCGATCTTTCACCATTTTAATCACCGTTGCAAATATACATTAATACTAAAGACTCTCCAAAATCAAGTTCTTACATTCACGGTCGTTTTCCTAACGTAGCCTAAGTAACATTGCGCTTCGAGTAGCTATGTCCCCTGCATCATACTGGTTCGAAAAAGGTGACAATGGCCAAACGTCTAAAACGGTACATAGGCTACTTACCAATGTAAAAGCAGCTGGTGATGAAATGCAGATATCTCCATAACAAGATCCTCGTTTGTGCGCCCACACTGTAGGCCATAGCAACAGTGTATTTTATCCAATGTAAGTTATCGTTACCCGAGTGGGTAACTTGATTATGCTGTCGATTGAAATAAATAAGGCTACGTTTCAATGTAATGACATTGGTTTCTTATTTAACAATAACCAGACTAGTTCACCTTCGCACGATATAACCATGCTTGCTTAATTTAAACAATACAAAATAACTTAGTTACTGCGCCATCTATCTTGATAGCTAAGTTAGTCAACTAACGTTAGCCTACCGTTACGTTTACGAAGAGCCAAACAAAAATGGGGACAATCAGTTAACATTAATTACTAAACCTAACAATGTCGACATTTATGGTTATTGATTGATTGCTACATAGCTAGTTTAACGTTAGCTTTTCAGCTCATCCACATAGACTAACGTTAGTACTTGTTACTATTACACTGAACAATCTAGCTATCAACCTATTAACTGTAAAACTGTAACATTATCTGTCAAATCCTGCATACTGGCTAGTAAGCGAAGTTATCGTAGTCAACCGTAAACAATTTCAGTGGACGAAATGGTATAGGCTAACGTCAATAACGTTACTCCTATGTCCCATTCATTCCAGCTAAATATGACTGAAAAGACAAAGCCATAGGATTCGGAGCCCACTTGATCTCTTTGTTTTAATCAACTATTTCGACAGCTAACATTAGTTAAGTTACCTTTTCATCATGACTGATGATGGCAAGAAAATTCCATGCAGAAAAAAAAAAAACCTTCAGCAAAGCCTTCAACTAAGCAGCGAGCTAGTTCTGAAATGGTTCTGGAGTTTTTTCCCCCATAATGTGCAACTAAATTAACTTTGTCCCATTCCGCTTTTCAGCGACGGCTACCGTTTTCCACAGCGAATATAGCTAACGGTAGCTACAAATAGCATATGCAAGCGAGGAATAGACGTTATTGTAGGCGATTCAACTTAACGTAACGATATAGATCATAGCTAAACACTCAAAGCTAATAACATTACGTGTCCGTTTTAAAAGATTCTGATACAAAATATAACCAAGACGACCTTACATATAACAACTGTTATTTAATCAGCTACTCTCTTTTGATTTGTTGTTTCTTCCATATAGCTACTGTAGGCTATAGCTAGCTCTCTGGAAAGCTTCAGCTAACGTAAAGTAACGTTACGAGCTAGCAACAATAGAGGCCTAAACAGCTGTAGCCAACCACACGTATCTATGGGCCATTTGTTGTCACAGCCGGGTATCCTCAGTCCCTGGTGTTCTTTTTCGTCCGTCTCTCCTTTTCCACCTCATTTACTGAGTGAGGGATGAGGGTTAAAGGTTGTGTGACGTCAGAAAAACAAGCGCACACATGTATGTGGTCTGGCGACGGGTCTGGGCCGCTGGATTGGTTGGCCGGAACGCCCCCTCCGTTTCTGCTTTGTCCCCATTTCGGATCTTTCTCACTAAAGACTGCTCCCGACCAAGGCGTTCAGTACAACATTATTTTTATATTTCCTGCTTCCCAAACGGGCGTGCGTGCGTCCATGCGCGTAAGTAAATAATCAGTAATGCACACAACAATATTTTTGTATGTTGTTATTTATTGCAAATACTCTGGTACACTATATTAAAACTGATGACATACTAAATCAAATACTATGCACCATGATAATTGCACTGCCATCACATTCTGTCAATCATACTGTATTTTTTAAAATCTGTATAGCATAATTTTAAGAACATTTTATTTTAATGGGCTTGCTCAAGTTTAAGTATATTTTTAAATGGTTTAAAATATTCTGGCAAGGAGCTGAGCTGCTGGGACAAAAGGGTCAAAGGGGGATGGAGAATAGTATTTTCACTTAAAGAAAAAATTAACTTTTGGTAGAACTTTGGGTTGTGTAGTTACCTGGTCATAATATGAGTCCAAATGTTGGCGAAATATGTTCATTAGTTGCTCTGTGCTCCCCTAGGGTGATAATCCAGAATAGGGTAATTTGTCGCTCTCCATTCACTTCGATAGCGCAGCTAAAACGGTCTCAAAATGACACTTCTAGCACATATACGAACGCGAACGAAGCGGATTCTGTCAATACAAACAATAACCAGTCCTCTTCCCAATTTTTTTTTTGTGTAATCAAAATTATTTATGAAAGTACTATTTTCTTAATTCCCTCTGCGGAATGTTACTGGGTAAAAAGCAGCGAGAGGGGGTGGGGGCGGGGTTATTTTGTTGAGATTTGGTAGCTGCCTGAAGTCTGAGTTGATCGAGTAACAGTCAGGGGACCAGGGTCGAAATTGTCCTTGAAGCTGGCAAACTCCAGTGGTCACCGGAGGTATTGCAGCCTCTGGTGCCAAAAAGCAAATTTCCCCCATTGAAGTCCATTAAAAACTACCAAATTACCCAGGCCAAATTATACTATTTTGGACAGTTCTTTTAAATTCTAAAATTTCTTCACACCAAACGAATTACTCTCCAGGGACCGATTTTTTTTCTGAGCCCCACAGAAGAAGTTTCATTCCAATTGGGTCAGTATGTACCCAGTGCGCATGCTCCTCTGGTTCCAAAAGCCCCGCACTTCACAGAGCCCTGCGGTGAGAGGGGACATTAATTTAAATAACAATCATTTATTTATTTAAATAAAAGAATATTTATCTAAAATAGCCTCAGGTATATATCTTCATGAAACACACCCATACACACGGAAATACATTTAGCCTAAATGGCGTTTTGGAAAGTTGACGTTATGTGGGAAGTAGCTATAGGGTGATGTCCCTCCGCTGCATTTCCCCATTTAAGTCCATTAAAAACTATGAAATTACCCAGGCCAAATTATACTATTTTGGACAGTTCTTTTAAATTAAAAAATTTCTTCACACCAAACGAATTACTCTCCAGGGACCAATTTTTTTTCTGAGCCCCACAGAAGAAGTTATACGATTTTTTTCATTCCAATTGGGTCAGCATGTTTAGGTACCCAGTGCGCATGCTTCTCTGGTTCCAAAAGCCACGTTAAGTACCCAGTGCGCATCCTCTGTTTCCCAAAAAGCCCCATAGTCTAACATGAATTGGCTTCATGCGCCAATGAGTAGCTCTCATAGGAATCCATGGAACCGGTAGTTCTTCTTATATATCTCAATGGTAACAGTACACATACAAGAACATACCTACCAGATCTACATTCCAAATCAAATACAAAAAAGCCAGGAAAGGGCCATTTAATTTTGTCAAAAAAATTGGTAAGTGTCATGGTTTTCTGCCTGTTCAGATTCTGTTTTCTGCCGAGAGAGGGCGCTCCCGTCTTTAGTTCTCGTTCTCCAGGACTAATTAATTATTTCCTTCAGGTGCACTCTGCCCTACTTAAGCTCCGTTCACTCGTTGTTCGGGGCTTTTGTGTCATTCTTGCCATGCTTAGCCAGGTAACGCCATATAGGATTTCAGGTGAACACTTGTCCTTTTGAGTTTCAAAAGAACACGCGGGATTTGCCTGTAGAGTGTTAGAGAATTCAGTTTTTAGGTTTCTGTTCTCCTTCACACTTTATTTCCTGCCTTGATTTTCTTTTCCCTGTCTCACTACTAGACAGTACCTTGGATTCGCCTCGTTTCCGTTTGCCTTTTATTTTAGCTTTTATAGTTATTGAGCTAGAGGCCATTCTTTTCTTTTCTATTCTCTGCTTGAGACTACGAGCTTCACCCTGTCTTTTGAGTTGTTATTGGTTTGGCTTATGCCGGGATTCTTTTCCCTTATTATTTATTTTCTCTGCTTGAAATCTACGAGTTCTCGCCCACTTATCTGGGTTGCTATATTTTGGCTGTACGCCGGGAGTTATATTCCCTTTCTGTTTATTTCTCTCTGCTCCGTTCACGGACTCCCTTCACCCTTTTTAGTGTTTGTTTCTCATGCTTCGTGGGACAACTTTCAGATCCCCTTTCAGTCGCGTCTGGTCCTCCGAACCTGACCCCTTACAGTAAGAGGACTGGTTATTGTTTGTATTGACATAATCCACTTTGTTCACGTTCGTATACATGCTAGAAGTGTCATTTTCAGACCGTTTTTGCTGTGCTATAGAAGTGAATGGAGAGCGACAAATACCCTATTCTGGATTATCACCCTAGGGGAGCACAGAGCGACTAATGAACATATTTCATCACCATTTGGGCTCATATCATGGCCAGGTAACTACACAACCCAAAGTTCTACCAAAGTTCAATTTTGCTTTAACTGTGAGACAGTTAAAGATAAATGTTGATTTAATCCATACCATTGTTATTGTCACTGAACAATTGTACTTGCAAGGGCTGTTTTACCAATTACAATATTTTCAAATATTTCAAAAAAATTTAACTGGAGTTGGTGAATACACTTTGACATGACACTATGACATCTGCCACTATCCATTAACTGTTGTACTAACTACCTGAAGAAATACAGTATGGACTCTATTTTGAGGATGCAAACGGCCCTTCACTAATGCACTTTCATCTTTTGCAAAGGCACATTGATGTTTTGGAGCATCACAAAGCGGCACACAGATGTTTGTGACTAGGCTGGTGTTTTCAACCCTGGTTTTTACTGCTTGCTCAGGGTGGGTGGAAGTTCACTTGGTGGGTCTGTTGGGGGTATCGATTGGTACAACTACAAACACAAACAGTCTGAAGATTCTGCCACCAGAAACCATGTCTTAGCACACAATAACCATGTACCAGAAATACCGGAGTCCTTCACATGGAGGGATAATGGAAACAAATAAAGATCTGCTAAATATCTTGTGGAGGCATTCAAACAGGTCAATACAGACCAGCATGTACTCTGTTAAATTAACACTGGACATTTTAATGTGTAGCCTGTACCATGTAGGCTATATGTAAATGGAAAAAAAAAAAATATATATATATATATGTAAAAATAAAAATTGCGTCACCTTTCAGCACCACTCCAAAAAAATTTGTATTAGCAGTTTGTTGACACAAGAGCAAACAATCATATTATCTTTAAAAACCTTGTACTAAGCTTGGACTATGGACTGCCAAATGGCAGGTATCAGTGCAGTAATGTAACCAACAGTCAGTTGTCAAATCCTGATAGTGGCAAGTGGCAACTGTGCTCAACAGTCCATAATTGCCAGTGTCGCCCAAGTAGGGAGGTTGTTTTTGTTAGCTGGCTGTCCCTGTCCATCACCTCTTGAGGGATGTTGCATTGATGACACAGGCTGCCCAATAACATTCTAAATTGAGTGAAAAGAGGATAAAAATGGAACCAAAAATAACAACATATTACAATGATCAATAACTCAGAGATATGTACAGTTCATATGTATATGGGCCATTCTACAAAAGTCATGCAAATTGCTGTCCCTCTCTGATAAAAGTAAGAAATTGACCAATAAAATCTTTCAATGCTATATAATTCATTAGATCATGTTATGTTTTAATATAATCCAAGATATAAATTGCAGTAATAATAGTTACATTTATCCAAAATCAACACTTATACTCTTGGGAGTATAAATTCCTATTGGGAGATGGCTGTCCCCACTATCAACCCTTAAACTGGTGCATTAAAAAATAATACCCAAAATATTTTTGCCAATTATTTGACTTGTCTCATTCAATAAAGCATGTGAATTTTTATCAAATATAAAATAATGCAATCTATTTTGTAATAAATTTTATAATTCAAAAAACCTATCGAAAAAATGCTGTCCCCAATTTTTACGTCACAACCAAAATGTACACTGTTTGAGTCTGTACAGTGAACCTGCTTGTAGCCACACACCCCTTTTTTTAACCAGGAAATTAGACAGCCTTCATATGAATCAAGGCCTCATGGTGAGTAGCTAGGTTTTAGCGTTTTGATATAATTGTCCTTCAAAATATGAAAATTAGTCTGTGGTTTTAAGAGACATCACACCCAAACACCCAAGTTTTCATATTAGAGAAAAAAGGTTGATTTCATAACTGTAGATTTGGATTTAAAAGGAAGGTGCATCTGCACAGAGAAGTGGTTGCTAACCATGTGCTTGCTAAATCTTTTGTTTTGTGGTCGAAATGAGCCAAAATTGTAACAACCGAAACAGTCACTACCGAAACAAATGGTATTGTTTTGACAGGCCTGTTTTGGTTGGTGACACTTGTCCGTAAATTCTTATTAAAGACAATAAGTAGTGAGACAATCAATGCACATGTACAAACCTCAATTCCAAAAAAGTTGGGACAGTGTATAAAATGTAAATAAAAATAGAAAGCAATGATTTGCGAGTCCTTTTTGTATTCAATTGAAAACAGTACAAAGACAAGATATTTCATGTTTTAACTAATCAACTTTATTCTACATTTCATTCTTTATTCAGCTCATTCTACATTTGATGCCTGCAACACCTCCCAAAAAATTTGGGACAGGGGCATGTTTACCTTTGTATTACATCACCTGTCCTTTTAACAACACTCAGTAATCTTTTGGGAACTACAACACTAATTGTTGTAGTTTTGAAAGCAGAATTGTTTCCCATTCTTGCTTAATATGAGACTTCAGCTGCTCACCAGTCCGGGGTCTCCATTGTCATATTTTGGGCTTCATAATGCGCCACACGTTTTCAATGGGAGACAGGTCTGGACTGCAGGCAGGTCAGTCTAGCACCCGCACTCTCTGACGACGAAGCCATGCTGTTGTAACACGTGCAGAATGTGGCTTGACATTGTCTTGCTGAAATAAGCAGGGATGTCCCTGAAAAAGCGATTGTCTAGATCGCTGCAAATGTTGCTCCAAAATGCATATGCACCCTTCAGCGTTAATGATGTGCAAGCTACCCATGCCATGGGCAATGACACACCCCCATACCATGACAGACGCTGGCTTTTGAACCTTGTGTTGGTAACAATCGAGATGGTCCTTTTCCTCTTTGGCCGGGAGAACACGACGTCCATTATTTCCAAAAACAATTTGAAAGGTGGACTCGTCAGACCACAGCACACGTTTCCACTTTGCGTCAGTCCATCTCAGATAGCCCAGAGAAGTCGGCGGCGTTTCTGGATGTTGTTGATATATGGCTTACACTTTGGGTAGTAGAGTCTTAACTTGCATTCGTAGATGCAGCGACAAATTGTGTTTACTGACAATGGTTTTCTGAAGTATTCCCGAGCCCATGTGGTTATATTCATTACAGAAGCATGCCGTTTTTAATGTAGTGCTGTCTGAAGGATCGAAGGTCATGGGCAATATTGGTTTATGGCCTTGCCCATTTTCTCCAGATTCTCTGAATCTTTTTCTAATATTATGGACTGTAGATGGTGAAATCCCTAAATTCCTTTCAATCGTGTGTTGAGAAACGTTGTTCTTAAACTGTTGGACTATTCGCTCATGCAGTTTTTCACAAAGTGGCGAACCCATCCTTGCTCGTAAATGCCAGAGCCTTCGTGGATGCTCCTTTTATACCATGATAGCATGACCTGTCACCTATTCACCTATTTACCTGTGGAATGTTCCATACAGGTGTTTTTTGAACATTCCACAACCTTCCCAGTCTTTTTTATACCCTTGTCCCAACTTTTTTGGAACATGTTGCAGGCATCAAATTCGGAATTAGCGTATATTTACAAAAATAAATGAAGTTGCTAAGGTAAAACATTAAATATCTTTTAAATATCGTTTTCATTTAAATATATAGACAAGATAATTTACAAATCGCTGCTTTCTGCTTTTATTTGCATTTTACGTACTGTCCCAACTTTGAAATTCAGGTTTCAGTAAGAGACACGACCGCAACAATGTGGTCACAACCGAAACACCTGCTGTTTTGTTAAAATTTTGAATAATATGAATAATCAATCAAATATCCAAGAAATTGTACTGGTGAGGGTATATATAATCTCATAAATAAGAATCTATCAAATTCATGTGATGAAATCTGTCCATTTTATAGAGAACATTTGTACGGAGTTTTCACTAAATTTAATTAATCCAAGGTTTTATTTGATTTAAAAATTCAGGGTAATTGATTCAAATTCAACAGCAGTCACACTTTTTTTTCAAAAATGTAATTTTCAAAGGGGTGAATTAAACTTATCAATTGGGTATGTAATTTTATTTCAAAAGCAGAGTTGACACCATTGTTTCGGTTATGACATATTTAGGAGCAGTCAGTAAATTCATCCTTATTCTGAAAAAAATTACATGTGATTGCACTGTACATCTAGTATATTTATGTATCTCAGATAAAGTGTAACACATATATTATAAAAGAATTTTGCAAAAAGAATACAAATTTACACTTTTCTCCAACCCTCAATTTGCACAACTTCTGTAGAATGGCCCATACACGTTATTTGAAGAAGACATGCCTACAGTGCGCTGTGCGACTCTGAAGAAGTTGTTGTGCTTTGAAGGGGCATTTCTCACAAAACATCGTCATTGCTCAAATCATTGCCTACGTGTTCTTGCTTTAAGCCAAGCTTTTTCTTGCTAGATTGTTAAAGGCATACTGAACTTTGTTAGAACATAATATTGTATAGCTACCTGGCCCCGATATGAGTTGTAATATTCACGCTGATCTTTATGACTTGCTCCAGTGGTCAGAAACTGGCTAACGGAGAATGACATTTTTTTCTCCCTCCATTCACTCCCATTGCATGCACAAACAGGTCTCAAAAGCACACTTTTAGCACACAAACAAATACAAACATGCCGCTATATGAAATCACGATTGATTTGATTTTGAATAGCTATTTTCTGAGAAAAATAGCAGCTGTTGCTAACTTTGGTAACTTTCTCGGTTTGTTTTTTAAGGCACGCTTCAGGAAGTGGGACCGTTACTGGCACAAGAACAAAACAAGGAAGGTCCTAATAAACTAACGACCGGATCTTCTTCCAAACCTTTGTTTAGAAAAAGTGTAAAATATCATGAATGGGGCTTTTTATCTTTTCAAACTTTTGGTTCTGGATGTCGTGATTTTATATATGGGCATAATCCACATTGTTTGCATTCGTTTATATGCTAAAAGTGTGCTTTTGAGACCTATTTTGCCAGACAATGAGAGTGAATGGACAGAGAAAAAACGTCATTCTCCATAGGCCAGTTCCTGACCACTGGAGTCTTGAAGGTGAGCATGAATATTATGACTCATATTGGGGCCAGGTAGCTATACAGTATTATGTTCTAACAAAGTTCAGTGGTGATATAGAGCTCCATAGTCCCGCCAACTTTGGTGACAAACGTCTGGTGCCAATTTTCAGAAAAAAGTAAAAGCCATAAAGCTGACACTTTCGACATGGCCAGACTGATAGTGATTCTCACCCTGGGTGATACTCTTAGTTTCACTTCCATAATAAGACAAAGTGATAGCCATTTTCCCTAGCAGAGAGGCCAGTGGCTTCTTCCATAATAAGTTACAAGAGCAGACGGAGTGATAGCCATTTTCGCTAGCAGAGCGGCCGGTAGCAACTACTGCGTTAGCTAGCAAAACGGGAGCTGGCGATGTGCGACCGGGGATTCTGGGTAGTGTAGTTATGTTTCTCAAACTCCGTTAATTATACGATTCAAATTGCATTTAAACACGGTGGTGAGTATATAATGGACTTTGTATCACATATACGTATGTCAAAGTATGGTCCAAACAATGCCATTATATCATCATAACGGTGACTGAAAGATCCCGAAGTGGGGCAGGTAATGGCTTCCCGCAGTCCTCCGGGACCAGCCAGAGATAGGAGCGGGCGGGACTACGGAGCTCTATAACTGCCATTTAAACAAGTGAGAGAAACGTTCCCAAGGGAAGATGCAGACATTAATTCTAATTGGACTAAATCTAACTCTATCTATGTTGCTTATTTGAGATATAGCTAGAGTGTTTTAGAAATAATTCCAATTTAAATGTATGTAAGGCTAGAATTTTATAAGGTCTGTGTCGGGATAGCTATGTATTAGTCTTATCCAAGGAGATGCCGTTTAGCCTGCTTCGGGCTCTAGTAAACTTAGCCCTGGGAAACACACCTTGCACTCTGGCACCTTACATTTTATTAACTAAATTTAACTATTTTATTAATCTTGTCTCTCCTAAAAAACAACCATGCAATGTTTGTTGTCTCCATGATGCTCATCTGGAAAGCATTATTTGTTTTATTTCAATTATAACCATGAAAAGATGTGTTGTGTTGTGGAGTTACAATGATATATGCCATACAATGATATAGGGCCAAAACCTTCCCAGTCCACCAAGTGTTGGAGGCCCACATGGACCCGGCAGGAGTCCAGTAGGCGGCAGACAGAGTAGACATGCTGACCGTTGAGGAGACATGGTAGAGGGGGAGACCTAGGAGCAGGAGCTGGGGGGCTGGTGAAGTCTCAGGTGAGAGATGTGAAAGGTGGGGTTGATTTGCATGGACCGGGTGAGTTGGAGCTAGTAAGCCACCGTATTGACCCTTCTCAGGACTTTGAAGGGCCCAACAAATTAGTTTGAAGGACTCCACCCACAGAGGACAATCCGGGGCCGAGAGCCAGATCCTAGTGTTGTTGAGAAGCCTATTGTAAGACCAAGTGGGCCCTCCTCCAGGTCCGCTGGCAGTGTTGGACAAACCTCTGTGCTGATGGATGGACCTCTACCTCCTGGTCGTGGAAAAGCGGAGGCTGGTACCCAAACTGGCGCTAGAAGGGGGACATGCCTGTGGATGAACAGCGTAGGGTGTTGTGAGCATACTCAGCCCAGAGGATGTGGCTGCTCCAGAAGGTGGGATTGGAGGAAGTGCGGCATTGCAGGGTTGTCTCTAGGGCTTAGTTGATTTTTGATTTGGCCATTGGACTTAGGATGGAAACCAGAGGAGAGTCTGACTATTGCCCCGGTGAGTCTGCTGATCGCCTTCCGGAATTGGGAGGTGAATTGAGGCCCATTGTCTGACACAATGTCCTGCGGAAGACTATAAACTCTGAAGACATGTTAGCACATTAGTTTGGCAGTCTCTCTGGCTGTGGGGAGATTGGGAAGAGGCACAAATTGACAAACTTTTGAAAAATAGTCTACCACCATCAGAATGACTGTGTTACCTTGAGAGGGCGAGAGACCAGTTAGGAAGTCCATGGATATATTACACTAAGGATGTCTGGGAATGGGTAGTGTGTGAAGGAGCCCCTGAGGACACAACCGGGACTCTTTACTCTGGACACAAGTTGAGCAAGCAGCCACAAAGTAGCGGATGTCTGCCTCCATATTAGGTCACCAGAATCATCTCTTAAGGAAGTCCAGGGTCCTGGTTGCCCTTGTATAGTCAGTGAGATTGGAGGAATGCCTCCATTGCAAGTGATACTGCAGTCAAAAACCGACTTTTCCCGTTGAAAACCGATGTTTTGGGTTAGATTCTGATCATACACAACTGTTTATGTCCGAAAATCTCATGTTTAGTCAAAATAGTTTTATCTGAGTTTTTGTGTAGTCTTACCAATACGCTGGTTTCCGGGGATTCGTGACTTCACGAGATCCTTAACATAAAAATGGGTGGAGTTGAGGTGGTCCTAGGGGTGGCCTCGGCTGGGCACGTGGTATAAAAGCAGAGACCAACGGGTTTTTTTTTCCTCTTTGAGACTGAGACCCTTGTACTGCTAACTAGTTCGTTCAAGTTCAAATGCAAATTGCTTTGTATTACTGCTAACGTTAATATTACGACTTATATCGACACACCCTTTCACTCTTTGACCATATGAATATTCATAATATGACTACGTGGCACCATCGTCATATGACCACACCCACTCATGAGTTCCAGTTCAAATTGAAGCGGTAAAAAAGGCCTTAGAAAAGCCTCTGCAGTATCTCTTTAAGCTTGGGCAGTGGCAGTGACAAAAAGATGACCAGGACCACTATTACCACTATTACAATGTTATCACCACCTCTCTCACACTCCACCCTTTCCACACCCATCCATCCCCCCCATCTCGAGTCCAGCAGCAGTGCACACCATTCAGTAATGACTAGCTAATGTTAAAGCCAAGCCAACATGAAAAAGTTAATGTTAACATTTTACAAACGTAAAATATCTACCGTTATAGCTAGACAGCAAATACATTGTGTCGATATTTGTTTCTACATTGAACTTGAAACATTTTCCTGTGGTGGGTGGCTAACGTTAACATTACCGGAGCCGTGTGTACATTAATTTACGTAAGTTAACGTTAGCTAACTTTAATATTCGCACATTATTAAGTCAGATAACGTTAGCTAAGTTAGCTATCATCAGTCGGTGTTGACACAATGAACGTTGTGGTTACCGTTACATAAAAATGGCCATTCCTCTGTTAAAACCGAAGCTTTGTTAACAGCTAACTGTCTAACGTTACTGTATTACATAGGCCCTGCATAAAAACGCACTTTCGGGTGGAATGACAGGAGAATGGCATGGCCCGTGGTCAATGGGTTAGAGGTGGCCATTATGTTATGTCCTGCCTAATATAGACAAAATTATGCCCTGTATAACATATAGTGCCCATCACCAATCTCACCATCAATGTTATCTTGACTGAGCTCAAGTTTCTTTTCACTGCGCCCCTAAATTTTGGACTGTTCAAGGCCAGTTCATTTTTTTTTTCACGGCGCCCCTAAATTTTGCACGTGCTCCTAACAAAAAAGTAAGCGTAGAACTAATGGGATAATGTTATGCTATTACCTGTATTATCAATCAGTCATTATAGTAGTATTGACTTGCATATTATTATACTCTATTTTAAAACAATTATATATTTTCTAGATGGACATAAGACAGTTTTTCCAGCGTCAGCAACAGCATGGGAAAACACAGCCAGGCAGGGAGGCAGAGAACACAGGAGGAGCACAGCAAGGCAGGGAGGCAGAGAACACTGGAGGTGCACAGCAAGGCAGGGAGGCAGAGAACACAGGAGGAGCACAGCACGGCAGGGAGGCAGAGAACACAGGAGGTGCACAGCAAGGCAGGGAGGCAGAGAACACAGGAGGAGCACAGCAAGGCAGGGAGGCAGAGAACACAGGAGGAGCACAGCAAGGCAGGGAGGCAGAGAACACAGGAGGAGCACAGCAAGGCAGGGAGGCAGAGAACACAGGAGGAGCACAGCAAGGCAGGGAGGCAGAGAACACAGGAGGAGCACAGCAAGGCAGGGAGGCAGAGAACACAGGAGGAGCACATCAAGGCAGGGAGACAGAGAACACAGGAGGAGCACAGCAGGGCAGGGAGGCAGAGAACACAGGAGGAGCACAGCAGGGCAGGGAGGCAGAGAACACAGGAGGAGCACACCAAGGCAGGGAGGCTGAGAACACAGGAGGAACACAGCAGGGCAGGAAGGCAGAGAACACAGGAGGAGCACAGCAAGGCAGGGAGGCAGAGAACACAGGAGGAGCACAGCAAGGCAGGGAGGCAGAGAACACAGGAGGAGCACAGCAAGGCAGGGAGGCAGAGAACACAGGAGGAGCACAGCAAGACAGGGAGACAGAGAACACAGGAGGAGCACAGCAAGGCAGGGAGGCAGAGAACACAGGAGGAGCACAGCAAGGCAGGGAGACAGAGAACACAGGAGGAGCACAGCAGGGCAGGGAGGCAGAGAACACAGGAGGAGCACAGCAAGGCAGGGAGGCAGAGAACACAGGAGGAGCACACCAAGGCAGGGAGGCAGAGAACACAGGAGGAGCACAGCAAGGCAGGGAGGCAGAGAACACAGGAGGAGCACAGCAGGGCAGGGAGGCAGAGAACACAGGAGGAGCACAGCAGGGCAGGGAGGCAGAGAACACAGGAGGAGCACAGCAAGGCAGGGAGGCAGAGAACACAGGAGGAGCACACCAAGGCAGGGAGGCTGAGAACACAGGAGGAGCACAGCAGGGCAGGAAGGCAGAGAACACAGGAGGAGCACAGCAAGGCAGGGAGGCAGAGAACACAGGAGGAGCACACCAAGGCAGGGAGGCAGAGAACACAGGAGGAGCACAGCAAGGCAGGGAGGCAGAGAACACAGGAGGAGCACAGCAAGGCAGGGAGGCAGAGAACACAGGAGGAGCACACCAAGGCAGGGAGGCAGAGAACACAGGAGGAGCACAGCAAGGCAGGGAGGCAGAGAACACAAGAGGAGCACAGCAGGGCAGGAAGGCAGAGAACACAGGAGGAGCACAGCAAGGCAGGGAGGCAGAGAACACAAGAGGAGCACAGCAAGGCAGGGAGGCAGAGAACACAGGAGGAGCACAGCAAGGCAGGGAGGCAGAGAACACAGGAGGAGCACAGCAAGGCAGGGAGGCAGAGAACACAGGAGGAGCACAGCAAGGCAGGGAGACAGAGAACACAGGAGGAGCACAGCAGGGCAGGGAGGCAGAGAACACAGGAGGAGCACAGCAAGGCAGGGAGGCAGAGAACACAGGAGGAGCACAGCAAGGCAGGGAGACAGAGAACACAGGAGGAGCACACCAAGGCAGGGAGGCAGAGAACACAGGAGGAGCACAGCAAGACAGGGAGACAGAGAACACAGGAGGAGCACAGCAAGACAGGGAGACAGAGAACACAGGAGGAGCACAGCAAGGCAGGGAGGCAGAGAACACATGAGGAGCACAGCAGGGCAGGAAGGCAGAGAACACAGGAGGAGCACAGCAAGGCAGGGAGGCAGAGAACACGGGAGGAGCACAGCAAGGCAGGGAGGCAGAGAACACAGGAGGAGCACACCAAGGCAGGGAGGCAGAGAACACAGGAGGAGCACAGCAGGGCAGGAAGGCAGAGAACACAGGAGGAGCACAGCAAGGCAGGGAGACAGAGAACACAGGAGGAGCACAGCAGGGCAGGAAGGCAGAGAACACAGGAGGAGCACAGCAAGGCAGGGAGGCAGAGAACACAGGAGGAGCACAGCAAGGCAGGGAGGCAGAGAACACAGGAGGAGCACAGCAAGGCAGGGAGGCAGAGAACACAGGAGGAGCACAGCAGGGCAGGAAGGCAGAGAACACAGGAGGAGCACAGCAAGGCAGGGAGGCAGAGAACACAGGAGGAGCACAGCAAGGCAGGGAGGCAGAGAACACAGGAGGAGCACACCAAGGCAGGGAGGCAGAGAACACAGGAGGAGCACAGCAGGGCAGGAAGGCAGAGAACACAGGAGGAGCACAGCAAGGCAGGGAGGCAGAGAACACAGGAGGAGCACACCAAGGCAGGGAGGCAGAGAACACAGGAGGAGCACAGCAAGGCAGGGAGGCAGAGAACACAGGAGGATCAATTAACAAAGTAATTAATTAATTGTTAAAAAAAAAATCGGATCACACATTCTATTTAGGGGCTGAGCCTCTGGTGTTTCAAATATCTAGAATCCGCCCCTGCATCTTGGTATACAAAAATGAACCAGTTTAGCATGTTGCAGAGGACATTGTTGATGAGGGCTTGGAAGATAGCTGATAAGATAAGATATACTTTATTGTCCCCGTATGGAAACTTGTCTTGTACTCACTCATTGCTGCATTACAGACATAACTGCACAGACATATTTGACAAATCTCATACATATTTTACATACATATATATACTATTGCCAATAAAAACCAAAGCATCGTATTGCACAACCCCACACAACATCAAATTGCACAACCCTTATTGCACCATCCCCACTATAACAGTCCTAACTATGCACATAGTGCATAGTTATGCTGGATCATTGGATAGACCGAATGGAATGAGCAGGTAGTTGTAGTAACCAGTGGGGGTGTTGAATGCAGTCTTCCACTAATCTACCTCACGGTTGTAGGCATTGCAGAGGTACAGCTTGGTGAAAAGAGTCGCCCCCTGCAACAGTTTGAATGCCGTGGACATGGGATGCGGGGTAACAGTTTTTGGTGGTTGGAGGAGGCCATGTTAATCTATGCAGGGGTGAAGGCCACCATCCTTATTCCCCACAAAGAATAATCCTGCACCCACTGGATGTGACTGGCTGCAAGGGCTTCTTGAATAGTTTTCCATGGCAGCTAACCCTGTAACAGAGAGGGTAGATTCTTCTCTGAGGAGGACAGGCACCAGGGAGCAGGCTGATGGCTCAGTCTTGCTGTCAGGATCTGGGCCCTGGTCGGGCTGTGGTGGTGAGAGCCCTGAACTTTAACCACTAGACCACAGGGGAGGTCTAGGGGTAGATGACCCCAGATGCAGATACGGCACAAGAGGCATAAATAGCAGATGGAAAATCAACAAGCTTTTACTTGGAGTTTTCTTTAGCAGCAAAGTAATAAAAGAAAAAGGAAACTCAAATAATATGGCAGAGTCAAAGTCCAAAAACAAACACAAATATAATTAAGGCAACACGAGTGACAGTCAGAGAGCGACATAATGGCTATAACTCATATGAAGACTGAGCACAGAGAATAATTATAAAATGTAAGCCTTAGATGCAAGGGTTAACAAAGCACACATGAACAAGCAAAGACAGGTGAATGTGATCAGTCCTGATAGACTGAAAGCTCAGAAGACTTCAGGTGGAAATGTCTCCCTCCGGAGGCCAGCAGGGAAAACAGCCTCACACAGACACACACACACGCGCACACACACACACACACACACACACACACACACACACACACACACACACACACACACACACACACACACACACACTATATATATATATATATATATATATATATATATAGTATATAGGGGTGCCAGGAAGGGAGTTGGGGTGCTGTCCACCAGGGGGGCAACACAGGCCCTACACGCAGGTATGGCAGCAGCTGCAATTGATTGAAGAAATTCTCACTTGCTCGACATTTTAGGAACTCTTGTGAAGGGTATGTTTACAGAAAGTTTTATTTCATTTGTAATATAATATCTCATTACTGCTTTCATACTCTGACTAGTCTCATATCTTTATTGAGCCTTTGTATTAATGCAAATTTGTATTAAATGTATTGTATTAAATACAAAGGCTCAATAAAGATAGAAATTACAGTTGACGAGTCACCTAAAGGATTTGAAGTGACATTGTTTATGTCTGAAAAGCCAGAAAACACTTTTTTCTGTTATTTGTTACAGTGAGATCTATTCAAACAGTCCAAAAAGTCCAAAACTAGTTAAGGAATTAGGGCAGTGATGCATCCTCTGGCCTATTTTGATGATGCCACCGCCAAGCATGGCTGGGAGTCCCACAGGGTGATGCATAATTGGCCATAGTGGTGCTGAAGGAGGGAAGGTTTCAGTTGGCAGGGAAACCCCACATTTCATTACCCAGAGTCCTCTGGTGCCAGCTGCTGCAGCTCAGCTGGTGGATTGCAGTCTGGAAAAGTAGTGGTTGGTTGACTGCATGCATTCCCAGAGCACATATGCACAAAATTGATGGAGAATGTTGTTCCAGCAATGGAACAGCCCACAGTTGCAATTGCCTGCTCCAAATTGGGTTGATAAATGAAAAACAGACACATAAAACCTGAATATTGTTTGTATGAGATATTGGTTTCATGTAATTTTTCCCTTTCACTTCATTCCATTTTTACTTTTCTAATCCTCCTGATCCCTCTTCTCAGTAGATTCTTTGTACTTTTTACAACAAAACACTCTGTTTCTCCCTGATACTGCATTACCTCAAGGTTCATTACAGGTATGTCTAAACATGTCAAATCATAGAACACACAGAGAAACAACATACAGAATTAAATTATAAATATAAATTATACTCTACAGTCTGAATTGTCTCACAACACGGTGTCTTCTTTAGGATTTTGGGCATATAATTAGGACTGATGCCTAAAAAATGAAGCTAAGGAAAGCATAAATTTCAGGTGGAAATGTTCATATATGGAGCACTAAACCAGCTAAACATAAACTCAATAAAATCCAGATAGACCAGAATAACCCTCCCGATCAATCTGCTGTAATTTGATTCTAAAAGACATATGAACTGGAATTTCGTTTTTTTAAAAACTGTATAAAATAAAAATGCATACATGAGAAATAAACAAATGATCCCAAAAATATAAAAATAATGAATAATCTAATGAATAATCCCATCTTTTTTTCTGAAATCCGAGACTATACTGAAACCTATACTAGTGATTGGTCCCTTGTATTAAAATGGTCTTAAATTAATATACAGTGCAAAAAACATGTATTAAAAATATCTTGTTGTGTTTTTTTGTCCCTTACAACACTCAATTGTTTTCACATTTTTATTTAAAAATCTCATGGTGCTCTGACATGGCATTTGTTAGGTGGTCGCATTTGAACTTTACGTTTAGGAACGCTCAATTACCCTCTTCCCAGTATGGTCACTGTTTACAGAACAAACATGAAAAACAGATATATGGTCTCATGAGTGTCTCAGTCGAATGCCACAGAAGCACGCTGTACCATTATTGCCTAGACACCTTGGTTTCAATCCTGGATTAAGTCATTTTCTGACTATGACAGGGAGTCTGGCTTTGTCCTGTCAGTGGTATGGTATGTTTATGTCAGCCAGGGTCCTCTAATAGCTGCTGCATTAGGTCATCCTAATGACCTGCCATGCACCCAGGGCTATCAGTTGTTGTCAGTTACATATGTGACCCTGCTCTGATCAGCACTAGCTCTCTTCTGTTAGACAGTGTGATCTGTAGGGTGTAAAATGGTAACTAGCACACCAGGCAGGTGCTACCAAGCACTACATTAGTTAAATCGCTCCTTCCGTATGCAGCACATAGGTGACAGAAGAGGTGCAAATAGTGATTCAAAACCGGGATGGAGAAAATAGATAAATAAAATAATCCTTATGTGAATGTTCTGATAAAACTGAATTTGAACTTCAAAATTATAGGACTTAAAAGAACAATATTTGTGGGGATGAGGCACATCTTCTGTTTACATTATGGAAATGAAAGTTATCATACCACAATTAACACCCACTCTTTATATCCAAACAGCCTACTCTGACTTTTAAAATTATTGTTATTATTCTTTGATGATTGGTTTTAATTATTTTAGCCTACACGGTGCTTTGGATAGTGCAAAGTGTTATCCTTAAACACCTGAAAACCACTTTTGTTAATTACATGTAAATTATACTGTGAAACATTTCATTGTTGGCTAGGGATGTAGTTTTAAACAGACACATTAAAATACTGTATTTCCCAGCATTCATAGCTGCTCATTCAAAAATAAAAAAACAAGAATAACTGTTTCAAGCTAATAGCTCAGTCAAAACAAATGTTCTTATTAAGTTTGTGAACAGTGCATTATAGTGTGCAAAATAATCCAGTTAATCTGTTACAGTTTCCTAGTGTTGAATTTGTTTCAATTATTGAAATTAAGGCTCAACCTTTATATTAGGTAGGTCTGAACAATTAATAATAAAAAAAGAATTCAAAACACAAACTTGAAAATCTGTCCCTGAGGGCTTCTTTGTGTAAGATTTTCAAGGTCCAAAGTCAAGCTATATTAATTTCTTCTTTGTTTGCAGTCAGATAATGTACATCTGCTTACTTAACTAAAAAGGTACTTACCTCCACTAAGATCTGCAGAAAACATTTTACTGTTGTCTAACACTTTCAGCATGAATGGTAGCACATCAGTTTTAAAACATAATGTAAAATAGACTGTATCAATGTGGAATAACCATTTGTACAGTAGTCCAGGCAGGGTGTAATACAATAGTTTTAATAAACACTGGTTATGGCATGGTTATAGCGAATCCATTTAGCAAGGTTACATAAATCAAGATTAGGGTGGCCTACACTGATCCTGGAGGGACGCACGGTGTACTGTTTTTTGTTTTACCTTAAACAGCAAAATAAGAACAAAAGTAGAATACAGTGTTATGTAGGTTTTATCGCATAAAATTAAAGTAGTGTTACCGATCACGGTTCCTCCGGCATTCAGACATGAATGCCTAAGGTCACTAATGATATCTCTCATGTAGGCTATGCCATTTCAGATTTTGGAATCTAGGCATTGTAATTGCATAGGATCAGGGTGGGGAATTTAGTTTTGTTTATTAATGCTATTTCAGCTTATTGGACATTGAACTCAATGTCAAACTTTTGTGAAAAGTGCATCTGAAACTGAATCTGTGACAGCAAGTCGGCCCAAAGGCATAGATAGAATAATAAAGCACGTGGGTTTCTCTGTAGGCATACAGACGTAGTCAAGACTAAACATAGCAGTGCCAGGGTTGTGAGTGGGGGTGTAAGTCTTTAACTGAAGAAGGTGATTTATGTTTGGCTTTCAAACTTGAGTGTTGAACCTGTTGAGTTTTACTCAAGAGAACCTGCCCTGGACATGTGACATGCTGCCACCTCATAGCAGTTGCCTATGTAATTTACGTAAATGACATTGGTGAAAAGTAATACTTTTCTCAAGGAAAATCAGGTCAGGTTCGCCCAGGTGAGCATTATAACAGGCCTGGCAGAATATGGCTTTTTTTTTTTTTAGGCTGGGCAGGCTTTTAAACTGACTAGTGATAGACTGACAGCCTATTAAGAACAGGATTTTCTACAACACAGATGCAGTACTGCCCAGCATTCTCATAAAAGATGCTCCCCCTATAGCTCAGAGCATCTTGTGCCCCATTCTTATAGTATATTATCCTGCGCCATGAACCCTTCCATCAGATATGCTGAAAGTGGCTCATCCAAAAAAGCTAAATCCCCTGGGCAGCATGCAAAATGTATGATGAAGAAGTAGTGGCATTTTTCTGTTGGCAACTTTGTTTTGACAATCTCAGTTGTGTACGTCACAAAGGTGCTCATCCAGTCCCTAATTTAGAGGAGCCCTTGACCCTAGGAAAGCTAGTTACTAATCCACCCTGATTTGGATAGTGGTTTCTGGATACGTTAATGACCAGGACGGGATCGCATTCATCATTCCCCCTGAGCTGTTTTGAGTTTGATTAATGAAATTTGGGGTTAACAGTGCCCCTGCTAATTCCATAGATTTGGTTTGACTACTAATGTTATGTTTTTCAGAAGAAAGCTTCTTACATGGGGAATGTAGTGAGTGGAAACAATGTGTCCATTGACCTATATAAGCTAAATAATGTTAAAAAAGAATAGCAGATGCTGTGGCACGCAAGGCTGCTGGAGTTCATGCTTCCTATGTCACAGCACACCAGAGGTTTTGCAGACATTATATAATACATTCCTGCAAAAAATAGTGGGGGCTATTCCGTCGTACTGCTGAGGGTCTACAGGGCAGGTAGGTACAGAACTGCCACAGTAGCCCATAGATGCCTACCACAAAAAGTGTAGGATGCATCAGTAAGACAGGGATGAAAACAGAAATAATGAGAAGGCTAAATCTGTCCCACTGCTAAGTGTCTGTATGGGAATTTAGAGCTTAACATAAATAAACAAACAGGTGGAAACACTAAAATGGTCTGTGCAAACCATAAGTCGGTTGAGGAGAGAAAGTCAGTATTAAACATACTTTAACCAGGAGCCCATTCAATATTATGACTGATGATGTTGGGGATAGTATTGTTCAAGTGGGAGGCATGTCACCCAGGTGAATTTTGTGCTTGTGCTTGTGATTGGACCCATGAAAATGTTTTCTAATCCCTTAACTGACAAAAGATCTAGTTGTAAGAGTTCCTTTGCCCTGTTCCTTTGCTAAACCTACATATAGAAAAAGGAATTATACATTACTTATTATTAAAGAAAAGGTTGTGCTGTCAGCCTGTTGTCCATTGCTTACTTGTAACACTTTCCATGTTGTGTAATACCTCATGTACATGTATTGTAGATAAACATTTTAAAATAGCAGTTCATTTTGCTCAGAATTAGATGTTGAACTCTCACATGTGCATATGCATGTACTGGGGGGCCTAGCTAGTCTCTAAAGATTCTTGATGGCAATAAATGATTGTTATGTACAGATTTTATTTTTCAAACAGGGATAATAACAGAAAACATTTGACAAAATAAAAAATATATACTCTAAATAATAATCATGTAAGTGGTGGAATTCACGTTCTAAAAATTCTTTCCAGTTTTTAAATTTTTTTTGACATGATAATAATAGCAAAATTGGATGACCACAGCCTCTAAAAACATTGATGCTATATTGTGCCAACGTTAAATAGATACGTACATATTGTGTGTACTTTCTATTCTTGTCTCTCAATTTCAGCAAAAATTTGTTTTTTTCAAACTGAACTTGAGTAAGTATTTCACTATTTTCAAAATATTTTGCCACAACTGGACTGTTGAAGAAGCTGTAGAAGCCAAAAATGTTAAGCTTCCAACAATAGGGAAGGAAGAAAATGTGAGGGGGAAACAATTAAATTAGGCCTTGCATGAAGTTTGCTTTTCATTTTGTGAGGCAAATTTAGCGCCACAGCTAATCATTATGCTGTCGAACACGATTTGCAAAAATATTCAAGGGCTGTATGTGCTTCACTGCCTTTTCTGTATTGAAAAATAATGGGCCTCTATCCAATTAAAAACTGCATTAAATCTCTAAAGTATTACATGCACTTTACCGGTATCTTTGTGATTAGGCTTTTCTGTGTGTGCAGATGCTGACTGTACTCTTATAAAGGGACCATTAGGCTGACTGCATCCTGGCTAATCTGGTTTAAGTGCTGGTATTTCTGGATCCACCTTGCTCGGACAAGACTCTGTTGTGGAACAAAGAACTGTCTTGCCTTAAATAGCCTTGTTTCCTATTTTTGCATGTCATATCTGATAAAGCGGAATAGATCAAATCAATGTTTGTCACTTTTTTCTGCGAGTTCGACACAGTGCTGCCCAGACCTGCCTCTCTCTTTGCTCCACTCAATAGCTCATTAATCTATAGCCTTAAAATGTAAAGTCATTAACACCTAATTCATTAATCAAAGCGGAGGCTTGAGTGGAACAAAAATACTATGTTTTTTAAGGTGTGCTCAGCTGCTTGGTTATAATGCAAATGAGAGAATTGTGCATTGTCTGTATAAATACTCAAAATTCTTTTGAGAAATTCCAGTTTCTAAAACTGATTCACATCAGGGCAACAACGGGAATGACTGGCATTTGGCAACATGGTTAAACACCACACAGGCGATGACGAGCAAAACATTCACCTCAGCCATGGATTTGATACAATCAAAAAATGTGATCAAGTGGGCGTGTCTCAGTGGCGTTGCCTGTACGCGCGCTGTCCATGCGCTCATAGCGGGCTGCGATGTTAGGCGGTTTGAGTCCAGCGGTGCAACCTTTGTCTTTGTTTTTTCTTAGCCCTTCTCTAGTGAAATAAGCATTCCTCTCTGTAGTACAAAAAAGGGTAGTGACAACAGAATAAATTAAACATTGATTTATATGACACTGTACAAAATATGTAGGTGGTTGTCTTGGAGACTGTTGGTGCCGTTACACCACAGCATATACGACTGTCATTCTCAGATGAACTTAGAAGTTATATCCACTTAGTTGTGGTAAAACATAATTCTGTGCTCAAAACTTAAAAGTCAATATAAAAATGACTTATTGGTTAGAGGCATAAAGAAAGCATATATTATATAGAGTATATATTATACTGTATATATACACGACAGGTGTAGAAGTAGAGGCTAAACAGATAGCAGATGTGTATTCTTAATATACAGCAAATGAATATATCAGTGTACTTGTTTGTGTGCTTTTTATATTGCTGTATTTCATGTAATGGGCAATTCAGAATTATGTTTCATATCCTTCACTGTCAGTCATTCAGTCATGACTTCCACTTTATGAAGCCAGAGGGCACTCCAGGACCATTACATGTCTCATTGTGGGTGATACACTGCTCCCTGGTGGCGCAACACAATGTTACAGTTCAGTCAATTCTCTGATTGGTTTATTCTGTTCTTAGATTATGCTTTTACATCATTATAGGTACCTTATATATATATACAAACACCACCTAATAAATGTTATTTCTTGGAGCTGTTTTTGTATTTATAATTCTTTTGACCTAATTGAGCATATTATATTTGTTGGAAGTCAATGTAACACCAACACTTCTGGGAAATTAGATAAACAACGGCAACAATGACAGAAGTTTAGACCAGAAAAGTAAGATGACCTGCAAGTGACAGTAGTAGATTATCTTTTCCCTTAAAGTGTAACTGTACAAATTAAGTCTTACATTTCAGTCCCTGTATGAGACAATTATATGTAATTTGGGGTAATCAGAGATTTGGAGGAAGTTTACTACTTAATGCACTGTTCAGATGCACAGGTTACATCTGGACTCTTACTCATACTCTGAAAGGAATACAAAGCAAACTGTACATGCCAGAATGCCATATCACACACCGACACACCCCATTTAAATAATTAGCAATTTGCCTCATTTAAACACACCATGTTAGCTTGGCCAATCATTTCCATGTTTACATTACTTCAGAATGAATGGCCTACATCTGTATCTGTATATATAATTAGCATGTAATCTCATGTATGTTTGTGTCACATTTTAAAACAATTGGCAGACAAAATATTTTAGTTAGTAGCACCTTTTAGTTAGCAGCACCTTTTATTTGACAAAATTGATTATGCCAGGTATGTAATATGGTTCACATTATGTCATACATCACGATATCAGCACAATCCCTATGTACAGAATTCCCAGGTCTGCTATTCAGACTGCAAAATCCTGTGGTACACTATGTGTCTCAGTGCAAATACAATCTAAGATGTAACAACCTCCCTGACAATAAACAATTGTGCTTCACGGCCCAACGTGGGGAATTTAAAATGCCAACAGGAACCAGAATGCTTGCTACGGCAGCGTCTGTAGCCACAAAAGCTGTGAATCCCATTTGTTGGGAGGGACTGGGGGGGCCAAGCGCAGGAACGTCCCTCAGGGTGCACTATCACAGGTGTGCCACGGCCATTACAGGTGGTTATGTGTGCGGAGAATGGGCCACATCGCAACTCTGCTGTCGGGCTCATTCACCATTCCACCTGCCTTTCAATTCCATCTGCTTGGAAGGCTCCATTCTGCCAGTTCTGCCATTCATGCAGCATATAAAAAGCTGTGGCAGGTTCGACCAAGTGTGACCCAGCTGAATGAACAAACAAACTTCTTCAAATAAACACAAAAGAGAAAAACTCAAAGTGTCATTGCACAATTAAGAATTTCACGGAACATTCTTGGCTGCAAAACATTTTTTAGGAGGGTAAAATGAATTTAAAAAAAGCACTGAGTTTAAAACACAGAGGGTGTTTTAAACTGGAATTTATTTGGGCTCAAATTTCCTTTGTTTGTTTGGTATAAATTTAAATTTGCCCAGTTTGAATATGCTATATAAGAACTTGATGTGCCACCCTTAAAAAAGATGGAACTGTTGAAAGACGAAACTGTTGAATGATGCAATGTGTCATATAACCAAAACAAGCAATGCAACACTCAGTGTCTATTCAGAAAAATGTGATTTCAAGAGCAATCTACCTTGAGACATAATGGACTTGACAAAGTGATAGGCTGGTTTCTGCAATACGTGGAATCATCTCCTAAGTGCAGTAAGGGTGTTTGTATTTCTCTCATTCATTCAAACCTAAACGGATTTAAAAAAATGAGGCAGAGGTTGCAAAGCAGCCCAGCCTTACTATCTATGCTGGTTAATTACAAGATTGCCAAATACATGTGTCTATAGATAATCAAGCAAAATGTCATCTACAGTCCCTAGTTGCATCAACATTCCAGAACTCATTTGCGACAGCAATCTTATGATTATTGTGGAATTAATCAATCTACTTACAATTAAGTTAATTAATTAATATTTTAATGCTATTCTAATAATTGAAGCTGGATGAATCCAAGAACAACGTAGCAAATGAATACAAACAGAGAGGCGATCACTGCAATTCACACATCTGTACTTTACTGTCATTCAATGTGGGGTTTCCTCCATCCACTCATACTGTTCTAATTGCCACTAGATGTCACCATAGAGTAATAATTCAGTTTTTTTACCTTTTCTATCTTGGTCTCAAATATTACTCGGTCTTCCTATCTTTATTGTGTCAGTTTACATTTATATCGCTTGATACACTATATTTGAAAGAAACTGCAACAACTTAATTTGTATATGTGTCTTTACAACGCTTTAAACAGATGAGCAAGAGCTTAAACTACGAAATGCCACACAGGCCTACTTATTTTACAAATGGAGAACAACACCAAACATTAAATTTTAGAGGAGCAAAGTGGCATTTATATACAAAAACTGGAAATCAAAAATAACATTCTCTATTGTGTAGTTCCCTGGGCTTGTTTAATCCCTTTCTCATGTTGCTAAAATGTGTATAGCCCTATACTCAAATGAATTTTAAAATTTTCTAACGCACAAAAATACATTGAAATAATATTTAATTAAAGTGCATATTATTACATCTTTAATTATCAACTGTCATATTCCATTAAATATGTTTGAATGTTTCTGATTATGCAACTGTGTTTTAACCCATTTGTTTCCAGCTCTGTGCTCATACAATAAGGCAATAGCAAATCATTCATAATTAACATATTATTGATTTCCTACATATAAAAATTAATGCTGTACAGAATGCCTAGATTTACACTAATTATTACATTAATTATAATAATTGGAAAGTAAATGCAATTTAAAAAGAAATGTATTTCATAGGTACAGGCTATTTGACTTAAAGTTAACCTTTGCAATTAGTTGTATTTTTTTTGCAATTGCATTTGCACTTGTCATCATTATTAGTAATAATATATCAATAAGATATTGATATTAATTGTGTATATCCACATATCTACCGAGCTGGACACAATTCCAGTATCTTCCAATTTTAGAATTACATTACATAGTTGCATTAGCCATCCCTGGAATTGATTTTAATGACAATAATGATGATCACGATGATGATAAAGTATGCAAGATAGTGACGACATACTGATAAATTGATTTTAGGGGCCTACATGAAATATCTGAAAGACAGTCACATTTGCTACCTTTGTCTTCCGACATTTTTTTTTTCTTCGTATTGTCTTCAAGTTCCACAGGCATTTTGGGGAGAAAGTGTACCACCACAATTATTGCATGGCTTCTCACTAAGACAACAATTATTTTTTTCTCTCTCTAGGCCTATCAGCTCTGACTATCTTCTGAGATGAACTTGACAGCTGAATAAATATGTAAGGCTGATAGATAAATAAGTTAT
The DNA here is from genome assembly GCA_029718625.1 of Synaphobranchus kaupii. Lineage (NCBI taxonomy): Eukaryota > Metazoa > Chordata > Actinopteri > Anguilliformes > Synaphobranchidae > Synaphobranchus > Synaphobranchus kaupii. Next base: position 37,766,136 of record CM056382.1, read on the forward strand.
GGCTGGGAAGATACACTGGAGATTTCCTGTTAGATACCCACACTCTGTGAAGCAAAGTGTAATCTGCTATGGTGGCACTGTGGGCTTATGGGAGGATTTAATGGAATGTCTTAATTATCTTTTGGATAATCAAAGATATCAGTGAAAAATCTAAATGAATAAATAATTTTTATGTTGTGTTAAACATATTTTTCTGGGCACCTTTCACTGTCAGAGGGAGTTCCCAACATTCCACATGCTACAATATGAAAAATAAAATAAAAACATATATATTTCTGCCAATCAAAATGTGCTCAAGATGTAATGAAACTGTCATTGCACTCTTTATAAGTTTGATTATATGATGTTAAGCACAATTCATCCTCAGTGCTCTGTCACATATCATTGGTGGGAATTAAAACAGGAATAGTGCAGTCGGAAATGTATTTTCTTGCGTTAAGCGCCTTAGCAACATGACATGTGAGTCACATGGTACTCCACACAGAACAGTGATCTGATGCATGTCAGTGCAGGTGTACTGCACTGAGATATTAGATGACACCTATTGGTGAATTGGAAATGTACAAGCTCCTTTCGTTATGCTATATACAGAAAGAAACACAATCAAACAGTTTCACAATCATAGATCGCAGTAAAATATATAAGTATTTATTTTACTGCGTGGAATTTACTGCAGTGAAAAAAAAAACAAGCGCTCTGGCTGTGGCTATCAAAATGACCCATAACTGAGGATGGTTTGAAAATGTAAGATATTTGATGTAAAAACAAGAATTAAGAGAAGAAAAAACAAAATCGCATATGTGAACTCTATAAGTCACTCATGGCAACAGTATATTTGAGTAAATTGTCTTTCTCGTTATCATAATTCTGCTCTGCTATTTCGAGGGGTTGTACCATTGAAAGCCACCAGCTCATGCACAGTGCTGCGGTGTGCTACTTTCAGTTATCTTCTTGCACCATGCAAAAATTTCCTTTTGAAGATTCCCTCTTTAAGCAAAGGAGAATCTCTGGTTTAGAAACAGAGGGAACATTGCCAAGTTCTTATTGTAGGTTTTTCCATTTCAGTTCAAAACTTCTCCTGAACCTAAACGGAGTGTGTGTGTGTGTGTGTGTGTGTGTGTGTGTGTGCGTGCGTGCGCGCGCGTGTGTGTGTGTGTGCGTGCGTGTGCGTGCGTGCGTGTGCGTGTGTGTGCGGGTGTGCGTGCGGGTGTGCGTGTGTGTGTGTGTGTGTGTGTGTTTGTGCATGCGTGCGAGCATTTGTGTGTGTATGTGTGTGTGTGATTGTAGTCTGCAGTGACTCTGCTGTTATGATTAAATCTAAATCACCTTTCTTTTGTTTATCTGTATCTGGGTTAAAAAGGTCACATGAAACAGCCCTACAGCCTCTCCTGACTAATCCGAGACAAAAAAATCCAAGTCCCAAATTTAAAGAAGATTTCCACTCAAATCTGAATATGCCTTGAATCTGAATATGCATCTAATTTCCTTCAGTTTACAGGCAGTAAAAATATACCCTTTATGGCACAATGTTATTATTAAGCGTCTACTCTTTAATACTTTGGGATGTCGCCTGGCCCCCAATTCCCAGCATGCTTTGTGACATGTAAGTCTCTTTTCAATCAGTTTCTGAACACAGCATCGATATTGGCTGCATTCATGGCAGAAGATGTGCTTTGGCTGCTCTCTGCGAGGAAATCACCATGGGAGAGTTCAGCTTGACCCAGCTTTTACACAGAAATTAAAGAGGAGGGAACAAAAAACTACTATATTTAACCAAATCTGTGGCTTACTCAAAGAACACATGATAATGATATCCTCTTAACATGCCATGCTGCTGAATTACAGCTCCCACGACAGCTAGGGCCAATATTCAAGATGGCAGAAAACGACAACAACAGCAGAAACACCAGCAACAACCGCAGAAAGAAAAATCCCCTTAATTTGGATATGGAGTTTGACAATTTCATATTTAAATATTTTGTTATTTGTCTCCAAATCTGTTTTCTAAAAATATATCCATGAGAAATGTATGAAAAATTACAGGTATAACAAAATACACAAAGATTAGTATTGCGTGTTTTTCAGAAACAGGAAGACTTGCAGCAGTTAAACAAACCTTAAATTGAACCTATTTTTCAGCTGATATTTTTGTACACTATACAGGTATGTATTTGCAATGAGGTTACCAAGTTTAACACTGGCCAGTAATCCAGTCGGTTCTTCAATATCTCCTCTCTGGTTGGCTTGATGACCTGTCATCTGGGCTCTGGGTTCTTACAGTGAAAAAGAGAGAGAACATCTGTCCATTTTGACTTATTGAGAGCCACTCTGACTCCTTCACTAATAAGCTCACATTTGCCCATTATTAGCTTGGCACATATAATTGTCAGTCTGTTTGTATTCTGCTTTGAATAACCAAAAATAGATACATCTTTCATAAGTTTCTTGTTGTTTTCGAGAAACTTAATTAGTGATTAATTGGAATCATTCTTAAACTGCTTCTTTTTTCTCCAGCGGAAGATAGTATGTTATTTTAATTAAGTAGAGGTCAGATGTATTAACTCAGCAAGCGAGCAATGAGCAGATTTTTTTAATTCTGGAAACAAGCAGTACCATGCTGTCTCTGTGATGTGCATTTCCCTCCCTCAAAGGGCATATTTGAGGAACCATCTCTACAGGGGAGTCTTGTTTTATTTGTGTCATTTGGCAGTTCGTTGTGATTAAGAAATGCAGGGCATCCCGCCTCACTCTGTCGGTTCCTACCAGGGGGTTGGGGTGGGGTGGGGGGGGGACGTGTGACGATGACGGCGCTCACTCAAAACCTCTGATGAGATGTGTGGGAGCCCCTCCATGCCCGGTTGAACAGCATGGACAGCTCCCCGCTCGCATGGATGGAAGTAAATCACGCAATAAATCAAAATGTCTTCGCCTTATCACAGATAAGATCTCTGGACAACAAATTGCTTGTTTTGAGTATAGCTTTATGGTTCACAAAAAATAAAATCTAAGTTTTGGCTTAGCTCAGATGTATATCGTGGGATATTTTACTTTAAAGACCTCTTTACACTGTTGTTGTTAAAGGGGAATGAATTGGAGGATGTGAATCTGGTAAAGTAGCTCCCTGCATCTGGGATCTGGGGACTATGTTCCAAAACCCTTACTTGCTTACTACCTAATGCGTCAAAGTACAAAAGTTTGTCACTGACATATCAAGTACTGTTGACCGCAAGCTGTTGATCATGCTGCATAGAAACTCTCACAAACTCGGGAGGGCAGAAAATGGCACTGCACATGCTTTTTATCCCAGAGGTTGTGGCTATGTGGCACTAGATAGACAAATATAAATATAAGGGTTCTTAGTCAGCGAGTATGTCATGGGTTCCAGCCTGCTTTTGTTGTTTTTTTCGCGAAGGTTGCCTCTCGGGGCTGCGAGAGTTCTTTTGCCGTTTTTTTTACGCCTGTCGAGCCCCTTTTAATTATCATTGGATTCAGGTGGGTGCTGGCTCCTTCTCGTCTGTGCTTTTGTGTCAACTCTGTTTTCGCAAAAGCCAGGTATTCGGTATAGGAACCCAGAAGACTGCGTTTCTTTCTGTCTGAAAGCAACACAGGAACTTCTTTAGTTTATAATTTTAGGTTTAGTTCGTTAGGACTCCTCTTTCCTATTTTCTTTCTCGGTTTCTACTTTCTAATAACACACTGCGTAATGTGTTCATGGGGCTCTCGCCATTTGAGGCTCAGTTGGGGTATCAACCTCCTCTGTTTCCCAAGTTGTTGAGGAATGTGGAGGTACTGTCCACGGGGACCTTGGTCCGGAGGTGTCGGTCCATTTGGAGGAAGGTCTGTGCACCTCTCCTGCTAGCCTCAGTGAGGCAGAAGGGCCTGGCCGATAGGCGTCGCCATCCAGCCCCTTCCTACCGTGTTAGACAACGGGTTTGGCTATCTACGCAGGATCTTCCATTGCGAGTGGAGTCTCGTAAACTCGCTCAGTGCTTCGTGGGGCCCTTTAAGATTATCCGTAAGATTAACATGGTCACAGTTCGCTTACAGCTTCCTCGATCCATGAGGATTCACCCGATGTTTCACCTCTCCCGTCTCAAGCCTGTACTCGTTAGCATGTTGGCTCTGGCCAACAAGCCGCCGCCTCCACCTCAGTACATCGGGGGCGGGCCGGCATATACTGTGTGGCACATTCTGGCTGAGAGACGTGTGGGCAGAGGAGTTTAGTTCCTTGTGGACTGGGAGGGCTACGGTCCGGAGGAGCGCTGTTGGGTTCCTTCCAGGAACATTTAAGATCCGGCACTTATTGATGACTTCCACAGGCGTGGTTCGGAAGGACTGTCGGGGGCCGCTCCTTAGAGGGGGGGTCCTGTCATGGGTTCCAGCCTGCTTCCATTGTTTTTTTTTTGCGGCGGTTGCCTCTCGGGGCTGCGATAGTTCTTTTGCCGTTTTTTTCTGCTTGCAGAGCCCCTTTTTTAATTATCATTGGATTCAGGTGGGCGCTGGCTACTTAAGCAGGGCGCTCCTTCTTGTCTGTGCTTTTGTGTCAATTGTTTTCGCACAAGCCAGGTATTCGGTATAGGAACCCAGAAGACTGCGTTTCTTTCTGTCTGAAAGCAACGTAGGAACTTTTAGTTTAGAGTTTTAGGTTTAGTTTGTTAGGCCTCCTCTTCTATTTTCTTTCTCTAAGTTCTTTCCTCGGTTTCCTTTCTGTCCTCTTTGAGGCCTTACCTCGTTTACCTATTTCTTCCATTCCTCCTTTTTTATATTGCTCAATTTGTTTTGCATTGAGTTGGAGGTAATTTTTGTTTCTTTACTGTCTTATTACTCACATTGCGAGCTTACTCTCATTCCTCCTTTAGTATTGCTCAATTTGTTTGCATTGAGCTGGAGGCCTTTATTTTTCGTTCTTTGCTGTCTTATCTCACTCGTGTTTTTGAGTTCACTTCCGCCGTCTTTTCTTGGTAGTTTTCTGTTGGCAGATTGCCGGGAGTTCTTCTCCCTTTTTGTTTACCTTTTCTCTGTCCTGTTTGTGCTGTCTGTTCTCCCTTCCTGATTAGTGGTCATTCCAGTTCTGTGGATAACTTTTAGAACCCTTACAGTCACGACTGATTCTCTGACCCCCTCCCTCACAGTATATACATTGAACTCCGAAAGAGTTAGGACAGTGACACATTTTTTGTTGTTTTGGCTCTGTACTGCAGCACATTTGATTTGCAATGGAACAGTGACTATGAGGTTAAAGTGCAGACTTTCAGTTTTAATTTGTGGGTTTTCACATCCCTATCGGGTTAACCGTGTTGCAATTGTAGTAGTCCACCCATTTTAGGGCACCAAAAATAATTGGACAAATTAACATAAACTTAAATAAAGTAATCTTATTTCATATTTGATTGCATATCCTTCCTTATGTCTGTGACTCAACAACATCAAAAAACTCTTGATATATTATTTTCAGGTACTCTTACAAGCAATACGATAACCTCAATAACCTCGCATTTCAATGGATCTCTATGGGAATTTGGGGGTGGGACTAGATTAAGCTGTAAATCAAATGGGAATAGTATTGAACACATGGTTGGCTAAATGGCTATAAGTCATCAAGCATCTGAGGTATTGAACAAGCCTCAAACCATCACTCTGCTGCCAGATATGCAGTAGATATGGAACCCCCCCTAAGGGACGACCCCAGGCGATCCCTCAGAACTATCACTGCGGAAGACCCTAATTAGTCCCAAGTAAGCAGATCCTAAATCTGGGACACCGGTATAATGGGCTCAGGAGATGGGTCCCTGTCCGACCGGTATAAATGTGAGAAAGTGCATCTGGCTTGATGTTCGTCGACGGTACGTCAAATAAAAATTGAACTGAGTGAAGAACAATGCCTAACGGGCTTGTCGAGAATTGCATCTCTTAGTCTGCTGGATGTATTCTGAGTTCTTATGATCCGTCCACACAGTAAAGGGATGCTCAGACCCCTCCAACTAATGATGCCACTCCTCTAATGCCAATTTCACCATGAGAAGCTCCCGGTCTCCTATGTCATAATTTCTCTCTGCAGATGTCAGACTTCGCGAGAAATAAGCACACGGAAATAAGCATCCTCTGGTCGAGCGGCGATTGCTGGGACAAAATAGCCCCAACCCACCAACTCAGAAGCATCCACCTCTACGACAAAGAGGAGGGAGGGATTGGGAGTAATGTTGAGATGTTTTCTTGATCAAAGCTGTAATGGGTGCAGCCACTGCGCTAAAATTGCGGATAAACCGCCGATAAAAATTAGTGAACCCTAGGAAGTGCTGGACTTGTTTTACTGATTGTGGGGAAGGCCAGTTCATAACCGCAGAAAACCTCTGAGAATCCATTTGGACCTCTCCCTTAGCTATAATGAATTCCAGAAAGGAAACAGTGTCAGAATGGAAAGTACACTTCTCTGTCTTGCCAAATAACTGTGCCTTAAGAAGCGCCTCCAAAACCTGCCTGACATGACCGATGCGAGTTGAAAGATCAGCGGAGAAAATTTAAATATCGTCTAGATAGACAAAAACTAATTTCTCCAGCATCTCCCGGAGTACATAATTACCCGGCCGGCATTACGAGATATTCGTAGTGCCCGTTATGTGTGTTAAACGCTGTCTTCCACTCATCGCCCTCATGCATGCGCATCAGGTTGTAGGCGTTACGAAGATCGAGTTTAGTAAGTATTGACGCCCCCTGAAGGTGCTCAATAGCGGGATTCATGAGTGGCAGCGAGTACCGGTTCTTAATGGTGATGTCATTTAACCCACGATAATTGATACATGGCCTGAAACCCACCAAACCCCCACCTTTTTTTTTACAAAAAAGAAACCAGCACCTGCCGGCGAGGTGGAGGGTCTAATAAACCCATTGGCTAGGGCCTCCTCAATGTACTCCCTCATAGCGGCACTCTCAGGGGCAGATAAGGAGTACAGATACCCTCTGGGAGGAACAGTGCCAGGGAATAAATTTATGGCACAGTCGTAGGGTCGATGAGGATGCAAGGTGGTAACTCGTTGTTTGCTGAAGACTTCAGCGAGATCAGAATATTCAACACGCATGTTGACTGGCAAGGGAAATTTGAGCGCCCCCATCACTCCAGTGCTCTCCAATCTAGGGGGCGAATCAGGCACGTAATCAGCCTCCTCGAAGTCACTGACGGAACTAAGCTCCGATTCGTAACCATGCCCCCCAGCCATGAAGGATGCCGTCTGCCGGCAGTGCGGTCTGCATTGGGAGCCCCGTTGGCGAATGGTAACCTTATCTCCGCCCCAATTAATATGCGGACCATGCCGGACTAACAATGCATGGCCTAAAACGAGGGGATAAACTGGGGAGTCGATCAGAAAGAACTGGATTCGTTCTGAATGCCCCTCGTGAAAGACACACATATTGAGGGAACCCGAGGTCTCTTTAATAGTCCTGGTGCCCCATGGGCGGCTGTCGAGGGCCGTAACCAACCGGGGCCGAGTGAGGCGGTGAACGGGAATTCTAAGCTTCTTGGCCCATTTGGCAACCATAAAATATTCAACCGCTCCGGAATCAATTAATGCATCAACTCTGGCCGAGCGTTGATTCCAGAGAAATTGGACAGGTAATAAGGTGTGAGGGACTGTTTGATTAGGTCTCACTAGTGTCCCTGCTTCCAGTAGCGAAACCCCCCGTTTCCCCCCCAATTTCGGGCACTGAGCTCTCGTGTGCCCCTTGCACCTACAGTAGCGGCACCACTCCTTGCACGCCTTAACTTGCAGGGACTCGTGCAAAGCAGAACTATCCACCTGCATAGGCTCCTCTCTGTTAAGAGAGGAGTGAGCGGAGGAGGGAGCCGAAGGCGTTACCGGAAGCGAGGGGAGATCGCGAGTAAAGCGGTCTCTCTTCTCACCTCTCTCTCTCGCTTCCTGACACGGTTATCTATTCGAATTGCTGTGGACAAGAGAGCATTGAACGAAAGGGGCGGTTTGAGGACTGCCAGGGCGTCCTTAATGGGGTCCGAGAGTGCATTAGTGAATAAAGAAATAAGTGGACCCTCGGCCCAACCAGTCTCGCCTGCCAATGCCCGAAAGGCGATAGAAAACCCCGATACAGTATCAGTTCCCTGACAGTGGCGAGTTAACCTCATAGCTGCCTCCTGACCCGAAACATCATGGTCGAACACAACGGCCATTTCCCTCATGAGACTGTTGATATCACTCATGACAGGGGCATGTGAACGAACGAGAGGGTCCACCCAGGCGAGAGTGTTTCCGGTAAGGAGTGATAATATAAAGGCTACCCGTGAGTCATGGGAGGTGAAGCAGGACGGTTGGACTTTAAAAAAGATGAGACACTGAGTCAGAAACCCCCGACATTTTCCAGACTCCCCGTCATAACGCAGAGGGAGCTGGAGCGTAGGTGCCCTAGTCATGAGGGGAGCAGGCAATACAGGGGGGCCCTCAGGGACTGGTGCTTGTGCGACTATAGGTGTGGTTGCGCCGGCCAGAAGACGAAGACTGTCCGCCAACTCACGCAGTGAGTCCTCCTGGCGGCGCAGCTGGTCCACCAGCTCTGCCTGCTGGTTTTGAATGACCGACTGCTGAGCTTGGAGGGTCTGGGGGGGGGGGGATGGTTCCTCCATTTAGGCTTTTGTGTACTATCAGGTCACTGGGTTGGAGGACCAGATGCGACCGTGAGGGGATCACAAAGTACTCCCAGGAGTGGAGTACCACTAAAAGGAGAAAGGAATTAGAGCTCTGCGAACAGAGCAAAAAAAATAAACAAAAAGGGAAAATAACTCCCGGCATACAGCCAAAGAATAGCAACCCAGGAACGTGGGTGAAAAGCTTGCAGACTCAAGCAATAAAATAGGAGAAAAAAAAGGAATGCCTCTAGCTCAATAACTACCAAAGAGCTAAAATAAAAGACAAACGGAAACGAGGCAAAACAGAGGTAGGGAAAAGAAAACCAATGAAGGAGCTGAGTGAGAAAGGAAAACGAAATATCGTAAAAGAAAGAGAACTCCTAACTCACTAAGGCTGTGAGGGGGATGGGCGTGTGCGGTGCGGAGGACCAAACGCGGCTATTGGAAACTGGAAAGTTCCCACGAATAGGAACCACAAGACAGAGAAACTCTGATAATATGAAAGGGAAACAAAACGAGAAAATAAACGAAGCTCCCACTCTCGACAGGAGAGTAACAAATAAGGGAGACTGGAGAGAGGAGAAATAAAAGCGACCCGCGGGGAAATGGGCGAATAACTCGTAGACAGGAGAGATAGAAAGACGCATCTCCTCCTCTCAATAAACCGAGAGGGAAAAATGAAGAGGCGATAAGAAACAAAATAAACGAAAATAAGGAAAGGAAACCTCTCACTTTCAATACAAAAGCAGGCAGAGAGAGGTGGACAGGAAACAGCCAGACTAAACTTGTAGTCGGCAGGCAGAGAAAAGAAAACCAGGGAGAAAGACCGAAAGTTCAAGCGAACGAAAAGTTTCTAAAAACGAATTGCACAAAAGGCAAGTCCCGCGTTACCCCAAAGGCATATGGGGCAAAGTGGTCTCCTTAAGCGCCTAGTCCTATACCTTACCGGCTCTGAACAGCAAACAAATACAATACAGAAGCGCCGGAAGGAGGAAGCACGGAGCTTAAATAGCCGGCAGGTAACGCAAAATATGTGCGAGTAATAATAGCCGGGCGAGATCAAAATACCGGAAAGGAAGACGGAAAATCCGATAGAGTGCCTCGACGCCACCAAAGAAAAGAACAACCGCAGAAATAAACGAGGGCTGCCAAAAACCATGACAAAGGCAAGTCCCACGTATACTTTTAGCAATTAGCCAAAGAACAAGTGGTCGCCTAAATCCTATACCTTCGTTACCTAGCTTACCGTGGCAAGAATGACACAAAAGCCACGCAAGATAACGCTTAAATAACCAGCAGACGCTAGCACAGGTGAAACGGATGAGTGCCAGGTAAGCGGAAAAACATGGCAGGGGCGCCGTTCCGTGGCACCGAAAGGAAATGTCCGCAGAGAAGGGACGGCAACCCGCAAAACCATGACAATAGCTTGTTTAGTTAATACCATAATGTTAGCTAGCTAGCTAATGAGTCATATTTTCAACCCAGTAATACCCATAATACATATAAGAATAAGAATCAATGTGTGATTTTACTTGACACAATTCGATAACGAAGTTATAGTCGAGTTGTTTTATTCATTGTAAGTCAACACTAGACTGGTTAGTCAAAATATGACTAATTAGTCGAATGCATACAATTGGCGAATAGCCAGGAGCACAACCATAAAGTAGTTGAACTTCCACTGCGTATGACTTGACTTGTTTTATTTTCTGAAAAATTGTATGGTAGTAGGCTATGCAAAATATGTCCTACTAACTAGCGTTAGGTAACAGCAAAATAATGGTTTAATTACAACCACTTTATTTCTTTATGTTTGCTACCTCGTTCAAAACCCACAGACAAGTAGCCCTAGCCTTTACGAAAGACACACTATGAATGACGTTTGACTGAGCAAGGACATTCCATTTGCCTCCATTTCATAACTGTTTTAGAAAAGCACACTCTCTCACACTGATCTGATTTGTTGACAGCATGAGAAAAGAATTGCAATCATTTGTTATGACAGTTTTTAAAGAACATGTGGCTGATGTTTACTATAGATTGCTATTTTTTTGCCATGATAATCGCATCGTGAATATTTGATATTGTGACAGCCCTACCTCAAGAAAACTCCTTTCTGCCCTGCCTCTCTTCACTCCCTGCTTATGTTGCCTACACAAGTGGCAGAGTATCCCTGAAACAGTTTTATTTTAGGCTAGTATGTAAATTGAAAATAAATATAATTTGGCTTCATTGAGCGCTTCAAAATCTCAAGAGACATCGGAGAAACCAAGAGACTGGAAAATAATGAAATAGAACGCAAGAAGAGAGGATAAATATTCATTCAGTCAGTTTAACATTTAACATTATGTTAAATATTCTGGCTAAAATAGCATTAAAACGCTGCTCTGTGATTGGGATATTTAGGAGTTTCATTAGGCTATCTAACAAAGATTGCAAACTAGTTATGAGTTAATTACTCTCCTGGGCTTGTTTCATTGACTCATAAGCCATGGTTAGTAGAATCTGCTGCACCTCAATTGAATCGTTGATAATTTCCTAAGACAGGTCACAAAATGGTGCATTTGCACAAACAAATTTTATATAGATTCTTAAAAGATAGGGCCTAGTAAATTTGTTTTCAAACAATGACATTGCCATTTAACATTTTTAGGCGGGGGAAGTAAACATTGTAAGTGAGGCAGGCCGCTTCCCTAATGTATTTAAGGGGACTTAGCACTAGATTAGTCTAATACTATTTCATATTTCATTAATGATTATAATCAAATTTGTGATTCTGTGAGGCAAGTTTACTATGGATATGTCTGCTTTTCCAAAAAAAAGAAAGTTTACTATGCGGATTTGTTTGCTTTTGACACAAAAACGAACAACGTAGCCCAGCCTAAATATCAACACATAGATTTATTTTTAAATATAGGTTTGTGAAAATCTGGCTTTCTGTTGCTTTGTTTACATCAATTTAGGTTTTTATTGTCTCAAAACCTTTTTCCATTTAGATTCAGTGTTTCCCTTTTTGAAATGGATATGTTATACCAAGAAAGCACAATAAAAACTCTGCTTTTGCATCTGAACTCTTCATATATGTATACGTGCCATGTGGGCCAATTTCCTTTTTTGTTCAAAAACCAATAACACAAATGTTATTTTCAAGTTGGATACTTACACAAGCAGGGTAAAAGCCTTATCCTAAATATGAAATGTAACCCTTTAAGCCAGAATGGCACTAATTGACATCAATTATGCAGACATTGCATTCTTCACGTCAAATCTTCGTCAATTGTAATGATAAAGCAAAATTTTGAATGCATTGTAAACAGAAGAATCTCATCCTGAAATGAGTGAAAGATAAATTCAATTGGCCATGGTTAACATATTGGGCCCTATCTTACAACCGGCGCTAACCCAAACGCAAGTGTCTTTGCTATCTTACACCCGGTGCAGGTGTCATTATAGCACCCAGCGCTCACATTATTTAATTACCAAGTGATCTTGCGCCCATAGCATGTGAACTGGGCGGGTTGGTCTTAAGATAGGTGTGGCCAGCATAATTTTTGGCATATTGCTATCTTGAGCCAGCAGGAAGCGCTTGTGCTAAAACCACCACAAACCTGGTCTAAAGTCGTCTCACAGTTATTTCTATGTTATTTTAACAGCGCAATATAAGTGCGTCTACATAGGCATGTGCACAACGCACGTACACCCTCCTGTCTGTTACACACAGGGGCGCACACAAGCATGCACACAAGATATCAAGATCACATTGTGAAATAGGGATTAATATTTTTCCCAAAAATAAATATTTTCTCTCCCGCAATAGATGCAAGTTGTCTCTGCAATCCCAGGAAAATGGGCTTGTATTAAAGCATTAACCAGTAACCGTTAATCATTAACCATGACCATTGGTCATATTTCCATAAGCAGTACATTCTAAAACAAGGGAAGTATGCATGAACCTATGGGTTCCCAACCTGACAGCTTTAGTGGATTTAGTGTCATCATTAACTCTATTTACTTTGGCCCTCCAGAGGCAACTGGTCTTATTTAAATGTCAATATCTCAAAAAATATTCCCTGCACATCCATGGTTTAAAGTTCGAATTGAAGAAGAAGCTGTATCATTCAGAAATTTGTAACATAATACATTTATTTCAGAATAGTCACATACAGTATATACATAATAACCATAACATAAGAAGCCTAGTGTATTTAAATACGTTTAAAAAAAAAAGTACAAAAGCGTGTTTTTACACAACAGCAAAGTATTTCAGCCCTAAGTGCGATAGGTGGTCGCTGTGGAAATGTCAACTGTACGGGACTTTTGCTAAATCTAGCAAGATAAACTCTTCAAGGTTAATCAGAAAACAGCTGTAGCTGAATATACTGGTAAGTACTTGGTTTCTTAAACATATTTATACGAGAGATTTTGGAGACAAAATTGTGGTGTCTACTAAACCGAAAGTGCATCAGGTACTGTATATAGTAAAGTAAGCAAGGATAAATGGCGAAGGCCACATTATTTATTTTGTGCATCAAGAAGTAAACATGAGTACAGTCATTTATTACTAAAGCAGTAGTTATGTTGAACTTCCAACAAGTTGAAAGAAGTAAAAGATAAATCAGGTGAAATGATGGTCACTTAATTTATTACGTTTAAAGGCTATGAACGGTTAGCCCGTAATTCATACTTTTATCGAGCTATATCCAATAATTTCAATACGAACTAGTGATTCCTAAAATACACCCCGAGCCAGCGGCGTCAGTGCTGAGCGCATGTGTTGCAGGGTTAGAGCGAATAAGTTTGTGGCGCCGCAAAAAAATGGCTCTACAGAAAAATGCGTCACTGTCCAATGAATTATGGTTCTCATTGTATATCATATGGGGGTTTTAAGTATACTACATTTAGATTTTTTTTTTGCCTACTTAACAACTTTCTCGTCCTGCCTACTCAGTAGTAGGCTATGGAAGGGTGCTGATTCGGACACAGCATGACATGGTTATTAAGGCTGCTATAGCTGAAAACATATTTGTAGGAGCCATATTTCAGTTAAAGGTAAAATGAAAAGGCAAATGTATACTGAATGCATTGAGTTATTGAGAATATGATGGTGACTTAATTTTTTACTAATTTTATTTGGATAAACAATAGCTGGTGGGGCCCATGGGTAATGTAAGATGGCATCTTAGTAGCTTTGCTGCAAGACAATTTTTCAACTGTTTGCTTTGGATAGTGTACCTTTACACTAGAGACGACTGATGGATGATACATAAAATACATTAGGATAAAATAGAGATTTCATTAGGAAACAAATAGGAAATTCAAAAATGGGAGGCTAAAAATAAGTAAGTAAATTACTAAGATATTACAGTGTAATAATACACTTTATTTTTAATAGAAAAATTGATTATTGCTTCAAATTAAAGAGAAGGGAGAGGTTTTAGTCTCACACCATGGTCTCTGATTTGGTCATTCTGCTGTTGTCCGGTATAACTACTGCCTCCCATCGCAACCTACAGCATTCTGATGTACCTGGTCTACAGTACGCAAAAGTTAGCCACTCGAGTCAATGGACTACATTCACAAAAAATCCCATAGACATACGTTGTTTTTCAATGTTAAACAGGGAATATTCTTCTGATTAGTGTAGAATGTGTAACGTTCCGTTCCCGTCCTGTCCGTTTTCCATGTTTTCCTTGTTTCCTTCCGTGTCATGTTGGATCCCTTGTCCGTGTTTCCCTCCTGGCTGTGGACTGGGCGTCTCCCTCGGGTACTTTTGGTTTCATTTTCCACTTTAGCTTCCGCCTATCACTCGCCCCTCTCGTTACTCACATTCCTCACTGCTGTGCTTCGGCAATCACTCCTGATTTAACATCACACCTGTTTCTCGTTTTCTCCTTCACTTCCTGCACCATTTAAACCCCTGGCTGGCTGCTATTCAGCGCCAGTTCGTTGACTAACCTACCGTGTTTGTTTCGTATCCCGTTTCTGGTCCAGTGTTTGTGAACCTGCTGGTTCATACCTGTTCGCCTGGTTTCCTGACTGGTAGCTATCTCTGCTAATCTTTCGCTGCTGCATGCATTTACCTGTTTCCCTTCAAAACCTCCAGACGCCGCAGTTCCAGTCTTCCCGCAGCGGTGTTTGTCCTCCCCGTGTTACGTACCTCCCGTACTCGTGTTGCAGTACCAGGACCTCTGCCTGCCAGCCGGCTTACGCCAGTATTGCCCGAGCTACGCCGCACCTTCCAACTCGGCGGTGCATTCACCAGCTACAGTCCTGTCACAACACCCTGCCTTTAACCTCTGCTTTCTGCCCGGTTACTCAAGCTACCCGGTCCAGTTTCCAGTCCTGTTCCAGCCCAGTTCCGATCCAGTTTCCAGTCCAGCTCCAGTCCAGTTTCCAGTCCAGTTCCAGTCCAGTTCCGGTGTTTTAGACACCTCCGTTCTAGTCCAGTTCCGGCTTGGAACAAGTTCCGTGCCGTCCCCTGTGTTCCTGAGTGGACCTTCCGGTCCAGCTTCCAGTCCAGTTCCAGTCCAGTTCCGGTGTTTCATACACCTCCGTTCAAGTCCAGTTCCGGCTTGGAACAAGTTCCGTGCCGTTCCCGTTTCCTGAGTGGATCTCCCGGTCCAGTTTCCAGTCCAGTTCCCAGTCCAGTTCCAGTCCAGTTCCGGTGTTTTATACACCTCCGTTCAAGTCCAGTTCCGGCTTGGAACAAGTTCCGTGCCGTTCCCGTTTCCTGAGTGGACCTTCCGGTCCAGTTTCCAGTCCAGTTCCGATCCAGTTTCCAGTCCAGTTCCAGTCCAGTTCCAGTCCAGTTCCGGTGTTTTAGACACCTCCGTTCAAGTCCAGTTCCGGCTTGGAACAGTTCCGTGTTTCCTCAAGTCCAGCTCCGGCTTGGAGCAGTCCTCAGTTGGACGCTATCCTGTGTTAACTAACTAACCTGTTTTGCTCCCGTGTACAGCTTTGGGACCACCCCAACGCTTAATAAAGTTCCACTTTCTGTAATCTGTCTCCTGGTCGTTGCACTTGGGTTCGTCCCGTATCAGGATCGTAACAGAACGAACTGGCCAACAATATGGACCCAGCCGATCTGGAACAGATTCGCCACGCCTTCTCCTGCCAAACTGCGATCAGCGACCAACAGGGTCGCCGTTTGGATGATGTGCTGGAAGTAGTTAGGGGCATCACGGAGCAAGTATCCCAACTTTCGCTCCACCAACCGCTACTACGGATTCCAGCCAACCCTACTCCTTCCTCTCCCGAACCCCATCCGGAGGCACCGGCTCCCACTTCCAGCCGTGAGCCCCGTGTACAACACCCCGAGTTATATCGCGGGGGGTTGGGGAGATGTCGTGAATTTCTACTTAAATGTGACATAGTGTTTCGGATGCAGCCCTCCTCCTTCGCCTCTGACTCCAGCAAGATCGCGTTCATTATGAGCAGCCTGGGAGGGAGCGCCCTGGAGTGGGCTACATCCATCTGGGACAGCCAGGCTCCGTTATGCAGCAACTTCGCAGCCTTTACGGCAGAGATGCGACGTGTGTTTGAACACCCGACCTGTGGACGTGACGCTACCCAGCGTCTGCTTCAAGTTCGCCAAGGCAACCGCAGTGTCGCAGAAATGGCCATTCAGTTTCGTACCCTCGCCGCGGAGTCAGGATGGAATGACGCCTCCCTCCAGGGGGCTTTCCGCCAAGCTCTCAGCGAGGAACTCAAGGACCAGCTTGCCACTCGGGAGGAATCCAACTCCCTTAATAGCCTCATCAGCCTCGCTATAGCCATCGATAATCGTCTCCGCATCCGGGCCCGGGAGCGGGGAGGAAGTTCCGGGCGTCATTCGCCCTCCGTCGTCTCTAATGTTCATTCACACTCCATCACTGGATCTCGGGCGCCTACGGCCGGGTCCGAGGAAGAGCCCATGCAACTGGGCAGAGTTGCGGTCAATCCCGAGGAGCGTCAGCGCCGTCAGCGCACCAGATCCTGTTTCTATTGCGGCAAGCCTGGCCATCAGATCGCCTCCTGTCCCATTCGCCCAAAAGAAGGGGCTCGCCAGTAAGACTGGGCGTACTGACGAGCCCCATCGTTCCCAACCATGCTGCCCAGGACCGCCTCATGTTCAAGGCTACTCTCCTTTGGAGGGACAAGACCCTATCTTCTTCGGCCCTAATTGACTCCGGAGCTGACGCCAGCTTCATGGATATCACCTTCGCCAGGAGGGCCGGCATTCCCACGGAACGTCTCACTTCACCCATTTCAGCTCTAGCTCTGGACGGCAGGAGTTTGGGGTTAGTTACCCACTCCACCGTTCCTATCCAATTAGTTCTATCTGGCAATCATCGGGAGTCCATTCAGCTATTACTGATTAACTCCCAACAATCTGCTCTGGTTTTAGGTCAGACCTGGCTTCGCCTCCACAATCCCCATATTGACTGGAAAGCCGGTCGCATCCTGGCGTGGAGTGCCCACTGTCTAGCCAGCTGTCTCCGTTCTGCACTACCCCCTCCGGGGCCCAGTAAACCCTGTTCCATGCAACCTATACCGGATTTAACGAATGTTCCCAGCGAGTATCACGACCTCGCGCAAGTATTTTCTAAATCACGTGCTCTGTCCTTACCTCCTCACAGGCCGTATGACTGCGCCATTGACCTACTGGCTGGAGCTAAACTGCCATCGGGACGCCTCTACAGTCTGTCTGGACCGGAGAAACTAGCCATGGAGGAATACATCCACGACTCCCTCGCTTCGGGTATTATCCGTCCCTCTTCATCCCCAGTCGGTGCAGGGTTCTTCTTCGTTGGGAAGAAGGATGGCTCCCTGCGACCCTGCATCGACTACCGGGGCCTCAACCAGGTCACCATCCGTAACAAATACCCTCTTCCCCTCATTAACACCGCCTTTGAAGCCCTCTCTCCAGCTGTGACGTTCACCAAGCTCGACCTCCGGAATGCGTATCACTTGGTGCGTATCCGTGAGGGGGACGAGTGGAAGACTGCTTTTAATACCCCGTTGGGCCACTACGAATACCTGGTGGTCCCTTTCGGCCTTACTAACGCCCCAGCAGTCTTCCAGAGCATGGTGAACGACGTCCTGCGGGACCTCCTAGGGAGGAGCGTTTTTGTTTATATCGATGATATTTTAATTTTTTCTCAATCCCCGCAGGAGCATGTCCGTCACGTTCGAGAGGTTCTCCAGCGGCTGTTGGAGAATCAGCTGTTTGTTAAGGCTGAGAAATGTTCCTTCCACGCTTCCACGGTCCCGTTCCTCGGCTTCATTATCGAGGAGGGCAGTATCCGGGCGGACCCTGTGAAAATCAAGGCGGTGACAGAATGGCCCCAACCCACCTCCCGCAAGCACCTTCAACAGTTCCTGGGGTTTGCAAATTTCTACCGCCGCTTTATTCGCAATTACAGTTCCATTGCTGCTCCCCTGACTAAACTCACTTCCGTTGCCCTGCCTTACTGTTGGAATTCCGATGCCCAGCGAGCTTTCGAGCTACTCAAGGCTCGGTTTTCCTCAGCACCTATCCTCCTTCACCCTGACACTTCTCGGCAGTTTGTCGTTGAGGTGGATGCCTCCGACACCGGCGTGGGGGCCATTCTGTCTCAACGGTCCGCCTCTGATAGCAAGCTCCATCCCTGCGCATTCTTCTCCCGGAGGCTGTCCTCCGCCGAGAGGAACTACGATGTCGGGGATCGGGAACTGCTGGCGATAAAACTGGCTCTTGAGGAGTGGCGCCACTGGCTGGAGGGGGCAGGTACCCCTTTTCTTGTTTTTACCGACCATCAAAACCTCATTTATTTAAGATCTGCCAAGAGGCTCAATTCTCGTCAGGCTAGATGGTCGTTATTTTTTGCACGCTTTAATTTCTCTGTTTCTTTCCGCCCTGGTTCCCGTAATATTAAAGCAGATGCCCTGTCCCGCATTTTTTCCCCTCCCTCCAGTCCTGCTGATCCGGAGCCCATTTTGCCGGCCTCCTGTGTGGTGGCTGCGGTCTCCTGGGAGATTGAGGGCATTGTGAAGGCCGCCCAGACTTCCCAACCGGACCCCCGCAATAACCCTAACTCCTGTCTTTTTGTCCCCGATTCCGTCCGCTCCCAGGTCCTCGAATGGGTTCACGCCTCGTGCCTGGCATGTCACCCAGGTGTCGCCAGAACTATCGCCCTCGTCAGGAGGAGTTTCTGGTGGCCTACCCTTAAAGGGGATACCCGTGCCTTCGTCCTGGCCTGCTCGGTGTGCGCCAGGAGCAAGGCTTCCCACCAGCCTCCCTCCGGTCTTCTCCTTTCCCTCCCCGTCCCTGGCCGTCCTTGGAGTCACATTGGTGTGGACTTCGTAACCGGTCTGCCGTTGTCAGAAGGTAACACCGTCATTCTGACAATAGTGGACCGGTTCTCCAAGGCGGTTCACTTTGTTCCCCTCCCCAAGCTCCCGTCCGCCCTTGAAACCGCTGAGCTCTTGGTGCTACACGTGGTCAGGCTGCACGGGATCCCCTCTGACATCGTGTCAGACCGTGGGCCCCAGTTCTCCTCCCGAGTTTGGAGGGCGTTCTGTGCAGCCCTGGGTGCCTCTCCTAGTCTTTCCTCGGGTTTCCATCCCCAGTCTAATGGTCAGGCAGAGAGGGCGAACCAGGACCTGGGGGCCGCCCTGCGGTGCGTTACAGTGCGCAATCCTGCCTCTTGGAGCCGTTTTCTCCCCTGGGTCGAGTACGCACATAACTCCCTTAAGAGTGCCTCTACTGGCCTATCCCCGTTTGAGTGTGCTTTAGGCTATCAACCCCCTCTTCTGTCGACCCAGGAGGCCGAGATAGCTGTCCCCTCTGTTAGGGCCCATGTCCTTCGTTGTAAAAACATTTGGAGACTCACACGCACCGCACTCCTTCACGCCAATTCCCGCTCCCAACGTCTGGCGGACCTTCACAGGACCGCAGCCCCACAGTATAGGGCCGGTCAGCAGGTCTGGCTCTCCACTGCAAACATCTCCCTTCCCTCTTCATCCAGAAAGCTTCAGCCCCGTTTTATTGGTCCCTTCCCCATCATTTGTCTAGTTAACCCGGTGTCTGTTAAACTTTCCCTCCCCGCCTCCCTCAAAGTTTACCCTGTGTTTCATGTGTCCCAGGTTAAGCCTGTCTCCTCCAGCCCCCTCAGTACCCCTACCATCCCGCCTCCTCCCGTCCGAGTTGTTGACAACGCCCCGGCCTACACGGTGAACCGTGTTATTGATATCCGCCGCAGGGGCCGGGGTTTCCAATACCTCGTCGACTGGGAGGGGTACGGTCCTGAGGAGAGGTCGTGGCTCCACAAGAGCCTGATCTTGGACCATTCAGTAATCCAAGACTTCCACGAACAGTTCCCTGACAAGACCAGGCCTCCGGGTACGCCAGGTGGCGTACATTGAGGGGGGGGGTACTGTAACGTTCCGTTCCCGTCCTGTCCGTTTTCCATGTTTTCCTTGTTTCCTTCCGTGTCATGTTGGATCCCTTGTCCGTGTTTCCCTCCTGGCTGTGGACTGGGCGTCTCCCTCGGGTACTTTTGGTTTCATTTTCCACTTTAGCTTCCGCCTATCACTCGCCCCTCTCGTTACTCACATTCCTCACTGCTGTGCTTCGGCAATCACTCCTGATTTAACATCACACCTGTTTCTCGTTTTCTCCTTCACTTCCTGCACCATTTAAACCCCTGGCTGGCTGCTATTCAGCGCCAGTTCGTTGACTAACCTACCGTGTTTGTTTCGTATCCCGTTTCTGGTCCAGTGTTTGTGAACCTGCTGGTTCATACCTGTTCGCCTGGTTTCCTGACTGGTAGCTATCTCTGCTAATCTTTCGCTGCTGCATGCATTTACCTGTTTCCCTTCAAAACCTCCAGACGCCGCAGTTCCAGTCTTCCCGCAGCGGTGTTTGTCCTCCCCGTGTTACGTACCTCCCGTACTCGTGTTGCAGTACCAGGACCTCTGCCTGCCAGCCGGCTTACGCCAGTATTGCCCGAGCTACGCCGCACCTTCCAACTCGGCGGTGCATTCACCAGCTACAGTCCTGTCACAACACCCTGCCTTTAACCTCTGCTTTCTGCCCGGTTACTCAAGCTACCCGGTCCAGTTTCCAGTCCTGTTCCAGCCCAGTTCCGATCCAGTTTCCAGTCCAGCTCCAGTCCAGTTTCCAGTCCAGTTCCAGTCCAGTTCCGGTGTTTTAGACACCTCCGTTCTAGTCCAGTTCCGGCTTGGAACAAGTTCCGTGCCGTCCCCTGTGTTCCTGAGTGGACCTTCCGGTCCAGCTTCCAGTCCAGTTCCAGTCCAGTTCCGGTGTTTCATACACCTCCGTTCAAGTCCAGTTCCGGCTTGGAACAAGTTCCGTGCCGTTCCCGTTTCCTGAGTGGATCTCCCGGTCCAGTTTCCAGTCCAGTTCCCAGTCCAGTTCCAGTCCAGTTCCGGTGTTTTATACACCTCCGTTCAAGTCCAGTTCCGGCTTGGAACAAGTTCCGTGCCGTTCCCGTTTCCTGAGTGGACCTTCCGGTCCAGTTTCCAGTCCAGTTCCGATCCAGTTTCCAGTCCAGTTCCAGTCCAGTTCCAGTCCAGTTCCGGTGTTTTAGACACCTCCGTTCAAGTCCAGTTCCGGCTTGGAACAGTTCCGTGTTTCCTCAAGTCCAGCTCCGGCTTGGAGCAGTCCTCAGTTGGACGCTATCCTGTGTTAACTAACTAACCTGTTTTGCTCCCGTGTACAGCTTTGGGACCACCCCAACGCTTAATAAAGTTCCACTTTCTGTAATCTGTCTCCTGGTCGTTGCACTTGGGTTCGTCCCGTATCAGGATCGTAACAGAATGTGTATCATTGCACAGCTGCATGTCATATTGCTTTTATATTCATAAATGTCGTATATACTTCACTTTCTTTAGGCTTTTAACAGCTCAAACCCCCAATTGCCGCTTGCGGCTATATTTATTTTTTGTTATTCATTGTTGGAGGAGCTTGGCGAAGATGTTAGCTAGCTAATCAAGGGCGGGAGAGGAGAGCTGGCAGACGAATGGAATTTCGATTGGATTGTAATTGATAATAAAGATAAACGTCCCAGAATCTTCTGCAAAGCTAGCCTGCCAGGCTGGCACCACCACTGGCGATTTTGAGAAGGTTAGTGGGAACCTAAAGAAGTATTTGGCTTTTCGGCACCAGGCCACTTCTAAGTAACATTTCCACCAAAGGTGAGTTATGATTTAGAAAAGGTTGAGTTTATATCGGTATATATCTGTCACGATCCTGATTAGGGCTGGACCTAAGTGCACGACTCAGAGACAAAGGGGAACAGAAAAGGGAGTTTATTAAGGGAAAGCTTGGGGCAGTCCCAAGCTGTACATAGGCAAAACACTATAACACAAGGAATGAGGAAGTCTTTGGCCACAGCTACGTGCTCCAAGCCGGAGCTGGACTTGTAGACCACTCAAGTTCCAAACCGGAACTGGACTTGGGTTCCGAACCGGAAACTGGACTGGAACTGGACCGGGAGGTCCAACAGGAACTGGAACAGCGGAAACAGCAGATTGTTCCAAGCCGGAACTGGACTTGGGTTCCGAATCGGAACCGGACTGGAACTGGACCGGGAGGTCCAACGGGAACTGGTACAGTGGAAACAGCAAACTGTTCCAAACCGGAACTGGACTTTGGGTTCCGAACCGGACTGGAACTGGACCGGGAGGTCCAACGGTAACTGGTACAGTGGAAACAGCAAACTGTTCCAAACCGGAACTGGACTTTGGGTTCCGAACCGGAACCGGACTGGTACTGGAGCTTGGACTGGATCTGGACTGGGTAGTCCAACGGGATACTGGGGCTGGAACTGGACTGGACGGAAGGCACCGTAACACAAACAGGGAGAGGTACACAGCTACAGACTGGCAGGAACAATGAAGGGTGGTTAACAAGACAGGCAGTTTACAAACAAGAAAAAACCACAAAACGAACAAGACTGGAGCAACAACAGCAGGCAGTGAGCATTTAAGCCCCTAGACGGAACCTAACTGAAGTTAGCAACAAGAACAGAGATAACAGGAACAGATTTCAGGAGCCGGGTACAGAGAAGCAAACAGGGTAAGGAAGGCAACACAAGTAATGATCCAACACTGGAGGGGAGACAGCAGGTGGGTTAAATAGGGACAGTGTGATTGGAAACAATCAGGAAAGCATGAGGAATGTAACCGAGGGGGATTGACTAATTGACCGGTGGGGAATGCATGCAACAAGGGGGGAAGGAGATAGGTTGAAACCAAAGTGGGGGAACAGAGTGAAACAAACAGAAGGGGCACACCCAGCCTGTAGCAACGGGGAAAACATGGACAAGGGAATAAAACATGACACGGAGGGACAAGGCAAAACAGGGAATACGGACTGGATGGGAACGGGACGTTACAATATCACCGTGATTATTGCAATGCAAACATTCACATTGATATACTGAGGGATAAACTAGTTAAGTCAGCCAATATTCAGCTGATATTGGCTCTAAAAGTGGTTGCTAGCCTATATCTTAGCTGACAAATGTCTGGCATAAAACTGGACTTTATCCAAAATAGTCATCACGCAGAGCCGGTTTGACATTGTGTCTCCCATTGATGTAGAAAACAAAGCCGTTTTAAAATAGAAACGCATTACTGTTTTGATATATACGAAATATAAATATAATGGAGCTCCTTCCTCATGTACATGATATAACGGGAAGCAAGCAGCTGACCAGCTAATACATATCACTCATTTCAATGATTAACTACCTATGGTATCCCCCTAGTGATGAGTCGTTGACGTCCCAATTATAGTATTCACATTTCTCTGAAATGACACATTAAAACTAAGGAAACCCCACGCAGGATTCCGATGCAGTATAGTTAGCCAATGTTTGTTCAAATTTGCACTACAAAAGGGAAATCAATGTGTGCACTAGCTACACGTTGCTGCCTACTAACGCTAAAGCTCTTACTGATATGTGTCAGTGTCATGGAATGCCTATCAGCCAAAAATAAATTTATAGATGTTTACTCTTTACTTTTGATCAAACTATATTGTCTGTCATTCATGTTATTCAAGGTATACTGTTTGTTTTGGAATTCTCATGCTTAATTTCAATACAAAATTGTGTCCTCACTTTTTTATGTACACACAGTGACATCACAGAATGTTTGGTCATGAAAATTTGGTTTAAAGTAACTGAGAAGTCATAGAAAAGTCATGGAAATCCATTGGTCAAAATGTGTATGAACCCTGTACAGAGATTTTTTGTGTTTCGTTTTTTCCCTCTACAGCCTCAAGCTGTATATATTGGTATTTATTTTCATATATTTAGTATAAGATGTTAGTATCTTTACTTTACAAAGTCTTCTGAAAACTGCACAACTATTAAAACGTTTGCATTTTTTGAATCTACAGAGTTTAATTGATTATTATACACACAGTCAATTATTTTGTAACTATGTATATTAGTCTTGGAACTTTGTTGTTATTCAAATCAAGATCAAAATTTTAATATTAGAACAATTTGACAGCTTAGGAGTTCAATTTTGTTTGATTTTAATTACAATTAGCTGTATCTTTAATAGTTTTTTCCCATCTAAGACATCACCAAGATGAACATTCTAAGTCCAATTTTTTTATCATTTTAAACCCCCCCCCCCCCGGACCCCCCTCTTTAGGATACTTCTGTACTCCCGTTTCCAAACCCACCAGCCGATATATATAAACTCCTCAAAAAAAGTTCGGAAACGTTATTTCGGTTGATTATTCCTCCCCTTTAATAATACCAATTGGTATTGTATTTTATATTGCTGGAAAGCCTGATTAGTCACCTTTACAACGAGGTACAACTTGTAAGGATCATGCATTCGTGAAATGAGCAACACAGCTAACCGTGTGGGTAGCGGCCCAAAAAAATGTGCCAAAATCCCCTGCAATATTCTTCTGTTGGTATTCACTCTCGTTTGGAGTTGCTTGGTGGATTGGATGATTGCACTCTCCCACAGTAATAAGGAAAAAACAACACATATTGGCCATTTTTACACTTTATTCATTTTACACTGTCAGGGACCTCAGTAGCGTGTGGAAGATCCATACGCAGTCACAACAGCTTGGCACCTCCTCCTCATGCTGGTCACCAGCCTGGTCACACACTGCTGTGGGATGGCATCCCATTCCTCAACCAGGATTTGCCGCAAGTCAGCCAACATGGTTGCGTTGGTCACTCTGGCACGTACAGCACGCCCAAGCTGATCCCACAGGTGTTCAATTGGGTTGAGGTCTGGACTCACGGCAGGCCATTCCATCCTCTCCACTCCCAGCGTTGTCATCCTGGAGGATGGAGTTAGGTCCCAGATTCTGGAGATATGGGATCGCCACTGGCTCCAGAATCTCATTCCGATATCTCACTGCATTGAGATTGCCTTCAATTCTGTTTTGCCTGTGAGAGAGATACCACCCCAACACCATGACACTGCCCCCATTGAAAGGTGTCACGCAATCTGTGCAGCAATCTGCATAGCGTTCTCCACGCCGTCTCCATACTTTGATCCTGCCATCCAGCTTCCGCAGACAGAACCTTGATTCATCACTGAACATGACGTTGCCCCACATTCTTAGGTTCCACTGTCGGTGCTCTCGACACCAGCGCAAACGGGCCTGACGGTGAAGGGCAGTCATTGCAGGCTTCCTGGCAGCCTTATAAGCACGAAGACCGGCCATGTGCAGTCTGTTCCTCACCGTCTGATCAGATATCTGTCTGTGGTACCGTTGTGCAAATCTTGCCTGTAAATCTCTGGAAGAAAGCCTACGGTTCCTCAGTGAAGCAAGGGTGAGGAACCGGTCTTCTTGGGGTGTTGTCTTCCTGGGAAGGCCACTTCGTGGTCTGTCTTTGACTTCACCAGTCTCACGGAACTTGGTCCTAAGTTTGGAAATGGTACCAGGACACCAAATAATGCTGCCACTCTGCGTACCGGAACACCAGCTTCCACTTGCCCTATTGCACGGGCCTTATCCTGAAGGGACAAACGTGGCATGTTTGCTTGGAGCACACACAAACTCAACAAAGTTGCAGGACCCATGCACACAAGTGCTGTCAATTAGGTGCCAATCAGGTGCCAGTCACACACCTGTGACTGGCATACACCTGCCAGCACTTGAAGCTCAAAACGAGAGTGAATACCAACAGAAGAATATTGCAGGGGATTTTGGCACATTTTTTTGGGCCGCTACCCACACGGTTAGCTGTGTTGCTCATTCCACGAATGCATGATCCTTACAAGTTGTACCTCGTTGTAAAGGTGACTAATCAGGCTTTCCAACGATATAAAATACAATACCAATTGGTATTATTAAAGGGGAGGAATAATCGACCGAAATAACGTTTCCAAACTTTTTTTGAGGAGTTTATATACAGATCCTTTCCAAAAAATTAGAATATCATGGAAAAGTTATTTTTTTTCCATAATTCCATTCAAAAAGTGAAACTTTCATAGATTATAGATTCATTACACACAAAGTGAAATATTTCTAGCCTTTATTTGTTTCATTTTTCATAATTTTGGCTTACAGCTCCAGAAAACCCCCAAAACAGTATTTCAAGAAATTAGAATAGTGTGTCGAAAATCAGCATTTACTTCAGTTATTTCAGAGAATGAATGTTTTAGACTGAGTGTCACACTATCATCTAATTTACTCAAAACACCTGCAAAGTTTATCTCAGTTTGGTTCAGTATGGGGAAGACTGCAGACTTGACAATTGGCCAGAAGACCATCATTGACACCCTCCAGAAGATGGGTAAGCCACAAAAGGTCATCGCTAAGGAGGCTGGCTGTTCACAGAGTGCAGTGTCCAAGCATATCAATAGAAAGTTTAGTGGAAGGGAAAAATGTGGCAGGTGCACAAGCAAAAGAGATGACCGTAGGCTTCAGCGGATTGTCAAGCAAAGACGATTCCAAAATTTGGCGGAGATGCAGAGGGAGTGGACTGAGGCTGGAGTCAGTGCTTCAAAAACCACCACGTACAGACGTATCCGGGACATGGGCTACAACTGTCCGATTTCTCAAGTCAAGCCACTCCACTCATTCTCTGAAATAACTGAACTAAATGCTGATTTTCATATAATCTATGAAAGTTTCACTTTTTGAATGGAATTATGGAAAAAAAACAACTTTTCCATGATATTCAAATCTTTTGGAAAGGATCTGTATATATATATATATAGGTATATAAAAGAGAGAGAGAGAAAGATAGATTGATAGATAGATAGCATGGTAGCACATCCTAACAAGTGCATAAGCAGTACTCTGCACATTTGATGTTTTGAAGAACAGCCTGGTGTCACAACATACGCCTGCTGTCTCACCCAGTAATGCAGCACTGATGGAAGAGATCCGGAATACTGCCAAGCTGGTGTTCACATGTGCAGCTGTTTTTATGTCTATTACGAGAACTATTTATTCTACCCAGTCCACTGTGTACAATAGGCCTTTTTAATATTTAAAATACATGATCCAAATAAATCATGTCAGGAATCATCTTCAGGAAGACAGAGCTAGGAATTATTAAATGAGTCATTTATGGCTTAATGTTTTACTTTTTCTGACATACTGTATTAGTCACAACATTGTCTGTTGCTTTGGGAAATGCTAGTAATGAAATTCAAAAGGCCTTATGAACTGTGTGTCACAATACAGCTGTGCTCACATACTAATTCCAGCCAACATACTGACCTAAAAGAAAACAAACTTGAAAAAAAGGACTATGATATTTACTAATACTTCATAAAGGCCATTATTGTCATGGTTTATGACCTTTTTTCCCTTGCGGTCATGTTCCTCGGTCGCAACACATGGGCGCTGCTCCGTTAGTGGAGTTTTTGCTCCGTCTAGTCTTTTCGCGGAGAAGTCTCGTCAGCGTTGACAGGTGTGCGTGTTTTACCGGTGAGCTATATAAGCCCATGTTCCCTTCGTTCTGGGCTTCGATATTGATTGTTTGTTGTTTGTACTGTGGTGTATTTTCTGGCATTATTTGTGCTGTTTTGTGTGCAGTTTATTTTGCCCTTTTAAAGTTTTAGTCGTATGATTAGGTCTAGGTTTTTAAGGAGACCGTTTTGCTCCGTTGTGCTTTAGTTTTGCGGGACTTGCCTTTGTGCTTTGAGCTTCCAGGTTGAATTCCTTTTTTGTGTGCTCGCTTTCTGGTCTAGCCTTTGTTTGTCTGTTGCCTAGATCTTTTGCCCTTTTCTGTCTCTTTCTCCTCTCTCTGTCTGCTGTCTTCCGTGAAAGCTAGAGGAGTCTTTGTTTGTGTGTATTTGTATGGTAGTTTCTTACTAAGAGACAGGGCGTTTTATCATACTGACTTTAGGGCTTTATTTATTCTTAGAGGCAGGGCGTGTATTTTCTATTGAGCTTGTGTTAGTCTGTTAGCCGGTAATTCCGATGCAGCTGTATTGTTCGTCCTTCGGTACTTGACTCCGTACATGGAGTTTTTTGGCGATTTTGTTCGGAACTGTAGTTCTGATCGCCCTTTGGTACATGTCTTCCCATAGGGAGACTGGACGATTTTGTGGACATGTTTGTGTGTGACTACTAGTCTCTGAAAGTAGCCTTGGAACGTTAGTTTTCTGTTCCATTTCGCCTTGTTACATTTCCATTTATTGAGAGGCTAGGGCGTGTATTTTCTAGTAAAGTTCATTTTTGCTAGTAAAGTTATGGGACGACGGTGCTCCGTCGGCTTGCCTGTAAAATGTTTCTCTCTCCTGGGAGATCGGGCGTTTACCCCTTTACGTTTTCTGGAGTAATGCGGGACTTGCCTATGTGGATGTAGTGATTTGGACTCTTCCTCTCTGGCGTACTGGCCTATGTGGATATAGTTATCCGGACTTTCCCCTCCTGGCGTATGTGCCTATGTGCATGTAATTATCCGGACTCTTCTCCCCTGGCTCTTGTCTGTTCCTGCTTCCTAGTTTTTGCAAGTGACTGCGAGCCTATGAAAGTAACCATGGAATGTTATATCCGTTCCTTTCGCCTTCTCGTATACTATTTCGTATTATTTTTCAGTGTTTATTGGCTGTGTGTTTTATTTGTGCCATTACGCTACTCACCTGTTTTTATGCGTCTCGTTACTGAGACAGGGCGTTTGTTATTTCTGGTTCGTTCTTTAGTCACTTAGCTCGTAGAAGTATGGGAGCCTAGTGCTTTGTTTCCATTCGCCTTGGTTGGTTTTCTTACTGAAAAACCTGGCGTTTGCGCTTCTACTCATTGGCGTGTGACAGTGAGCCGGTTAGTAGCCTTGGTGTGTGTGTTTCCCTGTCTTGTCTCCTTCCCTTAACTACGGGGTTTCCCGTCCTAGTGGCCTATTGCTTAAAGTATCCCCTTACTGCGTTTGGCTCCTCCTACCTCACACGTCATGCCGCATTACAATTATAAACACTGGGTAGAAAACATAAGACATTAAGATACAGACAACCAGTTGATACATTATACAAACTCCAATTCTAAATTGGGACAGTATGTAACATTCACATAAAAGCAGAAAGCAGTGATTTGTAAATTCTCTTTTACATATATTTAATTGAAAACAGTACATAGAAAATATATTTAATGTTTTACCTTATCAACATTATTGATTTTTGTAAATATACGCTAATTCTGAATTTGATGCCTGCAACATGTTCCAAACAATTTGGGACAGGGGCAAAAAAAAAAGCCTCAAACCATCACTCTGCTGCCAGATATGCAGTAGATATGGATGGATGACTTTAAGGGTTGTTTCTCCTGACTCATTTTCCTATTGAAATCCATGGAAAAATAAGTCAGGAGAAAGTGATCCATCCATATCTACTGCATATCTGGCAGCAGAGTGATGGTTTGAGGCTTGTTTGATACCTGAGACCCTTGATGCCATTTAGCCAACCATGGGTTACATACTATTCCTGTAATTTACAGCTTAATCTAGTTCCACCCCCCAATTCTATAGAGATCCATTCAAATGCAGAGAGGTTATTGTATCGCTTGTAAGAGTACCTGAAAATAAGATATCAAGAGTCTTTTGATATACTTTTATACCCAGTCATGATAGCATCACCTGTTTACCTGTGGAATGTTCCGAACAGGTGTTTTTTGAACTTCCCAGCCTCTTTTTGCCCCTATTTACAAAAATCTATAAAGTTGATAAGGTGAAACATTAAATATGGATGGATAACTTGAAGCGTTTCTTCTCCTGACTTATTTTTCCATAGAGTTCAGTAGGAAAATTTGTCAGGAGAAACAACCCTTAAACAACCCCTCACTTTCTGTCTTTAAGTGTATGCTAAAAACGTACCTCTTTAGTCAATCCTATAGTTAAGGATGTTGGGGTGGGCTAACCTTCTCTTTTCCTCTCTTACCCTGAGCTGCAGATTACTCCAGCCCATCTCCCCCTTGCCCTTAAGTTGCAGACTGCTCCAGTTATGCCCCTCACCCTGAGTTTGCAGACTGATTCAGACCTGTCCCTCCTTTGGTTTATCCTCCCGACTTCACGCAACCGGAGTCCCAGATGCACCACCCCGCCCCTTTGAATTGATTATTGAATTGACTATTACCATTCAGTCCACCTTTAGTTTAAACCGGGCCGGCCAGCGAAGGATGGGCACCCCCTCTCTAGCCAGGTTCCTTCTGAGATTTCTTCCCACTGGGGAGTTTTTTCTCGCCACTTTTCAGTGTTTTTTTTTCTTCTTTTTTTTTTTTTACCTCATTTTGTTGGTTGGGGGCTAAGGCCTGTTTTTTTGCTAAATTTTCCTTCTGTTTCCCTGTGCAGCGTCTTTGTCACAGTTCTCTGTAAAAAGCGCTATACAAATAAAATTGAATTGAATTGAATTAAAGTGTGGCGGCACGGTGGTGCAGTGGTTAGCACTGTCGCCTCACAGCAAGAAGGTATTGAGTTTGAATCCCGGCCGAGGACCTTTCTGTGTGGAGTTTCCATGTTCTCCCCGTGTCCGCGTGGGTTTCCTCCGGGTACTCCGGTTTCCTCCCACAGTCCAAAGACATGCAGGTTAGGCTAATTAGAGACTCAAAATTGCCCATAGGTATGAGTGTGTGAGTGAATGGTGTGTGTGCCCTGCGATGGATTGGCGGCCTGTCCAGGGTGTATTCCTGCCTCTCGCCCAATGCATGCTGGGATAGGCTCCAGCACCCCCTGTGACCCTGTCCAGGAATAAGCAGATTTGATAATGGATGGATGGATGGATGGATGAATTAAAGTGATCCATCCATATCTACTGCATATCTGGCAGCAGAGTGATGGTTTAAGGATCGTTTGATACCTCAGACCTTTGATGACTTACAGCCATTTTACCAACCATGTATTCCATACTGTTCCAGCATAATTTACAGCTAAATTTAGTTCCACCCCCAATTCCCATAGAGATCCATTCAAATGCAGAGATGTTATAGTATCACTTGTAAGAGTACCAGAAAATAAGATATCAAGAGACTTTTGATGTTGTTGGGTCATGGCATGCAAAGGATATATTTCTATAAAATATATTTCTATATATCTCTATAAAGTTGATAAGGTTAAACATTAAATATCTTTTCTTTGTACTGTTTTCAATTAAATATATGTAAAACAGAATTTACAAATCACTGCTTTCTGCTTTTATGTGCATTTTACATACTGTCCCAACTTTTTTGGAATTGGGGTTTGTACATATAAAAGCCAATTCTGCTGCAAGTCAGCCATTAACAACAATAAAGATGCAGCTGAAGCACCAGAGGCACCAAATCCTCCACTGACCCACCGCATGCCAGGCAGCAAAACTCTTCAACCGCAGTATTGAAAAAAGTACATGTTCATACCTTCTGTACGTATTTCTTAGGTTCTATCTTGTCTCTGTGGTTGATGAAAGACAAGAAAAAACTGCACCCCATGTCTGATATTAAAAAACGTGAGGAAGCAGGTCTTACTGCCGGAGCGGCCTCAATGCTGACTGACACACTCTGGACGATAGTGAAATCTAGCAGGTGCGTTTACTTACATTCCTCTGATCTGTACACCAGCGCACTTGTCTTCTTAGCTAGCTTGTAATAAGCTGCTTCAAAGATCACTATGTATGCTCCCGTGATAAGATCTGGAGAATGGAGTTCTCCTTCCTTTCACAGTGCTTTTCTCCCCCTAGTCTTTTGGTTTTCTTAAGAAAATGTCAGTTTAATCATATCTTAATGCTTTGATAATGGGCTCTTTTACATAGGCAAAGAACAGTCACTTCAGTGTTTTTAAAGCCCAAGATGGTAAAATAATGAGAGAAATGCCCGTAAATTAAATTTGCTCAGGCCACCGTAGCCGGATCCGGGAAGGTAGTGAGTGTTTCTTTTTCTTTTCTTTTTCAACCCACTTGACAATCGTGTTGTGGAGATGTACAGAGCTATTTAATTGTGCCCTATGAAGATATTGGAAACCTGGACATGGAACAGAACAGTGCTGTGTTATAAAGAAGCGTGGGGTGTGTTAGGTTTTCTACAGAGAACAAACTAATAAACCGTTCATAATGGCTATCCACCTTCTGTGCGCATACTGACAGAAAATGTGCACGGAGGGGTGCTTATTTATTAAGAAATACGAAGAATTTCTGAAGGCAGTTTAGCAATCGAGTGAAGAAACTATACTACAACAAAATACAAGATATACAATGCCCTCCACTATTATTGGCACCCCTGGTAAAGATGAGTAAAAAGGGTTATAAAACATTCACCGTTTGGTGAATTAGCTTAATCTCACACTGAAAAAATGTGAAAAATCCAACCTTTAATTGAAGTAAATTTATTATGAGGAAAAAAAAAATCCCTCATCAAGAAATAATTATTTTTAACAAAACCACGTGTGCCACAATTATTGGCACCCCTGCATTTATATGTAGAATAAAGTAATAATTTTTAATATTTGGTCCCATATCCTTTGCATGCCACGTCTGTGACCCAACAACATCAAAAGACTCTTGATATCTTATTTTCTGGTACTCTTTCAAGCGATACTATAACGTCTCTGCATTTGAATAAATCTCTATGGGAATTGGGGGGAGGGACTAGATTTAGTCATAAATTACGCTGGTACAGTATGGAACACATGACTGGCTAAATGGCTGTAAGTCATAAAGGGTCTAAGGTATCAAACAAGCCCCAAACCATCACTCTGCGGCCAGATATGGAGTAGATGTGGATGGATCACTTTAAGGGTTTCTTCTCCTGGCTTTTTTCCCCATAGAGTTTTATAGGAAAATGAGAAATAACCCTTGCAGTGATCCATCCACATCTACTCCATATCTAGAAACAGAGTGATGGTTTGGGGCTTGTTTGATACCTTAGACCCTTTATGACTTACAGCCATTTAGCCAGTCATGTGTTCCATACTGTACCAGCGTAATTTACAGCTGAATCTAGTCTCACCCCCTAATTCCCATATAGATCAATTCAAATTCACTGTGAGGCACCCGGATTCCATCCCGGGTTTTCTCATTCTCTAAGTCCACCCCGTGTTTTCCCTCTCTCCCTCCTACTTGTGTCCTGCACTCCCCACACCTGAATTGTGTTTTCATCTTGTGTCCTCGTTACCCTTCTCTCACCCGTTGCTTGTTTTGTCCTCGTCATGTCTTGTATATAGTCTGCCCTGTCTCTTTGTTCAGGGCCGGACCGCCTTGTGTGCTTGTCTATTGTGTGAGCTGGGTTTCCCGTTGTCGTCTCGTCTTGTCTAGGTCTTGTTCCCTCCAGGCTTCCTCATTCCTGTCCCCCCACGGCTAGAGTGCCGTCGCGGGCCCCCCGCGCTATCCGCGGGACCCCCGCACCTGTTCCAACCCATAGGCTGAGTGCCGCCCCCAGGTTTGAAGGTTGTGTTCCCTGGGTCTCCCCTGCACCAGTTCCTAACCCCACGACCGCCGTGCCGTCCTTAACTTGGACCCCACGGCCGGGGTCACGTCTTATTCCTGTTCCCCTCACAGCTAGTGCCGTCGCGGGCCCCCCGCGCTATCTGCGGAACCCCCACGCCTGTTCCTGACCCCACGGCCGGCGTGCTGTCCTAAGCTGGCCCTCCCCCGGCCGGGGTCACGTCTTGTTCCTGACCCTCACGGCTAGAGTGCTGTTGCGGGCCCCCGCGCTATCCGCGGGACCCCCGCACCTGTTCCTGACCCCACGGCCGGCGTACCGTCCCTGCCCAGCCTGGGCCCTGACCCGTCCAGTTCCCGACCCTACCTTGTTCCTGACCCGTCTTGTTCCTGCCACGCCTGTCTCTGCCCCTGCCTGTGTTTTATTAAATGTACTCCCTATGGAGTTTCCCCTTGAGCCGTCAGTCTTGCGTTTGGGTCCGGTCCCCCCTGCGGGAATCCTAACAAAGGGGTCTGAATACTTTCTGAAGCCACTGTAGTTCCACCCTGCAATTCCCATAGAGATCCATTCAATTGCATAGACATTATAGTATCACTTCTAAAAGTACCAGAAAATAAGATATCAAGAGGCTTTTGATGTTGGGTCACAGACATCAGGAAGTCATGGCATGCAAAGGATATGCGACCAAATATTAAAAATGATTACTTCATTCTATATATAAATGCAGGGGTGCCAATAATTGTGGCACATGTGGTTTTGTTAAAAATAATTATTTCTTGATGTGGAATTTTTTTTTCTCATAAATTTACTTTAATTAAAGGTTGGATATTTCTCATTTTTTCAGTGATTTTTTTTTATAGCCCTTTTTACTCATCTTTACCAGGGGTGCCAATAATAGTGGGTGGCACTGTAAATGGCAGATATACAGCTAGAAGTTTTTCTGTATTTCTGGAAAGTAATCTCTACAGTACTTACATGATGAATTATTTTTATATATGACAGTATGCAGATTGCAGAATGAAAGCTATTTGGAAAAAAATGCATTCAAACATACATGTCTATCCCAGCATGAATTGGGCGAGAGGCAGGAATTGCCTGCGGCCAATTTAGAGTCTCCAATTAGCCTAACTTGCATGTCTCTGTACTGTGGGAGGAAACCCACGCAGACACGGGGAGAACATGTAAACTCCCCAGAAAAGCCCCTGGCCTGGATTCAAACCCAGGACCTTCTTGCTGTGAGGCAACAGTGCTATCCAATGTAGCACCGTGCCGCCCGGCTATGAACTAACGTACAGGTATTACAATTAAGGTATTAAAATTTCAGGAGCACTTTTATACAAGAGGTACAAATACTGTAGCATTCCACCCTTTGTTGGAAGCAAACTCCTTATGAAGCAATTGTGGCTACTGCAATATAACCCTTCAAGTGGTATCAACAAATTTGCACTGCATACAGAGGAAAAAATATGTATAGATTTATAGATCTTTAAAATGGCAAGACTAGTTGATACTTACATGCTGTTAAACAATAGATTCTAGGCAATAAATAATAAGGAATGGGCATGGTCATGTGACCAAACCATTTGTACTTTGGATTACTATAATATAGTAATAAAGTATTAAGCAGAACTGACACAAGTGGCATTGAATTGATGGGAAATATTGGGAAACAGGAATGAGAGAACCTAAAGGGCAAGCAAAAACCCATCACTTTGTGCTATTTGTACCTAATTTGTCACAGCGTATTCGTTTTTTTTGTGTTAGGGAACCGGAATAAGCAGCTCCACAGAACCTGCAGGTGTGAAGCCAGCTGTTGGAGTCCTGCACATTGTTACCATTTCTGCGGCTCAAAATGACAGGCAGGTGAGGTTCCAGACAAGCAATCTGTCATGTGGTGCTGTCATCATAATACATTTTTTTAAATGGAAGTTTTTAAATTTTTTTCCATCTTACACAGAATATCCAGCTAATTTCCCGCACAGCATTGTAAGAGAATAATGAACGGAGGTTTCACCCAAACGTTGTACCGTGAATGTTATAGTTGAGGACTTTCAGGTTGCCCTCAGCAAACTGCAGTTTGAACGGTGTAACAGTTAAAACTTTGAGGACGTGCTCACAGTCTTGTGGCATCTAATTGACAATGGATGTACATTATTCAGTAGGAAGAAAATTATTGCACTGACCTAGTTGTCTCAGTTTTTTAAAATGAAAACGGAATAAAAAAACGAACACGTGCTAATGGATATGTCTCATAAGATAGGCCTACTGTTAAAAGCCGTTTTTACTCCTGTTGCAAAGTGTGTGAATAGCAATGGCATAATCACTTACTGAAAGCACAAACAAGCAGCTGCCTGCTGAGGGGTTGGGGGTAGGAAACATTATCTGTGCCTCAAGATGGATCCTTGACTAATCCTGCCGCTCAGTCCATCAGACATGTTTGTGCTAAATGCTTCCACAAGAAAAACCTGGTGCAGAGTGGTAGGCGCTCCTGCCTTCAATTCCCACTGACCGGCAGCATTGTCAGGTCACCACCTTCCCTTGGGTGCACTGGTCATGCACCATCAAAAGTTGTAGATCTCTCTAGACTGATGTGTCGACGTGGGAATCGCAGGCAACATCTGGACGATTGCTCGAGTGCAAAGTTTTTCAGCAACCCTCCGAACATGTGGACAACATCATCCTTTAATTTTTTAATTAGCCGGCATTCACTTGCTGGTTAACAGAGGATTTGTTTCATATTTTCAGTCCAGACACACTATTGTGCCACTCCACACAGTCTGGTGTCCTTTTTGATTTTGATTAATGGAACCCCACCAAGCATTATAATATGGGTACTGTGGAAAAGCCAAATCATCCAATCCGTAATTCCAAATAATCTTAAAGAACGATACATGCAGCAAGAGACATATTATTCTCATAACAAAAAACGCTCTTCAATTGTGAGAATTGTGGACATGAAACCAATGAATTCACAGAATCTCTTCCTAATTGATTAAAGGAAAAATCCTCTGCACTGATCCTCTTCATGCAGTTTACAAACTGTTTAATTTTAATTCCATTTTAGTGAGGAAAAGAGGGCCTGTGTTTATGATGCTAGTCCATCAAATTCGAACAGGGGTGGGCGAGACCCATTCAGTCAAGCCACAGTGTGTCCTTCCAGTTAAAAACTTTTTTTTATTACTGGTTTGTTTTGTTCATGACATTAAACCCTGCTGCTGGTTGCAGAAGTTAACAACAATGTTGCATGAGAAAAAAAAAGAAAATCCCCCAAAAAACAAAAAGCACAATACACTTAATATTGATTATTAAGCATGCCTAAGATGGCAAGCTTCGATACTTTACCTTGAAAAAGAAGGTAAACACTTATGAATAAAATTAACTGAGGGATTTTTCTCTTTAAGTACCTATTCTTCCATTTTCTCCCATTTTGGTATGGGTACTCACCACAATCAGCACTGGCATAGTTCAGATTCGACCCAAGACCACAGGGGCCCATTCATATTGAAATAATTCTATCAAAGCAGGAGCCACCCAGCAGGCTGATTTGTGTTTTTATAATTAAATATGTGAACCTTGGGAAAATGTGAAATCATACTTCACATTTACAGATACAGCCAGTATTCTAATGTACACTAGAGTCTGGATTCACTGAAAACATGGCCCTAATTTTAGTAATCCACCTTATTTTTGGCAGAAATGTGGGCACTGCCACGTTTGTTTATTTAGTGAAACCATTTCTGGTTTGTGTGGTTGCCAGTAGAAACACATTCTTTTTAAGAAATCCTGAATCCTGTGAGGATGTTAGATAGATTTTCTATCCAATCTGATCAGATTTCAGATGTATGTTCCCAGGTAGACATTTATGTTAGCTAGCTAGCTAGCTAGCTAGCATAACAAACAAACAAACAATCTGATTGACTGAATGTTTTGCCAGAAAATCCACTTAGTGGTTCCTGTAAAGTCTAAGGGTCGTACATGAGGTGGATTAAATGGATGTGTTTTCATTAACAGTTTAACAATCACCAAAATGTACATGCAAAACTGTATTTGTGAAGTCAAGTTTAATTGTAGGTCATATTTAAGGGCAAATGATCATTGAATCCAAGCCTATCCAACACAGAAATAATCATGACTGAAAAATTAAGTCTAGATCTATTTTTAATTTTTTGCAGGCTAAGCATGGTTAATACAAATCATATCAATACAGAGTTATTCTGAATGATCACCATCACCCTATGATGAAACATTTCTATCCTGATGGGAGTGGTCTCTTCCAGGATGACAATGCCCCCATCCACACGGCATGAGGGGTCACTGAATGGTTT
The DNA here is from genome assembly GCA_029718625.1 of Synaphobranchus kaupii. Lineage (NCBI taxonomy): Eukaryota > Metazoa > Chordata > Actinopteri > Anguilliformes > Synaphobranchidae > Synaphobranchus > Synaphobranchus kaupii. The sequence goes on from CM056382.1 coordinate 37,803,919, forward strand.
AATGAGTATGAAAATGATGTGAATCATATGCTATGGCCTTCGCAGTCACCAGATCTCAAGCCAATTGAACACCTATGGGAGATTTTGGACCGACGTGTTAGACAGCACTCTCCACCACCATCATCAAAACACCAAATGAGGGAATATCTTTTGGAAGAATGGTGTTCCATCGCTCCAGAGTTCCACAGACTAGAATCTATGCTACACTAGAGGTTTAATCTATGCCAAGGTGCATTGAAGCTGTTCTGGCAGCTTGTGGTGGTCCAACACCTTAATAAGACATTTTATGGTGGTTTCTCCTTTAATTTATCACCCGTTTGTATATATACAGTATATAGTATATAGTTAGTATATAGTTCCCAGTTAAACCATTAGCCCATGATACCTTTGTTTTTATTGAATTCACCTGGGTGTATTTATGGTGCATTTGTGTGGTTGGAATCTTCTTAATGTTACTCATGTTATGTAAATAAGTAGCAATTAATATACTTATTATTAACTCATTCCAATATTAATTTAAAATCATAAAAGGTAATATGGAAATGGAGTGAAAAGAGCTCTGCTTAGATGGTGTGTCCTTGAAATATTTTGTAATAAATTGAGCAAATATTTCCTATCCCGACTCGAAATAGGGTTAAATAAGGTTGCCATGATATCTGGAGAAAATAAACAAAGGGTTTGGAAAAAGCAATTAATCTGTACACCTCAAGTGAAACGCATTTAATATATTAAATTGTAATTGCATGTCTGAAAGTATATTAATTGAAGCACTGATTGAATCTACTCAATTTTCTTTGGTAGTTTATTGCAGTTTGAAAGCTAAGTGGGTCATCATTTCTGTTACATTTATTGGTAAGGTTAGAAGTGAACAGGCTTTTTGTTTTTCAGTATTGAGATCAAGATATTTCATTTACCATTTACAATTGCCATTTGGTTCATTATCTGGATCATAGACTAGAACAGTCACTTGCTTATTTAACAAAATCTCCTTATTTCATCAAATGAGAAAATCCACTTAAGATTTGTTGCAACAAGAAAGGATTCTTCCAGCAGGGCAGAAAAAATAGATAAATATTCAGTAAGGAGTAGGTGCATTTAATGCAGGCTCAGGGGTAAATCATAAGTAGGCTTTTTGTTACAAAGGTCACATGAAATTAGGAGATGGCCATGAAATCTTGAAAATTCCAAATAAATGCTTAAAAAATGGGCAGAAAAAAAGCGAATTACCCGGTAGTGTAATGGGGGCGTGACGTTTGAGGTAGGATGGACCAAACGCAGCTAGGGGATTCATTAAGCTTAATTAAAAGCCACTGAGATGGAGAGACCCCGTATATAAGGGAATATAAAGGGTTAACACAAATGACCTAGTTCCTACTCACTGGAGGGAAATACGGGAACTTGGAAAAAAGGGGGTGTAACCAAAAACAACCCGTATAACCAGGTGAATGTCACAACAGAGCAACACATCTCGAGCTTGGAAAACACAAGCTAAAAAAAAACCACTGAATATTCAAAACGTATACAAAACAGTGAAGAAACAAGATACTAATGTGAAATGGTAAGGAGGAGGCAAAAGGAACAGAGATCTAACGTTCCAAGGCTACTCTCAGACTCGCAGTCACACACAAACATGTCCACAACATCGCCCAGTCTCCCTATAGGAAGACATGTACTGAAGGATGAACAAAACTACAGTTCCGAACAAAATCGCCAAAGCTCCATGTACAGAGACAGGTACCGAAGGACGAACAGGACAGCTGCACCGGAGCTAAGTTTAGTAGAAAATAAACGCCCTGCCTCTCAGTAAAAAGGAATGTAACGAGAAGGCGACAGGAACAGAGATCCAACGTTCCATGGCTACTTCCATAAGCTCGCAGTCACACGCAGAAAACATAAAGGGGGTAAACGCCCGATCTCCCAGGAGAGAGAAACATTTTACAGGCTAGCCGACGGTAAACCGCCGTCCCATACCTTTACTAGCAAAATGACTAACGCAAGCCTAGTAGAAAATACACGCCCTAGCCTCTCAGTAAAGGGGAATGTAACGAGGAGGCGAAAGGAACAGAGAGCTAACATTCCAAGGCTACTTTCAGAGACTCACAGTCACACGCAAACATGTCTACATCCCTATAGGAAGACATGTACCGAAGGACGAAACGAACAACTGTTCTGGACATATTCCAGCTCAATGACTAATGCAAGCTTAAAGAGAAAATACACCCCCTGCCTCTCAATATAATAAAAACCCTGACTCACAACAAAGGGGAAACAAAGTCCACGAGAAGGAGACAAAACAGGGAACAAACGTACCGAAGCTACAAACCGGCTCACTGTAACACGCAAATGAGTAGAAGCACAAACGCCTGGTTTCACAGTAAGAAAACCAAACAAGGCGAATGGAACAAAGAACTGCTACCCTATACTTCTACGAGCTAAGTAACTCAGTAAAAGCGTGAACGCCCGATCTCCCAGGAGAGAGAAACATTTTACAGGCGAATAGAGCAGAGATCTGCGGTCCCATACTTCTACGAGCTAAGTGACTAAAGAAGAGCCAGCAAGAATAAGCGCCCAGCATCGGTAACGAGGAGCGTAAGAACAGGCGAGTAGCATAATGGCACAAAAAACGAATAAACGCCCTGAGTCACAATATAAATAAAGCCCTACATCTCAGTATGATTAAGCCTTACATCTCAATAAGGGGAAAGGTAACGAGAAAAAGGAAGGACCAGGAAGCGGTGACTGAAAGCATGAAAAAAGGAATTTAACCTTAAAGCTCAACGCACAGAGGCAAGTCCCGCAAAACTCCAATCAAACAAAAGGGAGCAAAACTGGTCTCCTAAAATACCTAGAACTAACCATACCGGCTAAGGCAAACAGAGGGCAAAATAATACCATACACCCAACAAACACAGTGCAAATAACGCAAACAATATCGAAGCCCCGAATGAAGGAAACGGAGGCTTACGTATATAGCTCTCAGGTAACCACGCACACGTGTGAACGCAGATGAGAACTCCGCGAAAGAAACGAGACGGAGCCAAAGCTCCACTAACAGAGCAGTGCCCATGCGTGGCGACCGAGGAAAATGACCGCAAGGGAAAAAGGGTCAAAAACCATGACAGGTAGATAAAAAAAATGTAGGTTTTCATGCTAGTGGATAAAACACTTGCATGTGTTATCATTTCACACTGTAAAGAAATACCTCATAAGAAAACGGCAAAAAGACTGGCAGCAATGTTGCCAGAGAAAAAACATTTAATGAATGGAGAAAATGTATAAATCCTGTTATTTTAGGGGATGTCCATTAAATAATGAGTTATTGCCATTACTCTAAAGGCTTTGACAGTCTTTTGAAGAATGTTCACAAACATTTTACTTTAAAAATAAAGCTTTTCCACAGTATACTGTAAAAAAAAAAAAAACTCATGAATATGTTTTTTTTCAGAACACTGTCAAAGTCATGTAGAATAACAGCAATAACTCATTATTTAACAGTCATTTCATAAAATAACATGATTTATACTGCTAAATAACAGTATTCATACAGTTTTCCAACTTGATTAAATGGTTTTTCACTCGCAACATTGCTGCCATTTTTAATGGTATGTTTTACAGTCGAGGTATAGGCTACTGTTACACTGAACAAGCTGGCAGCTTACTATGTATCACACGCCGTGACACACCCCTGGGAAGACAGCAAGACGCAGGGAAACAAAAGTTTGTTCGGTCTTATGACCTTTTATTCTCTCACGGAGAGAGATAGTAGGCACACGCCTCAGGTGACAAAATAAAGCAAAACAAAATCTTACCTTCGCCCTCACAGGTTCCAGCACTAGGAAATAAAACACTAATGTAAAATAATAAACTAACACAAAATCTGCCTTTCGGCTCAACACTCCCAGCTTTGTAGCTGCTTTCTCGTTTGCTCTCTCTGCATCTCTCTCTCTTTCTCTCTCTCTCACTCTCTCTGCACACGCAAACCTTTAGTAAATCGACCCCTAAGTGTATATAGATAGAGTATTCAACCAGCTGGCGATTATTTTCACTCTGCAGTTGAGCTGCGCAGCCATTGAGATGGAAGCCTTACTTCTTACACAACAGGGGCAGTGAAGCCACAGGCAGCCAATCAGAGCCATTGACTATAGGAGTCACTATTGTGTGATGAGGAGGAAGAAACCCTGCCGATTAAAACTCTACCATGGAATAGTCCATGGCTAATTATATGTCATCCCATGGGACTCCTGGCCACAGTGAGCTCAATTGTAATTATATTCCAGACCATGGGATAGTGTCACTCGCCCCACCAAGGAGGAGTGCTTTTAGAGGCCCCAAGAATAGCATTGTTGAAGAATATACCTACAAATAACAATATACCTGTGAAGGGCTCATATCAGACCTGTCTAAAATACTGAAATGCTCTTTAGAGGTAAAATTTAAAAATTGAAAACTCCTGGGGATCCTTGAGAATTCCTGAGTGATCTCTTTCACCCCTTTGTGCAGATGCCAAATTTGGTCAATTCTCACCTATTTATGGGGTGTTCTATTTAAGGCTTTATAACTTGAGGTGTGAGTAGAACAGAAACTTGGTCAATTTCCTGGATCATAGACTCCTTGTCCTCAAGTCTGGGTTTGGTATGCTGAACTACTAAAGATCTATGTTGCAAAATGTAGGCAGTCTACCCTGTTGTCCCTTCTAAATCTAAAATCCAAAATGGCTAAATTGTGCACTGCTGTAAATCATAAAATAATCATATATTTAACTACAAATCAACTGTTTTGGCTCATACAACTCCCTTTTGCATCATTCTGAAGTGGGATTTGTTATCTTCTACTCAGTATAGAAGGATAGATATCTGTGGGTCCAAAAACCTATCCAAAACCTGTTATAAAATAAAAAATATTTTTTGTCCATTATACAGCATATGCACATTCATACTCACTCCAAGGAAAATTTTACATTCATCTAGCACATATGCACATTCAATTTTAATGAGTATTTCCCATGCCCTAAGTGACAAGTATAGCCCAAGGAGATACAAATATGCCATAGTGTATATTATGTACGATAATATTACAATAAAATAATATTCCACCATCAGGAAAATACTGGCAACTGTTCTAGCGTAAAGGGATATTTCACTTTCATGTGACATAAGTAATTTTGTGGAGCCTACCCCATTGTATTATCATAGCGTTTATACTTGCAACATCAGCTGTCACTGCTGACCGTTAACGACATCAATGTTACTCCCAGTTGTCAAGCTACCAATTCACTCCCATTCATTTTCGGGAACTCACCAACATTTATTGTTTTAAAGCACAAACTAACTATGGCGGATAATAGAACCATGAAAGAGTAATCGCATGATCCATGACAAAAAGGAAATGATAATTCATTGCATCTGTTTATCATTTCAGTGTGGTCATGCAAATACCCTGCCAGAACTCCAAACTGAACATGTAAAACATCAAATCTGTATGGTAAGCCGAGGAATACACCAGCAAAAATTAAACAACAAAAAACATAGGCTAAATATACAATTTATTTAAAAGAATGATCCCTGTTCTTTCATATATTTTACTAGCTTCCACATTGCTCTTGTGTTCTCTAGCCAGTGTTGTCCAAGCCTGAAATGGGTACTCATTGTCAACCCATACGATTTGCCCGTATAAAATACGGGTTTTCCACCTTTTCGAAGGTATGCGGGCGTATAAGGTTATGATACGGGAAATCTAGGTTTTTTTCTTTTCAAACGTTTTCCAATATAATTCATTCAAACGCAGCAAGCACGTTTTATTTCTCCCTCTCTCTGCTATACTCTCAATTTCTGAGGCAGTGGAGAAAGCAAGTAGCGGTATCAGGACTGTAATGCATTGCAACAAATACCACAAAGATGCAGTACCCCACAACTATCTTACGTTAATTAACCTAGCGAACAGTTAAATGGTTATGACTGGTAAATTTTTATGCATTTTTGACCCAAATTAGATAATGTTCCATGATGTATTAATGTGGTGGATGACTCAATTTAGCGAAGTTTCTACAAGTTTCATTGTAAAATAACCCATTTCATTGTAAAATAACTTAATGTTAATTGTTACTAGAAAATTATTCAAATTAAGATGAGCTAATTTTATAACAATATGTAGGCTACATTAATGCTAACGTTGCCTAATTAGGCTATCAAAGCTGTTATGTAGGCTAGTAAGATAGCAAAACTGCATTAAAAGTGCCACTAGCTCATGCAACACGACTAATGTATAATTTAGAAAATTGTAGTATCTATCTATGTATCCCTGTCCTGCACTGGGTTGTAAGTGTGTGGGGTCAGTAATGTGGGGTGTCTATTTACCTGTTTTAAAATGAGCACCTTAATGAATTTGTACACAGTCATTATTATGTGAAAAGCTAATACAGGAATATATTAAATAACTGGTGGCTAGTGATTTTAGATAATAGATAGATAATGTTCCATACATTTTTTGGTGAATTTATACAGTTAATAAGGGCAGGGACTCAAAAGCACAGACTGCAAGCATTTTTATACTGGACTGGCGATAATACTACAAACTGTCATCATAAACATATTGCATGACCTAGCTAGCCCTACTTGGCTATCTAGCTAAACTACTGTCAACAAAACACACATATGCACTTTATACACACAATAACACTTGGCTAGCCCTGGTGACCAGCAAGCTCCGTGAGCCAGCGTAACAAACAGCATAACTAAACATTTCACCAATGAGTAAATAGTCTCTGTGATATAATGGCGTCAAATAAATTGTAGTTGAATACTTTTTTTTCATAGATGAGATGTTTAACAATTCGTAAACACGGCCAAATGAGATACACATATCCTGTAAGCTAATTCTAGAGAGATATCCAGCTGGATAGCACGGTTCAAAAGCCTACCAAAGACGGTGGATTGTTTTGTATAGTGTAGGCTATAGGCTAATTAAATAAAAATATAATATAAAAAAAATTGTGTAGGCCTATTCCGCATACTCACAGCCTCATCAAATCTTTAAAAAAGCTACCTGTATCCTCTGCTATTGGAATAATCTATAGTCATGAAGCAACATACAGATTAATACAAGTGGATATTTACACTGTTTTTTTAAATAATATTTTTATTTTACTATACACCATACAAAACAATCCACCGTCTTTGGTAGGCTAGTAGGTATTCGCTTTCCAGTTCTGAGTGCTGTAGCCTAAGACAAGGCGGTTCGCCTCTATGACGCTGATTTCCTGCTGTAGGCTACACAAAACATTTTAATTTGTTTAATTTAAATAGTGGTTTGAACGGGCCCCTGTAACGCCCCTTTCTTCGAGGCCCTACCTTGATGTGCAGCATATTTGACGTTTTGCATGTTCAGTTTGGAGTTTTGGCAGGGTATTTGCGTGACCACGCGGAAATGATAATGTAAAGGGATACAATGCCATTGCATTTGATTTATGTCACTCTTGTGCCGCAAAAGCATGAAAACGAAATGTTAAATGGCGAATTGAATTACAATAAGAAACTGCTAATGCAAATGTGGTTTTTAATTTTCATTAAAATTATGGCAGGGTTGTGTCATAGAGGATGATAAAAATTTTATGTGAAATGGATTTGCATTAACATTTTCAAATTGTCAGATAAAGTGCATACATTAACTTGAAAATGAAAACGCAAAGTGGCCTTTTGCATTTTGATTTGAATTATGTTGGTTTTTGCGCACACGGATTTAAATTTTCATTTGAATATTGGCGTGGATATGGTTCCATACGAGACTGAGTGGGGGTTTGCTTGTTAGATCAACCAGCTATGTGACAGTAGTGACACTTAGACACTATTCGGCAGAGTTGTCACAAATCATGTACTAATAAGGCAAAAACACTACCGGACACTACCGGAAATTATGTGTCACGCCGCGGGGCTACTGGCCACAGTCGGCACCATCATGGTTGGGATTTAATCCTGGATTATGGGGCCCATTCATGCACAAGAGCAGTCAGTACCTTAACAGAATGAGCCACCCAGCAGCCCCTTGCCTGCCTATTTTACCAACCACCACAAATGTTCATTGACCAGTTTCCCTGAGAAGCAGAACATGATTCTGTAATATTAGAGCAAGGGAGATTGATGACTATTAAAAATTAGATGAAAGGACATTATGTTACTGCATTCCAGATTTTTATTTATGCCTATTCATATAGGCTACCACACAAAGCAGGTGACCACATTTAAATGGAAATTATAGAATTTATAGGACCATGAGATGACCCTTCTTTGAACTCTGAAAAATAAACATCCTAAATGCTCAATAATAGCAGCATGTGGGCCTAATAGCCGTTATTTCCAGTTTACTGAATACCATTCCTAATGCTAGTAGAGCAGACAACCACATCATCTGTGCCACAGAAAAACATGTCACCTTAGAGAGAGTAATTTACGGAGAATGACAAGTGTGGACTCCGGCACAGTAGTTAGAGAACTCATTAGAAAACACATTTTCAGATGTCGCGCAGCTCCTGTGTTTTTTGGAGAGGGTGGGGGGGAATAAACAAACAGTGTTCAAGTATTGCTATGTCACAATAAAAAAAACGAACATAAGGAAACTGGAGCCTCAATTGACATGTCTCATATAGCCGACTTTTTTGAACGCTGACAGCCATCTGTGTGGGTTCTTTTTGCTTCCACTAATGAGCGGCTCATTCTGTAGGCCTAGCCTATACAGGCATGTCCCAGGGGAACTCTGCAGCTGCTGGGCTGAGAGATACTTGAGGGGCTTCCTGCGATGTTTGATAATGCAGGCGCGTCTAACTTCGGCAAGAAATTGAGGGGAAAAAAAAATATATATATACTCACACGCACGGAAACATAATGGTGGCCGAACACGAATAGGAAAAGCAATTTAAACAGGACAAAAGTAACAGCACCACCATGACCGAGTAAGGGTTCTATGTGTTTCATTTTGAAACACAAATGTAGCAGTAGGCCCCTGGAGACATACACCCAATTATTTAATGTACCTCAAATGTACCTTGTGTGTGTGTGTGTGTGTGTGTGTGTGTGTGTGTGTGTGTGTGTGTGTGTATGTATGTGTGTGTGTTTGGGGCGGGGAGAGTGTATGTGTTAATGTATGAAAGAGGGCAATGATACTGTGGACAAAAATATGTTCAACAATTTATGTTATCCTATCTTGTCCAAAATAAGGGAAAGCAGGAAGGTACGGAATAGAAAGGTTTGCTAATGTCTAATCAACAGTCCTAGGACTTGCAATTGACATTATTTTTGTGTTGTTGTTTTTTTCAAATGAAAGTCTCTTTAACATCACAATATAAACCATTATCTCTCCAGGCAAGGTATATTTAGGAAGTGGCACAAAACATGCATTTAGCTTCAAGATCAGTAGGTTGGGATCTAAAGTCATGCAAATATTACGGCAAAATGCAGGCAAACACATTCTAATTATTCCATATCAGCAGATTTGCAAGGAGTATAATTTATTTAAAAACGGGAGCGGTTTATGATCACTGCAGCTTGGGCACGGGTGTTTAGGAATTCACCGCATTTTGATCTAATCTCAAAATCAAAATATTCATGAAACACAATGATATCTCCTAGAAGCAGGCGGGCAGCCATTAATTTTGAAATTCGGGTAATTTATTAACACTTATCAGAAGCTGAAAAACCTTACCTCTGTGTTGGTAATGTGCGCAAAAGTGAAAGCCTGGTTCTTTTTTTACCTTTTTTAACTGATTCCAAATGATTTATAATAGTTCTGATGTAAATTGAACCTGAAATTCAATTAAATGTAGGTCCAATTTTATTTCAAGATCTTTAGTTAAAAATTCTATTAAAAGTGTATTTCCCTGGACATTAAACATATCTATTATCTGCGTGTACTGCAGATGTGATAACTTTTTCTGCCTTTTTCCTTCTACTACTGAGACCACAGAGTCAAACCCTGGGATTCACTTCACTATTAATTGGTGTGCAAATTAAACACACAGGCATGTAAGCAGAGCTGATCCAAGGTTCTGAAGTGGAAACCATCCCCATGTAAGGGTTAGATAAAACCTCAACATCTCCACATCCTCTTCATCATCTTCCTCGTGTTCATCTCTGTAGACTCTTTGGAGAGCAAGTGATTATCCATTATCAGTTGCTGTCTGAGCAGGTTGCCCTCTCTCAATCTCCATGTAAAGGAGTTACAGAGAATGTGAATGCTGAGGAAATTGATACTGCTTCCCCTCAGAACAGAGGCCATCCCTGGCTAATGACAGTGAAGTGATGAAGTGGGGCAGATGTCCTTTCTGTACTATGCCACACATGACACCTGGAGGTGCCTCAGGAGCCCATTCTTGGCCCATTTTTCAGTCATCTGAGATGTGATGCAGTTTGTGTGATGTCCACATCGCATATGAAGGACCATGAATGAGCAGTGGAGACTGGCAAATGACAAGAAAAGAAAAGGAGAACAACTGTAAATATTTAATTGGATGGTTTATTTTGTGACATCTTGTTGTTTTGGTGTAATATTAAATGCCACCCCCCTCCTCCCCGTGTTTGTTACAAATGTAAATTCCAAAGAACAATAGTGATTCCATGCATCAAAAGAATGAAACATTGCCTGGGGGTTGGATGTCTTTCTTAATCTACTCATTCTAGTTGGATGTGATTTTTATCTCAAACCTTCAATTGTACCACTTGCAGCCTTGCAACACACAGAGAAAGAGACATTATTCTGTTGTTATACCCTGAAGTAAAAAAAAAGCAAGGGAAGGCGTGTGAAAATAATAACTGTGGTGCTCTTGGATCGCTTTGTCTTGACTATATTGCAAAGTGAATTCAAACACCCAGAAACCAAGCAGAGCACCAAGCTCTGATCGGAGCTTGATAAGAGCAAAATGGATCAATACACGTGTTGTAAAGGTTAAATGATGTTATGTTGTACGCTGTTATTGTACGATGCGTGTCATGTTCAATGCTACTGACACCTTTTTTTTTTTACCCTCCTGGTGCATCACATTCTGTAGGAGCAGAGGCAGCAGCAGCTACCCAAGGCCCATGAAAACCTTTGTGAAAGACAGGGCTGGATTTATTTTTCCTTAACTTAGACTTCAGAATAAATGCAAGTGTTTTTTAACTTCATTTGTTCATTTTGGTGATGGCTGACCTTGCCAAACTTTGTTTATGAACAGACAAATTAGGTCAAAGTTAAATAGACAGTTCACTTTCTAGAGTTTTACTAGTATTTTTTTGCTTTGAGATGTTTCCCTCATGTGTAGCACTGTTGATACAGGAAGCTGTGCCACTTCTTTCCTTGAGTGCAGTGGTCTCAGGCTGCATGCGCTGAACTGAAGATGAGAATAAATGATGCAACAATAAATAAGTAACCTATGGAAGTATAATGTATCTATACAAGTTACTTGAGGTGTTGTTCCTTGCTTTAAATCCTTCAATGCCCCAAAACCATTATGAAACCAGCAGGATGCATGAGAAACATATATATATATATATATATATATATATATATATATATATATATATATATATATATATATATATATATATATATATATATAGTGAGAACCATAATTCATTGGACAGTGACACATTTTTGTTATTTTGGTTTTGTACTCTAGCACTTTGAGTTTTGAGGTTGAAGTGCAGACTATCAGCTTTAATTAGAAAAAATATTCATCAAAAATATTGGACAGTTTAACATAATGTAGAATAAAGTCATATTTGGTCACATATCCTTTGCATGCCATGACTTTCTGATGTCTGTGACCAAACAATATCAAAAGACCCTTGATATCTTATTTTCTGGTACTCTTACAAGCGATACTATGCACTTACAAACGAACTTCTCTACATTTGATTGAATCTCTATGGAAATTGGGGGGTGGGACTAGATTTATCTGTAAATTATGCTGGAACAGTGTGGAATACATGGTTCATGATGCCATGTACCCTAACAAGGTTCCCAGGGCCTTTGGAGGAAAAACAGCCCCACAACATCACGGAACCTCCACTATACTTAACAGTGGGGATCAGGTTATTTTCGGTATAGCCATCCTTCTTTTTACGCCAAACCCATCGTGAGTGTTGGTTGCTGAAAAGCTCAATTTTCGTTTCATCTGACCATAGAACATGGTTCCAGTCAAAGCTCCAGTAGCGTTTAGCAAACACCAGGTGCTTACGTTTGTGGTGAAATGACAGGAAAGGCTTCTTTCTGGCATGCCTTCCTTGATGACTCCAAGATGCTACTTTCCTCTGTAATTCTCCAACTGTGATCCTTGGGGATCTTTTTGCCTCTCTTACCATCCTCCTCACCGTGCGTGGGGGCAAAATAAACTTGGGTCCTCTTCCAGGCAAGTTTCTAACAATTCCAGTTGCTTTTAACTTTTTAAGTATTGCCCTAATGGTAGGTATGGGCATTTTCAGGTGAGTAGCTATTTTTTTATAGCCATTCCCTGACTTATGAAGCTCAACACATCTTTCCCTCATTTGATTTGCATGTTCTCTTATCTTTCCCATGTTGATGTATAAATATGGCCTCACCTCATATTTATACGTCATGGATTACTGCTTGAAAGTTCTTAAACACTCTGATCAACTTTAAAAAGTAAAATATAAATGGAAAAATGCTTCAGTTACATTTTGTTCATAAGAATTTCTAGGGGTGCCAATAATTGTGGCACACATGGTTTTGTTAAAAATAATTATTTCTTGATGAGGATATATATTAAGAATAAATTTACTTTAAGGTTGGATTTTTCTAATTATTTTCAGTGTGAGATTAAGCTAATTCACCAAAAGGTGAATTTTTATTAACCCTTTTTACTCATCTTTACCAGGGGTGCCAAAGATTGTGGAGGGCACTGTAAGTATGAAGATATCCTTCATTGCATGCAATTAACAATCTGGGTGAGTCAAATAACTCTAGAAAAAAAAACTCTTTAAAAAAATCACTTTAAGGACAAATCTATAGGCTGGGTCAGACCACAATTTCCTGACACAGCCTTTTTCCAGGAAAATTTGGAGGAAACCTTGTCTCCCGTGCCTGCATTTAATCAAACAGGTTAGCAATTCCATAAATCACCACAATTAACCTGCCAAAATGTTTTTGCAGTTATTTACAGTCAAGCCGGGAAGAAGTTTCACCTTCTCCACGTCTTATTATGTTACAGACATATTCTACAATAGATTGAGTTCATTTTTTGTCTCAAAATTCTACACAAAATAGCCCATAATGACAAAGTGAAAACAGGTTTTTAGACATTTGTGCTAATTTATTAAAAATCAAAATGTAAAATATCATATGTACACAAGTGTGCACACCCTTTGATATGACACCCAAAAGTGAGCTGAGGTGCATTTTGTTTCCACTGATGCTGCTTGAGATGTTTCTACAATTTAATTGGAGTCCACCTGTGATAAATTCAATTGATTGGACATGATTGGGGATTGCCAACACCTGCCTATATAAGGTCCCACAGTTGACAGTGCATGTCAGAGCAAACTCCAAGCCGTGGGGTCAAAGGAATTATCTGCAGACCTCAGAAACAGGATTGTGTCAAGGCATAGATCTGGAGAAGGGTACGGAAAAATCTCTGCAGCTTTACAGGTCCCAAAGAGCACAGTGGCCACCATCATTCGTAAATGGAAGAAGTTTGGAACCACCAAGAATCTTCCTAGACCTGGCCGTCCGGCCAAACTGAGCAATCGGGGAAGACGGGCCTTAGCCAGGGAGGTGAGCAGGAACCCGAGGGTCACTCTGACAGAGCTCCAGCGTATCCTTGTGGAGATGGGAGAACCTTTCAGAAGATCAACCATCCAGGCAGCACTCCACCAATCAGGCCTTTATGGTAGAGTGGCCAGACGGAAGCCCCTCCTTAGTAAAAGGCACATCACAGCCCGCTTGGAGTTTGCCAAAAGGCACCTAGAGGACTCTCAAACCATGAGAATCAAGATTCTCTGGTCTGATGAAACCAAAATTGAACTTTTTGGCCTGAATACCAAACGTCACGTCTGGAGAAAACCAGGCACCGCTCATCACCTGGCTAATACCATCCCTACAGTGAAGCATGGCGGTGGCAGCATCATGATGTGGGGATGTTTTTCAGCAGCGGGAACGGGGCGACTAGTCCTGATAGAGGGAAAGATGAATGCAGCTAAGTACACCGAGATCCTTGAAGAAAACCTGCTCCAGAGCGCTCTGGACCTCAGACTGGGGCAAAGGTTTACCTTCCAACATGACAACGACCCGAAGCACACAGCCAAGAGAACAAAGGAGTGGCTTCAGAGAAAGTCTGTGCATGTCCTTGAGTGGCCCAGCCAGAGCCCAGACCTGAATCCAATTGAACATCTGTGGAAAGAGCTGAAAATGGCTGTGTACCGATGCTCCCCATCCAACCTGACGGAGCTTGCAAGGATATGCCAAGAGGAATGGGCAAAAATGTCCAGAAACAAGTGTGCCAAGCTCGTAGCTTCTTTCCCAAGACGCCTTGAAACTGTAATCACTGCCAAAGGTGCAGCAACCAAGTATTAGGCTAAGGGTGTGTACAGATATGTAACCCCTAAATAACCTATTTTTGTCAGTAAAATAAAATTGCATATTTTCTAAAAACCTGTTTTCACTTCGTCATTATTAGCTATTGTGTGTAGATGTTTGAGGCAAAAAATGAACTCAATCTATTGTAGTATAAGTCTGTAATGTAATAAAATGTGGAGAAGGTGAAAGGGGTGTGCAGACTTTCCGGCTTGACTGTATAAATTAAGGCTACAGGCTCAGGTTTATTGAATCAAGGCCATGGTTTCCAAAATTGAATTTTTGTAGGCCATTGAAAAATTATATTCTGGTGCTACCTCACAGTACTGCCCAGGCCAATGGGAAAAAATATGCATAACTGCATATGAGTTTCAGGCACTGCTTCACAGAACTTAAAGTGAAATGTCTTTACAATACTATATGTAAAATCATACACATATAAAGATAGACAGGCATGATGGGTTGCTGAAAGAAATGTCAATGCCCAGAGTGATAATTATTCCACTCCAACGCTGAGAAGCTCTGTGGAAGAACATTAGCGCTTTTTGGTTGCAGTCAGCAATTAGCGACTTGCGCTTGACTGCATGCTGCAGGTTGCTGCTCCTGTTTCCGAGGGAGACAACACAGCAGTCCTCCAGGATTGCCGGCGCTCTAAATTACATAACTGAACTAATGAGATACATATTCACACTGATTCAACAGCAGTCCCTGTGGGCCACTCAAAAGCTCCTGCAAAACATCCAGGGCTTTTGGGTCCCCATGGGCTGGTTGCACATTGCTCTATTTCCTGTGGGGAAAAACAAGCTGAAAACCAAAAATTAACCAAGCTATATGTGAATAGTCCTGTTACCAATATAAACAACTTAATCATGTGGTCTTTTTAATTTTTCTCATGGTAGCGTTGAACATTCCAGAACAAGGTCAAAGGGGATTCATTTTTAAAAACCCCGTCTCAATATAGCATACTTTCTTTGCTGTCTCTTTGTGATTTACCTCTGTAAGAGCATATAATTAAACATCTCTTTAAGGGAAATAAGCTAATGATTACATGAGTTGCTATTATTTGGTAAGATGCAGCCTCATCTTCTTCAAGATTAGCTTTTCATTTTTATTAATCTGTTTGCTGTGAAACTGTATTTTAAAGTTTTTTTTAAAGGTGAGGTTTCATTGCATTCAATTTCCAACACACTCTGTGTTAGCTGGCATATTCTTATGTCTACCTTAAACATTGAACTGGTTGTGATGTCAATGTCATATATCATAGACATAACTAATTATAGCTTTGTTTTGTTTGGTCATGGGTCAAAACCATGTATGTAGTATTTTAGAGGAAGCAAAGTGAAGGTATAGGCTGTGTTTAAATACAAAATAATAATTTTCTGTAATTTCCAAATATTTCTTTGTTTTGAAAATGGAACAAGCAAACAAGGAAGGAATGAGAGGAATGTAGAAGAGGACAAGGAGTAAATAACAGCAGAAATTGTTCGTATAATTTCTGATATAAATTAATTTGGGTTGCATCTTGAAATTGGCTATTCTTTTGTTTGAAGCAAATTGTCAAGTGTTGTGGATGTTTTAGCCCAGTTTGATTCTATAAAGGATGCACTGTTGTTACCTTCACTGAAGGAGGTGAATGTGGACAGATAATTGCATTCTTTGTTTATTCAACTATATCAGTATTCACTTTAATGGCACCTACAGTTAGCTGGGTCACAAGAAGACAATAGGGAGGATACACTCTGAAATTATTCGATTATTTTTTTTATTTAGCACAACCTGCAATAAAAAATAATCTAACAAAAGCTGAGCTTTAAGATCGTTTAATTTCCATGAATATCTTCGGAATTAAGAGTGCGGAGAACGAAGAGCACATGTAGGCTATCCACAATTATAATGTTGATTAAAATGTGCACAATTTTGCAACGCAAGTTAAAATAATTTTATTACTTGCCTAATAGCCTAATTGAGGAGAACCGGCTACATTTGATGGCATTGAGTAATTGGTGAATTAAACGCTGATGTAGCCTATTGTTAATCAAGGAAACTGATTGAAAAATGATTAAGACCAATAATCAGTTTAAAGGGAAGTTTCCCCCCCCCCCCCATTTTCAGCTCAGGAGCCGCCACTGTCTGTAACACGATTTGCTTCCTGATTTAAAAGATATATATTCTTACTGTTTATGATGTAGCCTATAGGCTATCCACAAATTTTCTTCTTGTGTATTTTGAGCTTTAGCTAGAATGGGCCAGTAAATTAGCCTCCATTGTTATGCAATCATTCAGAACGCTCAGTTATGGATATTCCAAACACACCTGTACTTGACTACACACATTGTAGTGTCTTGCTACAATGACAGCCGTCATTTTATCGATTCCGTGTCTTTTAATACCTGCTTTCCGTTTGTACTAAAATGTAAACTTCCTTTCGGGTTTAGTAAATCACTTTACATGCGCTAAAGTAATCTATTTGCATGACCACCTCCCACTATTTAGCGAAATTTAGCGCCCATATTTGCATATTCATTCAGGCTGACCCGCAAAAATGAGAAATGAACGTATCTTTCTATTTTAGCACACAAAATCCTCTTTACACCTCGTTAGTTGATCACCTCTGACAATTTTTTGCGGGTGATAACAGTTTTACACGTGTTTTTGTACACGCAAAGCTTTAGTAAATCGATCCCTAAATCTGTAAGGGCTTCAAGTCTGTACGTTTTTTTAATATATACGTGACCTTTCACACACAGCTTGGAAACTTTTCATTCTGAAATGTGGGTACAAGGACAACATATCAGCAATTTTTTTTAATTTACATATCCCAGATATTTTTATCCTTTATCCCATTTTGCTCTTGTGAAAAGATGTTTGCAAACCAAATGTTTTCATAATCGCATTGCTGCAAAGTCCACCATCAATTTGGGTGACACTATGAAACAATTAGGTGGTACTACCAGAATCAGAAAACTCAATCAACCTAACTCTAACAGATGCTATTTGAGTCCAACAGGGATGAAATGACCAATGAGTTAAAAGTTCTCTCAGAGTTTACTTTATGTACATATTGCTGTGCATTGACACCGTTAAGATTCGATATGAGACTGTGGGGTGCATTGTACATTGAAGCCCACTTTCTTAGCAGGCTGGGCCACCCTGCAACCTAAGTTGCTTCCCATTACAGAATTTAGTCAGACCAAGACAATTGGGAGAAATATTATAACAGTATCCCAATCACCACCAGCTCCCATTTTGATAGGATTTGCTGTGTTGTAACCTCTCAGAAACAAAATATATTCATTATGTGGAAAACGTTATTAACCAAAACAAAGGGGAAAAAACTTTTTTAGGGAATAATCTTTCTACATGTGGTCACTGACATCATGCTACAGCAACAGTTCATCATGTCATTTGTATTTCCAGTAATATTCTCAGCAAATTATACGCCAGTTTGTTTATGATTCACACTCAGAATATGTTTACAGTTTCAGCCTTCCACCCAATTAATTTCCAGCTAGGAGTACCTCATGCTTGGATATGACTAAAATTTTGCTTGCAGATTTACAGAAGATAAGATTAACAACTAAATTGTTTGATATTATTTTCCCAGAGCAAGCTTCAAATCTCACTAATTCAAACATAAAGAATGTTACTATCCACACTATGTATTTAAATTAAGTCACGGTTGTCTACTGAGTGGTAAGTTATTACCTGTTGTATTTATAACGTGTGACATTGCTAGAAGAGACTACCCAAACACATGTGCCTGTGAAGATTAATTTGCCCTCAAATGTATTATTGCATTAGATAAGACTTTTTTCAGGACAGGCAGGTGAAACTGCTTAAAAATCACATGCATAGTTTTACATCTGAGAAGAAATTATTTTAGCATTGCAGGAGAAACAAAAATGTTTCTATAACAAATCTCTTGCAGAATTCTTTAGTTTTTCTAACTGTATGTAACATTATTATTACATCTGATATGTTACATAACATATAAAGGACGTCTGACTATGACAAACTTCGGAAGGATGACTAATGTTTTCAGCATTACATATCCTCTTTCATATCCTAAATCTGGATATGTGCAAATTGTGAACACAAATATACATATGAGTACTCAATGTTCCCATGTTCAGAAAAACAAACTGGTGTTATGCAAAAGTGGCTTTGGGAATATTGCATTGAACAGTTGGTATGCTCTTTCCATGAACAGACAGCATAGAGATGTATTCATTAAGAAAAATGTGCACCTATTTGTACTGTTGGACTAGAATGTGGTTTCAATATCTGCGGGTTTATGTGTCACCTTTTCTAATGTACTGTTTGTAGAGATGTTAAAAGTCTATATGCAAGTATGTGGGATGAGATCTGACAAAGAAATGGAAATCATACATTAGCAAATACTGTATATCTCTACTGGGAAATATTTTCATGCATTGTATATGAAAAACAACAAGCTTATTTCATCTTTGATGACCGTTTTATCATAGCAAGCTCTGGTTAAACAATTAGGTATTTTTTTTAATGGGACTCTTCACCCCCCTGATAAACATTGCATTGTGTTGCTTGTATTTCTTGAAAAAAAAAGCAATTATGAATTTAGATGTATAACAGTCTTTGGAATTTCTCCTGCTATTCTGTCATATGGCAACCTCAAGGTAATGATCCTTTTCACTTAAATATAAAAATATGGGTGCTGGGTACCTGGGTACCCCCCCTTTTAGTTTGCGGTGACCTACCTCTATATTTAACATTGGCTCTGGTCTGTTGAATAGTTGCAGAACAATAGTAGGCTTTCTAATTAGTAGACATTCTCTGTAATGCAATCCAACACGATTATTACTACAACAATATTATTTGCCTGGTTTCAATTATTAAAGTGTAAATTAATTTTCTCATCTTGAATTTTCCCCCATTCCCAAACAAAAAAGAAACAATCAGTAAGCATTTTAACAGGGAAGGATGATGTCATTATTTATTATGTTATGAATGAGCTTACTAATTGTAATTAATGTATATTAATCCCCATATGGGTGTCAGATATGTTTTCACTCAAATTAAAATCTACACTTGGGTCTTTATCGTTGTTTCTATATTACCTCTAATGTTAATAAAGAGGATTTTTTTTTAGACGCTTACTTCTGTATGCTAATTGTTTTTGTTTGATTTGGGTGACACTTTATCAGAACTGCCCGTTAATTAATAGCAATTATACATTAACTATTAAGTAGGTACCATATTAATTAATGGACTCGCATGCAATTAAATTACAGATGCGCACACCAATTTAGCAACTAACTTTATTTAATCCTGTGTAATTTCAAAGGGATTTTGTGAAACTGAAAAGCCATTCCATTATAATGGCTAGGTGTTAATTAAGCAATAACTGGAGGGTGCATCTAGTGAATAAGAAGATAACCAGAGCAGCCAAGGAAAGGCAGCTGGCTGTCTGTTTACACAACTGTGGGGGGCAGGGTGGATAGGCGGCGGGAGAGAGGGGGATTCTGGGAGTTTATTCCACAGGCATTTGTGTCCCACACTTTACACATCCACAAAATAATGTTTTATGAGCACAGGGGCGCAGCTGAAACTATGCTGAAGATTGTGGAGTATTCTTGATATTGGAAATATCATTACATTATTATAAAAAATATTATTACAATGTGAAATAGTAATTACATATTTTTAATATTTTTGGTTTGTGTTTTCTTTCTTATTATTAATGATAGAAACTCCAGTGCGAAGATTGAGCAACATTTTATTTTCTGTCTCTGACCTTTGGGACCAAATTTTTGTGACCCCAAAAATTTATTTTAATTCCCTTTTGATACAGGTCAACATGATCTGACTATTACTAAACAATGAAACCATGTCTCTCAGAGACAGGATCAGTCTATACAATGAACTTGTGTCCATACTTATGCCTTAGCTTAGTGTCGATATCAACTCATTCTTTAATTATGGCTCTCTAAAGCTCGCTTTTGTGTGTGTCAAGGGTGCTTTGGACCTCTGCTTTTAATGGACAGCCTATGTCTGGACATGCCTGGATTCAAGTCATTATTTCCTGGCTTTGAACAATTTGAAAGAAGAATTAATTCCAGAAAATGGTTAGTGGACATAGAGAGCATGTTTTTAGAATAGAAACAATGATATAACCACCCCTAATCTACGCTGTCAACACGGCACAAAGTTTAATGTTAGATCAACTCCGATAGATTAAATGTTGCTTTATTTCAGCACATATTATTCCTATTGGACTCATAAGCAATCTGTTAGTTGAATGAACACTCAAAATTTTACTGTGATCTTTTTTCTTAACTGTGGAGCTAATTTATCTTGAATAATTACAGTTGTATTAGATCCTTTTACATTTGAGCAGGCCTATGTAAGCCTTGAGACAGAGCATTTCCTCAAGGCCCTTGAGATGTGTTAATTCAAATACACTATTGCCAAAAACACTTCATACTATAGTATAAATAGACACATACAGTCCCATCGTATAGAATTTAAACATAGCGGTTTAGGGAATATGAAAGAAACATGCAAGCCGCTCGATTATGTTAATAATAAATCCAATTATGCACTTATAGCCTAATGTATGGGGTGCCAAATGTAAAGTAAAACACAACACGTTTTTCCTGTGGTTTTTTCTCTGATTTAGCATAAATGTTGCATTTTCCTAAGATTTATGCTAAATATTAGTTTTTTTTCCAAGATTTAACTGACATGCTAAATAAACCTTTTAGTTGATATTTTCAGATTTAATTGATAAATCTCAAATAAGCATTTCCTAAATATATAACTTATATGTTAAATCTGAGTTTTCAAAAATAAATATTTAAAAAAATATATATTTAGCTTATATCTTAAATCTTTTTCATGAATAAATATTTATTTTTAAAAATAAGATTTAGATTAAATATTAAATCTTACGTTTTCCAAAATCAAGATTTAAGATTTAATTTATATATTTATTTTTTACCACAAATCTGTGTTTAACAGTTAAATATTTAGTAAAAAATTTATATTTATTTATATCTTAAATCTTGGGTTTGAAATGAAATATTTAGCTTATATCTTAAATCTTGCGTTTTTATGAAAACCAAGATTTAACATTTAAATAAATATTTATTATCACAAATCTTGGTTAAAAATTTAAATATTTAGAATAAAATAAATATTTATTTATATCTTAAATCTTGGGTTTTAAATTAAATATTTAGCTTATATCTTAAATCTTGCGTTTTTATAAAAACCAAGATTTAACATTTAAATAAATATTTATTTTATCACAAATCTTGGTTAAAAATTTTAATATTTAGAAAAAAATGAATATTTATTTATATCTTAAATCTTGCGTTCTAAATTAAATATTTAGCTTATACCTTAAATCTTGCGTTTGTAAATTCAACATTTAGCTAAATCTAAATCTTTAGTTTAAATCTTTTGAAAGATATACTAATTAGCCCCGCCCCTTGGTGACTGGTATCCAATGGAGGGAGGAGCGGAAATAGCTGGCTTTAGTGATGGGGGTAATTGAGGGTCTTCTAGCGAAGTGTGAAACTTGACGTTAATTTCTATATTAATTCCTGTTTGACACACATTATTTACATAACCTACACACAGATAGCATCTGTTATAATCATGTATGATGTCCAGAGAACTAACTAGATAGCATAGGCCACGTTTTGGGCATATTGGCTTTTCCTTGACCGATTTCTTATGGTGAAGTTGAATATTGACAGCCAGCCAAGCCAAATAACAAACTCGCAGCTTCATTCAATAGATGGTTAGTGACCTAGCTCACTAACCTGTCTGTCGGTAATGTCATAAAATAGGATTCTTGAAACAAACTCGAAACATTAAAACTACCGTTTGCACTTAGGTGCACTTAGGTGGCTAGCTAACGTTACTTGAGATAGGAAGCGAATTGACGTTGACAAACTGCATGGGGGCCAGCAGTCTGACACGACTGGTTAATATAGTCGCGAGTGTCTGGCTAGGAAGGGGTTCGCCTGCTAATTTTATTACACATTGATATGGTTACAATTGCCTAGAAATACAGACAATACTTCTGCAAACCTTGCGTCTCCGTCAAGCTAATACGGGACTCGGTTTGTTCCATATTTTATCTTCTACTGATGTTTCTCAACAGGGGCACCAGAGGGCACTGGTGGACTTTAAGAGATGCTCATGCTGGGAGACAAAAAAGAAAGGTCGAGAGGTGGGCTATCGTGTTATAGAATTCATAGAATTTTTATTTTGAAAAACTGTACAGTCCATGTGTGTCAAATGGTGTAGGCTATTTGTCACCGTGTGCCTCAGTAGGTCACTATAGCCTATTGCCCATCCTTGCTAAATTGTGTTACGGATAGCCTATGACTTTCTAATCTTCATTCAACGAATTACAAAAACAGAACCAAGACGCATATTCATAGCATATTTATACAATTGTATTCAGTTGGAAAGACATGTAAAAATACATTTATTTTCAAATGACAGATGACCTTACACCTTTATAAATGTTCCAATCAATGAAATAGGCTACTTTGAAATGACAACTGTGGCATTAATGTAGACCTAGCCTACAATTAAACTTCACAGACAATGTTGAATTTTCACTTCAATTAGCCTACTGTTATACTGTAGGCTACACTGTCGCGCACCTGGCCAATCGTAGCCTACTCGCTAGCTTGAAGTTGCCACAGACAGAAAAGTTATTTGTAACTTGCTCATCCGAAGTAGGCTACTGATATCTTAAGGCCAGTTTATAGTCCAGCGACAGTGTGTCGCTCGACTGAAATCGCAGAACTTTCATAAACATTCTATTGTCGCGCTACATACACTGTGGTTGTTGTCGTTCGCAAAAAGTATAAACGCACTCCAGCGACAGTTTACACTCAGGGGACAATGGAGGAAGAAGCAGCTTTAATAGGCTAGCCTACATCTCATTATGACTTCTGCTTTACCCCTTTTTTGTCGGAGGCCTCTGAAATAAAGTTTATAAATGTCCATTTCGAGGGCACCGTATATTGTTTGGAATGTCATTCACTGCGTCTTTCATACACTTGTAGGATGTGGGTTTTGAACGAGGTAGCAAATAAAACATTTGTAATTAAACCTCAACATTACATTACAGTCATTTAGCAGACGCTTTTATCCAAAGCGACATACAATAAGTGCATACAGAAACATTATCGAAGTCAGAACAGATAAGACAAAGTACATCCTTCCCATAACGTAGCAGCTATCCCTAGTAATGAACGTTGAATGTAGTTCACAGTAAGCTGTGGGTAAATCAGCTATACTACACTTCTATTCTAAATACTATTATATAGGCCTATAACATATAACATTGATGCAACTCATATTAAACGTTATTTAGTAGGAAAAGCACGGAGGGCATAGCCTACGTTAGGGATGTAAATAGCTAGCTACAAGACGGGACTCATTGGGGGAGCAGCCTACAATTCTCTAGTTAGAGAATGAGGTTCAAGAATGTGGAGTAGCCTATTTCACTCGCTATCAGAATGCCACGGATCAGATGGGCTGTCACTGAGTCTAATCACTAAATTTAATCTGGCAAATCTAAGTTAGCCTACTGTGAAAGCCGCCGTCCCTGCGGAGGATTTGTATTCTCTTCCGAAGAGTGACCAGGTCTATTGTTGTTTTTTTTGGTAGACTTTGATGTTCCTCGCCTCCCACAGGACGTGCTTGGAGTGGAGAAAAAATGTTCTTTTATTGGATATTCCAAAAAAATTTAACAATAACAACATTTTCTTTGCGTTTCAGATAAATTTACATAAACCACATCACTTTTGGAGTGGGAGAAAAGAGGACACATTTTTCGAGCACCTACTAGCCTATGTCATTCGCTGAAATATTTTGTCTTAAAAAAAAAAAACGAGACAACTTTAGCTCAATGCAAGGGTGGTCATTTCCACACAAAATTTTCCATGGCGCTAATTCACACTTAGTTCAATAACTATCTACATGATGGCTATTTCTAAACAAAATGTAGCCTACTACTGTAACACTTAAACTGTTAGTAGCCCCACGTTTAATTCAACATTAATTTCGGAATTTCAATCTTAGCTACTCTTGCTGCGCCGCAAGGGATTCTGGGAAGGTGGGCGGCGCTAATTTACCACATAATTCATGTCGAATGGACATTGACTCAATTCCCGAAAATTTGGAAAAATGTTGAGTTTGATATCAAAAAATTATCATGATACATTAAGCTGAAGAGAATAAACAAGTGGACATGACGAAAGAGGGCTGTTGATTTTTACAGTAGCTATAGGCTCACTTCACACCATTCAGTAACATTCATTTTGAATGCATTGCAAAGTTATTTGCTTTCACAGTAGGCTAACTTAGATTTGCCAGATTAAATTTAGTGATTAGACTCAGTGACAGCCCATCTGATCCGTGGCATTCTGATAGCGAGTGAAATAGGCTACTCCACATTCTTGAACCTCATTCTCTTAACTAGAGAATTGTAGGCTGCTCCCCCAATGAGTCCCGTCTTGTAGCTAGCTATTTACATCCCTAACGTAGGCTATGCCCTCTGTGCTTTTCCTACTAAATAACGTTTAATATGAGTTGCATCAATGTTATATGTTATAGGCCTAGTATTAGGTAATAGTATTTAGAATAGAAGTGTAGTATAGCTGATTTACCCACAGCTTACTGTGAACTACATTCAACGTTCATTACTAGGGATAGCTGCTACGTTATGGGAAGGATGTGCTTTGTCTTATCTGTTCTGACTTCGATGACGTTTCTGTATGCACTTATTGTATGTTGCTTTGGATAAAAGCGTCTGCTAAATGACTGTAATGTAATGTTGAGGTTTAATTACAAACTTTTTATTTGCTACCTCATTCAAAAACCCCACATCCTACAAGTGTATGAAAGACGCAGTGAATGACATTCCAAACAATATACGGTGCCCTCGAAAAGGACATTTATAAACTTTATTTCAGAGGCCTCAGACAAAAAAGGGGTAAAGCAGAAGTCATAATGAGATGTAGGCTAGCCTATTAAAGCTGCTTCTTCCTCCATTGTCCCCTGAGTGTAAACTGTCGCTGGAATGTCGCTGGAGTGCGTTTATACTTTTTGCGAACGACAACGACCACAGTGGGCCCTATCTTACACCCAGCGCAAAGCGGCGCTAACCCAAACGCAAGTGTCTTTGCTATCTTACACCCGGCGCTAGGTCCATAATAACGCCTAACGCTTACGTCCTTTAACTAGCATGTATTCTTGCGCCATCACAAGTGAACTGGGCCTTAAGATGAGGAGTGGCCAGGATTCTTTTTGGCGTATTGCTATCTTGAGCCAGCAGAAAGCACCTGCGCTAGAACCACCACAAACCTGGTCTAAAGTCATGTCGCAGTTGTTTACATGTTATTTTAACGGTGCATATAAGTGCGTCTACATAGGCGTGTGCACAACGCGCATACCCTCCTGTCTGTTACACACAGGGGCGTGCACAAGCATGACTAAAATATCTAGATCACAATGTGAAATATTATTATTGTGTAGGCTATATCAAAAATGCATAATAATAAAAGGTTCCATAGGTCCACATACCTTTCCCTCAGCGAAGGGAAACAATGCCACATTACATTGCTCTCAGCCCACTCCATCAACATCCAGGCGATGTGCGATGGTACGGGACAATGGCTATCCATTAAAAAGGAGCTGATAACACCTACAGCTATCAAGCCTAATTGTCTTTGCACCTAATGCGTGAATTGTCATTCAATGGGAAACTCACGTACTGCAATAGACGGACATTTGCGTTCTGAAAATGCGCTTCAGATGTCATTACAATACAGCTCTGTTTATCTAGGATTACAGCCTGTAAGTAGGCTAAATAGAATGGTTTGTGACTGAAAAAAGTTCAAAACCTTGTCCAGTGAATATTGCTTTTATTGTTTTTCAAATAGCCTAGGCTACAGCGGACTCGCTGTGCATAATGTTTTTTCGATAGACTATGGTTAAAAAACGGAGATAAATGTCATCATGTTAGCTGAATTGTAGCCTAACCTTAGCTATTCTTCGTCCTTCATATTTTTTAAATTACAGTGACAAGGTTTCCATACCCTCAGCTTATTAAAACCCCGCTGATTTCACCTGTTATTCCATAACTGAACAAAAGATTTTAAAGAGAACTAAGTGTCTAATTAGAAACGAATTGTTACACAATTAATTTACAATTAATTTTTATTCCATTATCTGCATGTTCGCTTTACAAGAGCAGGTCTGTTTCCCCTGCTGTACATCGCACTTTTCACGGTCTTCCTTGGAAAGTGAATCGTTTTAAAGTATTACGCTACCAGTAAAACAGGTTGGTCACATTTCCATAAGTAGGACATTATAAAAACAAGGGAAAATATGCTGAACCTATGGGTTGCCAACCTGACAGATTTGTTGTATTTAGTGTCATCATTAAGGCAAAATAACGTTAGTTATGTTATTAATCTAAATTAGAATGCAGGTAGCCTAATGAACTTCGGATGAAGCTTGAACATGAGTTCATTGCATAATCAAACGAAATTTGTTAAACAAGCAGGCTAATTTGGCGTTTTCTAAGGTGAGAAGGAAGCAATTGGTCGCTTATTCTCAGCTGTTGCAGGTGCTTTTAACGAAATTTAACAGCATATATTTTGTAAACAGCACTGTCAGGAATTACCGGGAACTCATAATACTACTACTGCTATTGATCCATATAGCCTATTCCTTGATCGCACTAAACACGCACGAGCATGTCTGTTTCGCCATCATAAGCAATCCACCAAGGTGGAAAAGCAGGCTTTTAAAGGGAATGGGATATGACATTTTGATTGGTTTATTGCATGTCACGCCCAAGACACACCTATAATTAATGAAGAGACTAGGTTCAGCCCAGTTGCACCTTGCGCCGTGCTTAGCGTCCAAAAAACACGCCGTTAAAATAGCAAAAGTGGACTTGGACACGCCCTAAATGGACTTAGCGCCATGCGCTTAGACTAAGCGCCAAGATCGCCAAGATAGGGCCCAGTGTATGTAGCGCGACAATAGAATGTTTACGAAAGTTCTGCGATTTCAGTCGAGCGACACACTGTCGCTGGACTATAAACTGGCCTTTAGATATCAGTAGCCTACTTCGGATGAGCAAGTTACAAATAACTTTTCTGTCTGTGGCAACTTCAAGCTAGCGAGTAGGCTACGATTGGCCAGGTGCGCGACAGTGTAGCCTACAGTATAACAGTATAGGCTAATTGAAGTGAAAATTCAACATTGTCTGTGAAGTTTAATTGTAGGCTAGGTCTACATTAATGCCACAGTTGTCATTTCAAAGTAGCCTATTTCTTTGATTGGAACATTTATAAAGGTGTAAGGTCATCTGTCATTTGAAAATAAATTTATTTTTACATGTCTTTCCAACTGAATACAATTGTTTGCTATGAATATGCGCCTTGTTTCTGTTTTTGTAATTCGTTGAATGAAGATTAGAAAGTTATAGGCTATCTGTAACACAATTTAGCAAGGATGGGCAATAGGCTATAGTGACCTACTGAGGCACACAGTGACAAATAGCCTACACCATTTGACACACATGGACTGTACAGTTTTTCAAAATAAAAATTCTATGAATTCTATAACACGATACCCCACCTCTCAACCTTTCTTTTTTGTCTCCCAGCATGAGCATCTCTTAAAGTCCACCAGTGCCCTCTGGTGCCCCTGTTGAGAAACTTCAGTAGAAGATAAAATACGGAACAAACCAAGTCCTGTATTAGCTTGACGGAGACGCAAGGTTTGCAGAAGTATTGTCTGTATTTCAAGGCAATTGTAACCATATCAATGTGTAATAAAATTAGCAGGTGAACCCCTTCCTAGCCAGACACTCATGACTATATAAACCAGTCGTGTCAGACGGCTGGCCCCCATGCAGTTTGTCAACGTCAATTTGCTTCCTATCTCAAGTAACGTTAGCTAGCGACCTAAGTGCAAACGGTAGTTTTAATGTTTCGAGTTCAAGAATCCTGCTATTTTATGACATTACCGACAGACAGGTTAGCGAGCTAGGCCACTAACCATCTATTGAATCAAGCTGCGAGTTTGTTATTTGGCTTGGCTGGCTGTCAATATTCAACTTCACCATAAGAAATCGGTCAAGGAAACGCCAATATGCCAAAAACGTGGCCTATGCTATCTAGTTAGTTCTCTGGACATCATACATGATTATAACAGATGCTATCTGTGTGTAGGTTATGTAAATAATGTGTGTCAAACAGGAATTAATATAGAAATTAACGTCAAGTTTCACACTTCGCTAGAAGACCCTCAATTACCCCCATCACTAAAGCCAGCTATTTCCCCTCCTCCCTCCATTGGATACCAGTCACCAAGGGGCGGGGCTAATTAGTATATCTTTCAAAAGATTTAAACTAAAGATTTAGATTTAGCTAAATGTTGAATTTACAAACGCAAGATTTAAGATATAAGCTAAATATTTAATTTGGAACGCAAGATTTAAGATATAAGCTAAATATTTAATTTAAAACCCAAGATTTAAGATATAAATAAATATTTATTTTTTTCTAAATATTTAAATTTTTAACCAAGATTTGTGATAAAATAAATATTTATTTAAATGTTAAATCTTGGTTTTCATAAAAACGCAAGATTTAAGATATAAGGTAAATATTTAATTTCAAACCCAAGATTTAAGATATAAATAAATATTTATTTTTTACTAAATATTTAACTGTTAAACACAGATTTGTGGTAAAAAATAAATATATAAATTAAATCTTAAATCTTGCTTTTGGAAAACATAAGATTTAAGATTTAATCTAAATCTTATTTTTAAAAATAAATATTTATTTATAAAACAGAGATTTAAGATATAAGCTAAATATATATATATATTTTTAAATATTTATTTTTGAAAACTCAGATTTAACATTTAAGTTATATATTTAGGAAATGCTTATTTGAGATTTATCAATTAAATCTGAAAATATCAACTAAAAGGTTTATTGGCATGTCAGTTAAATCTTGGAAAAAAACTCATATTTAGCATAAATCTTAGGAAAATGCCATATTTATGCTAAATCTGAGGAAAAAAAACACAGGAAAAACATGTTGTGTTTTACTTTACATTTGGCACCCCATACTAATGCCTGAAACTGCAATAAGGCTCATCACCCATAGGAGTTTTGTTGAGTACCTAACTGTACAGTTTTTCAGCTTGGAATATGGCCCACAGATTGTGGCCAATATGCCCAATTGATTTCAGGCAGCATCCTTTCCTACCACAAACCCCTGGTAATCAATATGGTTATCTCTTTGCTATGGTATGGTCCTCTAGGGATAGGTCTCCATTATGTTGCCATTAGTCATTTTTATATAGCCACTTACACATTTTCTATCTTCCTCTGACATTTCTTTCAATTGAGATGCTTCTGCTCTGATTTAACCTCTGCTCTGATGCTTCTGCTCTGATTGTTTTCTTGTAGTATGTGATTACAAGTATTACAAATGTGGCACATTTAAATGCTTATTTTTGAACTTACTATTAATATTTATCTATTTAAAGGTTTTAGCAATGGTGCAGTGGCAGATGAATGGCTTAGTTCAAGTATACCAATGAAAGCCCATTTAGATTTTTAAAGGCAAATTGGCAATTTGTCTGTGATCTTTTTTTAAAAATTTTTTATTTTTTACAATCAAAGTAGCTCATGAATGAAATTATCTGTGTTGCTAAGAGAGTAAAAAGTAAAAAATCCAACAGAGTTGGTATGTTAGGGTGGAGTAAAGGTAAAGCGAGATTCAGTTGACCTCACACACTGCTGGAATGGATCAGGTATGTCCGCAAAATTTCCAGGAAAATGCACACTTCCATTTTGACTAGTTCTGAGTCAATATGGTACATCCCTTCGATTCCCTAATGTAGCCAATGAGAATTAGGTTTACAGCCAGCTTTGAAAAGCCATGCAAGTATCATGTCCCAAGGGATTTATTCTGTTCTGATTCAAAAGTCAGAACAGTGTAGTTAACGGCTGCTTTCAATGTGTGAAAGAGAAAAATTCTATAACTTTGAGTCTGTAAAGTAACTTTGATTTTAAGCAATTGTTGGTTTTGTTGATACTTTCACAATGTCATAAGGTCAAGTAAGGCAGTGAAGTCTACAGCCTGGATTGAAAATCGAACTGGCTGGGAGTCAAGTTTCATTATACAGAAATGGTCATATCATTAATCAGGCACCTCCAAAAGGCAGCCCAGTTTTGGACTGCAACATGAAAAGAGGCAACAATTGACTGCACAGGCTTTGGAATACATTGGCTAGGGCTGGGGACGGGGTTCTCAAACTTAGTCCTGGTTTCCTCTGCCCTTATGGAAAAAGAATATACTGCAGTATATTGTAAATATATCAAAATTATCTTCACAATATATTTAAAATATACTGCAGTATATTACATTTCCATAAGGGTGTGTATACTAGTTATCCTTTCAGTCACAATTATAACTTGTAAATTTTAACAAGCTGCTAATTGTTTTTAATTAGTCAGTTTTAATGTCTATTGTGTGAAGCGTTATGGTTTTAAGACCACATTATGTGAGAAATCGCAAAGTGTCATGAATAAATGTCCCATATTCACATTGCAGGACTTTAAGCCAAACAGATCAGCTAATGTATTGCTCATTTAGGGCTCTATTTTCCAGCTGGCGAATGGCGGGTGGCGAGCCAGCGCATTGGCGAAGTGACATTTTCGGCATGTATTTTCACGCTCCTGAGCCCGTTTGACTCGCCATGTGCCGGAAGTGGGAGGAGAGTCACTGGTGGAGGTGTGTCAGTCCAGAGCAAGCAGCGAAACTGAAAATTTGGGACTATTTCCCGGCCGATGGCGAGCCATCACTGGCAAGGTAGCAATTTCGTCACGGATTTGCACGCGCCTGAGCTCGTTTGGTAATTTGGGGACTCGCCGTGCACTGAAGTGGGAGGGAAGCCGCTACTGGGGGGGGGGGGGGGGGGGGTGTCCATCAAAAGGGAGCAGACCAGTTGAATTTTACTGCAGCGGAATGCTATTTTGGGCTAAATTACACTGCATAAATTACATTACATTTTACACCACATTAACGGTGCAAATCGTACCACAGCGTACGGTGAGTTGCTAATTTCGGGGCTTTCCCCAATGCGTGCATGATCATAATCTATTCAAAAGCCAATCAACTGTTTTTGTGGATCATATGCGGTCTAATTTGTCTTTGAAATAAATCCCCCATTGTCTTTTTTATAATGTTAATTCTTATATTTCTTTCTATTTTTAATTATTTATGGCTATTATCATACTGCACCGTGTTCCCAGGGGTACTGTATTCTTTCTTACACCTGTCTGTAATGAGAATAATGACAAACTTGGTGCATACATTCACTCTTATTGCACGTATAGCAATAAAAACGTACCTCTTAACTCAATTACATTCAATTAAATCTATGCAAAATAGATAGCCTATCGTCTTCCAATGCAGAATCCTAAAGGCGACAAAAGTCACTAATAAATGTGGCGAGAAAATAGGATATGTTGCATGGGGAAAATTGGAAATAGATAAATGATTAAATGCATGCTTGAACCTAGAAAACAGGAAAAGAGCGGAGTTGAAAAAAAAGAATAAAAACAGCCAGTAAATTATAAATGGGAGAGTAAAATAAATTTTTTAAATATTTATTTTATTGACTGATTGGAGGCTAAGGAAATTATTAAAAGCTTTTTATTTTTCACAGTCCAGATAACCTATTAGTGACTTTCATCGCCTTTAGCGTTCTCGTTCTGCAAGCAGGAGGCCTCCCGACCATGACTGAATGGGCGTGTTCTGCTGTCGTTTTTTCACTAAACCACGTGATGTGGGATAGCCCGACATGGTCAAAACGAGTCCAATGCACACGGCTCTTAAAAGGACTGAAAAGAGGTAATTTGATTAGCTATGGTGCAGCTGAAGCACACCTACTGATAAATATTCAGCATAACCCAGCCCATTTTCAACCTGTGCAGTGAGCTGTGAGCTGTGCGCTCCCTGCCTTTGGTCCGAAAATAGCAAAATTCAGTAGCCACGCCCAGTGCACCATACGCTACGCCATTGACTATGACGGCTCGCCGCACGCCATGCGCTTGCCCGAAAATAGAGCCCACAATGTGCCATATGGTAAATGGTTCCTTTAGATATAGAGGTTACATGTCTATTTGATTGAATTATAGATTGTCAGGTGAAATCAGTGGGGTCTCAATTGCTGAACGTGTAGTCATGTGTGGTCACTGAAAGTAAACCATTTATGGAAAATGATGAGTCCAAAGCAAAATCTGCGCAAATGGCAACGAGCCCAACCTGCATTGTGTTGACAAGAAAACATGTTTTCAACAACCTTAATTGATGAAGAGACCAAAACCAGCACACACAAGGACTGAGTTTGAGACTCCCTGTGAATTTACAGAGGACATTTCAGCAGTGAGATGGGTCCACAGTTCCAGTCAATTATCCCAAACTAGAGAAAAACATGAGAAAACAATTTTATTAAAAAGACAACCATGTTAATGTAGTGATGGGAAAAAAAAAGTGAAATTAGTGACTCAGATTTGAGTACAAACGATATATTAAAAAGAGGCCTCATATTAATCTAATAAATTAGGCTGTTAATGCAAAGTGAATGTGATATATGACCTGTTTATACCTGCTGATATATGTACATGACTACTGTAATTGTAATTGTTGAACGTTTTTCAAAAGGTATTCTATAACAACAATTACATTTTGTATTGTAGTTTTTAGGATTTCAGGATTCAGGATTTTTATTATAATTCTTTTTTTGTTTGATTGCCAAATTACATGCGGGGGGGGGGGGGGGGGGGGGCGGTGTTATTGCAGGTGTTATTTTGCAGTAGCATGAAGTAACATTGATGTTACTCATATGTCATCAGTAGCATATTACATTTTACAGTTATGTTACAATTATATTTACAGTAATCACCCAATCATATTTAAAAATTTGTTTCAGAGTTTCAGGCTTTTACACAATGTTGTAACTAGTTCCAGCTTTAAGTATTACTCTTTTATGCACATGGAGTATATTTTCCCCATGACTCTATACACGTGCATTCAACAGCATTTGTTGCTTAGGAACACAAAACATAAAATTCTCTCTTAAACAAAAACACAAAATAAACAAATGCTCACACATCTAAACTTTTCAAGGCTATTTTGATCCCTCAAGAATTCCTATCAGTAACATGTCCCTGATCAGCGAATAAACAGCAAAACCACAGTCAACCCAGCAATTAGTACAAATTAACAGACATTTTCAAAAATGTCTTTGCTTA
Source organism: Synaphobranchus kaupii (assembly GCA_029718625.1). Taxonomy (NCBI): domain Eukaryota; kingdom Metazoa; phylum Chordata; class Actinopteri; order Anguilliformes; family Synaphobranchidae; genus Synaphobranchus; species Synaphobranchus kaupii. The sequence goes on from CM056382.1 coordinate 37,837,842, forward strand.
GAAAATGGCTGCTTTGTAGTTCAAAAAAATCCCACTTTGGCCTTGGAGTGGGAGTTTTTCCAGCAATTGCTTAAATCCTAAAATAAGTACTGCAATCTTCTGGCACAGATGCACTGTAATGCTTTAAAAACAATTTAGCAACTGTCATCGCTGTAATTACAGTAACTAATTACCATCCTCAGCAAACAAATAGCTTAACATAATACGCAGGCCCAATCAATTTTGAAGAAATGCAAATTCCAGAAGCAAAAAAGGGCATTTTGGCAAACCTGAAAGGAACACAGGGAAATAATACACTTTGTTTTATCCACACATAATTCCCAGGGAATATCATATCATAAATATTTGCATTCAGTTCTTATCAGGACATTTGCATTTGCTTCTTATCAGTCGGCACGCCAGGCTCTGCCTGATAGAGAGAGCAGCTCCACACCATACACACATTTCTAATGAGTCACGTCTCAGGCTGATATCATATTTTGGCTAGAACTTTATCACCAAAACGAGGAGGTCATTTTCTCATGGAGTTGGCTCATCTTGGAACTGTCTTTGAGTTTTTGATGTGATTCAACTGAGATTCATTTTTTAAAGCCCACAAAAAGGATTATTTCCCCTCTTCCAGCTGCAGCCGCCTCATATCAGTGGCACATACGCCGTATGATTATCACTATGTCATAAAATATTTCAGTTTTATCTGTGTATTATTTTATTTACCACTGCATCCTTCTGAAAAAAAGAGAAAAAAATAGGAAGTTAAAAAACAGAATCAGCATTAATGACCTCATTCGCTATACCCAGCAACAGACCGTTATTTTGCCCATTTTATTTATTTATTTATGTATTTATTTCATTTTTGTATATACATATGCAACAGTTTCCAGGGGGAAAATTAAAGTAACTGTTTGATAACGTTTTCAAAAAGGTATTCCACAATAACAATTTCATGGTGCATTGCAAAGTGTAATTATAAATCAGGCTCTATTCTCATATGGCCGGGGAACACTGGAGGTCAAGTAAAGTATCCCAGTGAAATGGAAGTCTCATTAGTCCTATACATTTATTTTCTTTCTCCCCCTGCTAATTATTTCTTTCCACTTCTCAAACTACCAGCATTGTCCCAGCCAGAGGTGCCTCCCATGAAGCAAGAAATTGTCCTTCTTGCGAATGTTTTGCGTTAATTACAATATGATTTAACAATATGTAACATGTTCTTTTGATGTCATGTAATTACTTGCGTAAGACAAATATATTTTTATGCCTACTCTTATTTTCTTAATGCTTTTTGGCAGTTTTGTCCGCATTAGTTTTGTGAGCAATTAAATGGCAGGAATGCATTTGCATGCTTTCAAAGAACAAAGAGAAATGAATGAATAGATTGATAGAGTGAATTAAAAGGGACATGATGTCCAAAATATACAATAAAGAATTTTGGTCTTTCATGTCAATTATAATTTTTTTCACATGCAAAACAATTACAAATGTATAGTCTACCAAACATGAAGATATCAAAACAACAGGCAAATATTAGCCTTTCAGACAGATTTCTGGCATACAGTAACATACAGTTACCAATAGCATAGCAAACAGGTAATGTCGGCAACATTCGTGCGAACAAGGTACAAGAAGCATAAAAGGTTTTAAAAGAGTATATATACCATTACCAATTCCACCCATCAAAGATGTTTCATAAATGGGAGATACATAAATTCTGGGCAAAATGATACCAGCAAACAGTTAAAGCAGTTCTTGGTTCCCACCACTTTAAGCCTGATCTCCAGAATATGTTCTTCCCCTTTTTTTCTAGGTCAGTCCCTTTCTGCGTCTACTCTAAGAACCTTTGAAAATCAAAGGGCAGCCAGTTCACCTTTATTATTTTCTTGAAATCTTATCTTTCCCTTCTGTTTAAACAGCAGAGGTGGGGACATTGCCTAATGTCTGTCCATGCACATTTGTCTCAATTCAGCTGAATCTCCACAAAGAATCACCCCTGGTTTTGCCACCTAGCACAGACTAGAAGAATTTAATTGAATTTTTTTCATTTAAACTACACAAAAGTCTGTGGAGAGCAGTGTGCACATTATTCAAAATAACACTGTCATTGTTATATCATCAGTAAAGCATTGCTATTCATTTTCAACAAACAAAAACCACTGTTATTTACATTAATGTTTAAACAGGCTGATAGTGCCTTTGTGCATGAACAAAACATTAAAATGAACAATGCTTTCCTGCTAACGTACATTTGGTGTCAAACTATTTTCAATTGCAATTGAATAGCAGCAGTAATGTTAAATATTTCTTCATGTAGTTTTCTATCTGGCATTTAACATTTCTTCTCGTTTTTTATTTTTTACATGAAAATTAAATACATGTGGTTCAATCAAATCAATGCATTGTTTACAAATAAGAGGACATGTCAAACCAATGATAAAAGGTGACACAATCCTAAAAATAAATAAAAAATATATAATATACATCTTTTTCCACATATTTAACCATCCCACCAAAAATATATCTGCTTCTGCATACTAATATATTTCTTTGTTTTCTCATTTTAATGAGTCACAATTTCTTAAAATTGTATGAGTTTCCTCATGAGCCCAGCAGCAACTCCCATGAAATTTCAAAGTGTGTACATTGGCATTGGATACATTATGAGATGTCAAACATCTGAAATCCCTTTAATGTTTTTTCTACACCAAAATATATTAACAGCATTGAATATAATGAACATGTACATGCATGTTTTGTACAAGTATATTTACAGCAATGTATATCAGATCAAAAACGTCTACGACGTAAAAAAAGCCAAGTTACTCACGCATAGCCTACATAGCGTTGTCTATAAGTCCTTAATTCCAACTTGCAAAAACTAGGCCTGCCTTTAAAAGTCTTGATATCAAAATGTGGCCAAGTTACAACTAACAATATTGCCTATCGTAGCTCACACTAAATAAACTAGCTCTATTCCAAAGCAATGCTATCCAAACTTTCCTAAATTATTTAATGCAACTTGGCCCTGTGTTTCTTCATCTTTGCATGTGAAGAGATTGTGCCTCATGGAACAACATATGATTTCAATGAATGTTTTTAACAGTTGATGAATAATTACATCCAGAAAGGATATGGTTGTACTTTGTTGGCAAGTTTACTTTAGAAAATGTACAGGTTTTAAAAAGTTAATTGCTGCTACAGAATTCTTTACAATTCACAAACAGACATTTATATGAAGAAACATCATGTACAATAGAGAAAATGTACAGGTTTTAAAAAGTTAATTACTGCTACAGAATTCTTTACAATTCACAAACAGACATTTATATGAAGAAACATCATGTACAATAGAGAAAGGTGATGAATAAATAAATGCAGATAAAAATGATTAATATTTTTACCTAGAAAATAGCATACATATAGCATTTTTACAAACGTATCCAGACATGTTTGTGGGTCAGATGGTGGCAAATAAGTAATAGTACCAATTTTCTTAACATAATAGTATTTATGATATTTGCAAACAGAATTTTGTGAACACAAGGATATCTATGCTCTGTAGGACCACACAGGTTTTGATAAAAATCCAAATAAATAAATCAATAATACATAATAATACTAATAATAATAATAATAATACATTTTATTCATTCTGTGCTTTTCATAGACCCAAAGAAGTGGATGCAGACAATTGTTCAAACATGCCCTATAGTGGAGTAATTTTTCTGTTTAATTTCTAAGTGCAACACATCTGAATCAGAGTATTTCCACTATAAATTATTTTCATTTTGCAGTTTGATGTGGCACATACAGTTTCATTGACCACATTCTCTTGAGATGGTAAGATGAAGAAACACAGGGCCAAGTTGCATTAAATAATTTAGGAAAGTTTGGATAGCATTGCATTGGAATAGAGCTAGTTTACTTAGGGTGAGCTACGATAGGCAATATTGTTAGTTGTAACTTGGCCACATTTTGATATCAAGACTTTTAAAGGCAGGCCTAGTTTTTGCAAGTTGGAATTAAGAACTTATGGACAGCGCTATGTAGGCTATGTGTGAGTAACTTGGCTTTTTTTACGTCGTAGACGTTTTTGATCTGATATCACTTATTTTTTATAGCTAACTAATGATGAATAATGCATGAAGATAAACACAGAGAGAGACATGCATTCCAAATAAATGTATGTAGACATTTGCGTAACCATAACGCCTGCTATTGACAAGAATGAGAACAGTTATCCTATTACAGCCAGCACACAATTACATTAAAAGAGTTTGTAGATGAGCAGTATTTAATGTGTAATGAAATACAATGAACAGCACCTGAGCTATGGATCATGAAGAAGCATGTAAATTGATGAACCAAGTCTATATGGAGACATGCATGCACAATGGGCTAGACGCAAACACATTCTAGCTGAAAGACATACAGCCTAAATAGCTAGTACAGCCTAAATAGTTTGCATCAGTACAATATGGAAATACAGTTTTAAAATAGGGCTATTAGTATTCTATGAAATACATTTAACGTTAGGCTATTCAACACTGGATTGCCGGATGCGTAACTCCAACCTTCCATGTGTGGGCTACGAGCTAGCGAGCGAGCTAGTGAGTTCATAAGCACAGCAGAGTTTTTTTTCCGGTAGTGTAGAACGTTACCTGCGGGAAATGTTTTGGTACCGGACAGCTTGGTTTAGCTTAGTTTTCTGTAGTGCAATGAATGTAGGCTATTAATGCATGTTGGTTCGCTTCGTAGTAGCCTAGCTTGTATCTGCTTCCTGACGAGAAGCAGACTGACGTTTCTCTGGCAACAGTAACGTTGGCTAACAAGCTTAATTGGACAAAGCATATTTCCCAGGAATCTTAGCCAGAAAGAAAACAATAGATACTACTAAGAAAGTACATACCAGAGATTCTTCTTCTTCTTATTATTATTATTATTATTATTATTATAATTAAAAGTGTTTGCAGTAAGCTACATTAACAGCAGTGTAGCGTAGACTAGAGCCACATTCGGAGGCTATTTTTTTTTTTTTTTTTTAAAGTGACTAACCATGAATCAGATATGTTTGGGGAATTGGCGGTTTATAAATCCGATCTCTTAAAGGCTTGCAGCTTAAAGGAGGCTATCATCAATTCTTAATGTAGGCTATTATCATAAATTCTTAATTTTCCTAGTCGTTCATTTTATGGTGACATTGTGTTATGTGTGAAAAGGATAAAGTGAACAGAGCTGAAGTGAAGAAATGTTGGCTGAGGCAAGGGTACGTTGAGGGTCGGTTTCCACAGTCAGTCAGTCATGACCGCAAGAGCAGAGCGTAACACCCTCCCCAAACCATACAAGAGCGAGCCTCCGGTTTGGGGAGGGTGTGATATAGTACAAGTGAAATACAAGTGAAACATTGAACAGTTAATATTGGAAACCTCTTTTGCCTTTGCAATAAAAATATGTTAATGTGTTAATGTGAAAATAATAACAGTCTAATAAATGAAAAGTACAGTTGCACATTGTTTTTGTGGAAAATAAGTATGTGCCCTGCTGGGCTCGAACCCACAATCCACTGTGTAAGAGACTGCAGTTCTACCCGTTAGGCCACAGTAGCTTCTTGGAAAGCATGAAACCATTAGCTACATTAACATTAAAAAACATTAGTAAGAAGCGTTTTTATTGGATGATAAGCTTGATGAGCAGGTATACGGACCATACCCTCAAAGAATAATTCTCCCCATTGGATAACATTGCAACGGAGGCAGGCAGTTAGGCAGGAAAAATGGGAAGAAGAAGAAGAAGAGGAAGGAGAAAAACGGCAAAATAACCCAGGTTTGGGGCTTGTGTGGATGTATGAAGTTGTATCTGAATGCTGTGTGGTTACATGAGGTCAGAACATACAGAAGTTAATGTTTTTAAGGGCTGAGAGTCTATGGTCATTGTGGTTACTTCTGTAGGAAACTCTGAAAAGTGCCAAACTCTCGGTGCTGTATAGATATGGGGCATGCCCCACCAAGCCGTAACTTGACGGATGGCATACCTGCCATCCCAATAATAAATAAAAATAACCCTTATCTAGGCTAATATGGCACTTCACTTAGGGGTGCATACTCTCTCTTCAGTGTTTGTCCATATTTAGTTTCATTAATATCATGTCTAGTGTCTGATTAGAATCCTGACTGAAATAGTGTATATATTTCTCACCCAAACAATAAAAATTCATACAACCAGCCACGGTGTTGAAAAAAAGTGTTATTTACTGATCTCAATGTAGCTGCAACTCATACCATACAGTGCACACCAGACACAAAGGCCGGAATGCCTGACTTGCTGTTGTATACTAACAGCCACATGGAGCCCAAAGAAGAGCCCCCTTCGCGATCTGCAGTCCCTCTCCCACATTTCCCCTGATTGGACCATACCCGGGGAGTGAATGGCTGCAGTTGGCCCACTGGTGATCATCCGTGTGGCCTTTCCAGGCCTGGCACAGCACGCCTGGAGCGCGTCGCTGTGTTGAGTCGCCATTCTGACCGCCACGGGTGCCGCTCTACCCCGTCTCACAGCGTGCAGCCGCTAACCTCATCAGCGATTACAGCAAATGTCTGCCTGGCACGGCGTGGGTCCAGGGCCCGGCTCGCGCTTGGAACTGGAGCCGGGCCCCGCCAGTTTTGGGCCGGGAGTGTGAAAACCCCGTCTATGCCTGGGGTCAGCGCATTAGCGCCCCATTCTTCTCTCTTCTCTGAGGGGGGATGGGCGGGGGGGTTTGCTGTCCAGTCTGACTTTTGAGGCTGGTAATCCGCTACCGGGCCATGGCGCTGTTAATCACGAGCCCGTGAGCTCTCCTCCCCGCGAGCGACCACGGCAACGGTGTGGATCCCGCTTCTGTCATCCAAAAGCTGCAGAGCTCAAGGCTGAAGGCCGAATTTTGTGGTGGTGAAATAGTTTTTTTTCTCTGCTACTTTCGAGCTTGCTGATGGGGGATCAGAGATTTCCTATACTTTTCAAAAGTGTTTCTACCGCCTTTGATCTCTTGCTAAAAAAACTAAAATATAAATAAATAAGATGTTGGTGGATAAAATAAATGAGATGTACACTTCTTACAGACAGGCATTACGGACATTGATAAAATATGCAGTTGGTCAACAAACGGCTTTAATTCAGGATTATTCTGTAAACAGTTTTGATCTTTTGTGGCATCATAGGGTACATCTGAGTCATTTCATGAATCCAAAATCCAGACTTTTCATATTTCCTGGGACATGTTGTGCTTTCATCCCGATGATTACAAACAGACAGAAAGCATCAAAGCACAATCTCTGGAAAAAGTGAGCTGTGTTAACTAGTCCTGGCTTCTTGAGTTGTACACATGAGCCATCTAAATTGGACATAACAATATAAATTTTTATGATCATGCCACTTTTTTTAAATTGGACACTATATGGTCTACTGAGTACTGGAAGTTCACTATTTTGATTACCAATTGTTTACAACTGTTATTGTAGCTCTAAGCCAGGTGGTTTACCTCCGATAGTCCAGTCTCTCCAGTTGTCAGCTGCATATTTGAAATGCAATATGTAAGATGTCAAACCGAGAACTGTAAGTTACCCTGGAAATAGACATATGCTAAGGAAGTTTGACAAAGATAATTCTTTCTTTTATCAAGAAGCCCAACCCACTCTGTTTAAACATGTACAGACTAACATAGCTTTATCGCTATGATAATAGAACTCCGCATAAAAGAGCCCCAGCCCCCCACATGCTCACGTACACACACACACACACACACACAAGCACAGACACATGCACTTATACACGCACACACACACACACACACACACACACGCACGCATGTGCACACACACACATGCACACCCTACAAAAATGGACTGTTTAGAGTGAGGAAATAGCATATGATGGAAGACAGAGACCAGGCTGGGTGGAGCTTTACTGATTAAGTGATTGGAACCATTCTGTAGCTGAAATGCTTTCTTCAATCCCAAAGATAGCATCATCCTCAGCTTTATCTCTCTTCTTGAACTTCTTTTAAACATTCCCCCCTGCTCTCTCTTCATTACATACTGTCCTCCTCCTTTGGCATCCAGTTTCATTACTGGGACTTATCTCATACCCCCTTCCTTTCTGTCACTCTGTTTATTGTGTGGCAGGGATTTTAAGATTAGCTGTTCCCACATACTCTTAACACTATTGTGTAATGAAAGCTTCCACATGCCAGTATAGACCAGTGCTGTGCTAGGAACTAAATATTTATTTATAGTTGAAGTAAATTAATTAGACTATCTGTGAAAGACTGGGGGGGGAGGGGGGGGGGGGGGGTGCATCAAATTTGAAATGGCATATCTGCCATGTATTTTTCATCCCATAATTCCACTGCAAATAAATTGTCGGCTTTATGTAATGTAACATCCGGCTGGGCTATTTGTATTTTGTGTGTTAGGTATGAGCAGATGTCTGATTGTGTTTGATTGATGAAGAAAAGTGTACATTGAATCAACTGATACTGAGCGGCCTAATTACACCTCACACGTTGCTTCCAGGGGTTTTAGACAAACAGCTAAATGCAGGTCTGCACTTAAGGCAAACATTCCTAACTACGCTCCCCACCCTCCTGGCAACTGTACACATAGATTAGACTGTAGGCTGCTTTGTGTGGGCAATCATTTTGATACCCTTCCTTGCCTTAATGTTATGATTACTGTCCTCTATTCCAAACAGTCTTGGCCAGTTATTTAAAAAAATTGACTTATTTGAGAAATTTGACATTTCACTCTTGCGTGATATAGAAAGCAAAGAAAAATAAAGGAAAGAAAAATAACACACTATTTTACATCCATACTGGGTTTATGTCTGCGATGTTGTTTCAGCTACACCTGGGTCAAATATGTATCTGAAATACTTTAAACCTGAAAATCTTTAGAAATCCTGCAGATTCATAGAAACATTTTTATCATTATTATTATTATTATTATATTTTGAAAACATTTCATTGTAAATATAGCCTATTTGTCATGTGATATGCTGTCAGGTATGGTTCCGACAAGTTTAAAATCATGCTTATGAGAGCATTATGTAGGATTTATATGTGATGAAGCTAAAGGTGATGGAAAAGGAGATAATGTATAAAAAATGTTTACACAGTTTTTCATCTTTCTTTTATCTTAAAGAGTTTTATCTTTCAGCCAAATTATCCCAACATTTTTGATTTCCCTGTTAACCTATTACATCGTACTGCCACTATAATCAAACACCTGGGCATGCATTGTCTTAAGCTACAATCTCTTTAGAGTAATGCTAGATGAAAAAGACAATAAACAATGAAAGAAATTGATGTGCACCCTGAAATAATGGCTATCATAGCCAGCATAGTGGTGTATATAGCACTGTGGAACATAATATTTTAAGCTGGTGATTGGCTGTGGCTTGATTTTTCTTGAGTGTACTGTCCTTTGCCAAATTCTTGAATCACACAACAGAAATTTGTAAATATGTCGAGAATCAGGGTGTGATGCCCCATAAAATCACCATTGTTAAAGGTATTATGACAACTAATATTGACTATGTATTTAAATTCTTTCACTGAAAAGATTTATTGTTTGGATAGATCAACAATGGACCTGTCATACAGTCCCTCTTCAGTTTGAAGAAATATTGATGCGTTTGTTAATAATCAATCATTCTGGCAGTATTTTAGATGGCAGGCAGTTCAGTACACATACCTCACAGAGATATACGTATACATCTCCATGGACGTTACCCACCGGACCCATGTTTCATATACGCATACACCTCCATGGAAATTAGCCACCTGACCCACGTATTTGTCAGTGCTCAGAAAATGTGTACCTTGATGCCCCTATACATTTCTCTGTATAAGAGTGCCTATATAAATAAATTATAATGATATTATAGGTGCTATATACAGTATGTGAAATCAACATTGAGCCCCCTGATGCCTTCTGACTTGATTAGCCAGAATTTGCCACTCAAATGAAGTTACATTGAACACCTATAACACTTCATGACCGAGAAAACAAATGAATTTCAAATAGCGTTAATGATAAGTAGATCAGTAGATAAGTAATCGCTGCTACTTAGGCACAGATGATGATTGAAAGCATGATGATTGAAACATTGAAAGCAATGTTTACAAGGGACACTCACCTGTTATGCGGCAGGATTTTTACATTTTTGCTTGAAGCACTGGGGACTAGTCACATTATGAATAACAACAATTACATAACATTTAACTTACACAAAAATAGTTTTTATAACAAAGAAACAGTATTAATAATAATTAAATGGTTTGCAGCAGAGGTATATTAAAATTTTTTTTTATTAAAAGTCATGGATATGTACGGAAGCCCTGAAGCGCAAGGTGAAAAACATTTTTTTGAAGAGCTATCTTGTTTAAAGGAGATAGTAAGTTGTTAAAACGAGATAGTAATTAATTAAAACGAGATAGTATCTCGTTTAAACGAGATAGCTCTTCAAAAAATTTTTTTTCACCTTGCGCTTCAGGGCTTCCGTAGATATGAATGTCAAGTTCAAATGAAAATTCTGGTTCTAAACTCTGTGATTAAATTTGAAAATGGTAAGTTGTTTAACAGTTTCTTCTCTCGTTGATTGACGATGCTTGGTGATCCGCCCAGTGACATTGCATTGCCGTTTAATGTGCTAATATACCGAATATGCTCAGCGAATCCCCGGAAGTAAGTGTATCATACGGGGGTTTTAAGTATACTATATTTAGAGAAAATTTTGCCTACTTAAGGACTTTCCCATCCTGTCTATTCAACAAGCCTACCTAATAGTATGGAAGGGTTCGGACACAGCCTCAGACTCAGACTAATTGATGTTTCTTTGTTGTTAAATGTCAATCTTTGCACAATTTATTATTACATTGCCAGTTCAGCAAAATAAATTAGATACATCTGTGTGCAATGTACCAGGCAGATACCGCTGCACTTATTTGCTCAAAAATATGCTTTTTGTGTCATTTGAAGTTCCAACCATGTTCTTTCCCTTCCCTGACTCATGAAATTAGGTCAACTGATTGTTTTTATAAGCGTCTCAATTAGCCACTCTCAATTTAATTGTATAATTAGTCACTTGATTATGCCGTTCGAGTACCTGCAGGGCCCACTGGAGGATTACAGTTGAATTGCAAGTTTAAGTCCCTGGACTGGTGGCCCTAACTATAGCTTCTTTCACACCTGCATCTTAACCCATAGCCTAAATATCCTAGAAAACTTTCTGTGTTGGCCTCATGTGTTAACAGAGCCTGAGTCGATTTTCCATGTAAGACGTTCTGGTAATTTTCTGGATCAGGACCTAGTAATATTTCCGGAAATCTTCCGACTTCGTTACAGCTCTAATGTGAAAAAAGCAGCAACATTTCCAAATAAAGCATGCAAAAGGTTATAACTTTCTTACATAAGACCTTTTGTTTCTGGCACAATTTCTTTAATAAATACTTTAGCCTACTGAATGTGCCCTCTCACCAATTCTTGCACAAATATGAGACTTTGCACATAGAAGATATTGGAGCTGCATTGTGATTTTATGAGCGAAATCTGAACCTTTATTTTAGGAATGGAATAAACAGTGTCGCTGTACTTGTTTGTAAGAACAACATTACAAAATTGTCATCAATGCCTCATGAACAGTCTGAGCTTATATATAAATATATATATATATTTTTGTAAAATAGTGAGCAGGTAATAAACAACAATGGGAAAACTGCTTGGACATTAGTGGAGTGCACATATAGGACATGTTTGCTGTCATCAATTTCACTGACAAAATATCACTGACTTAATATTTTAAGAGAGGAGATAATGGGAAATTGTTATTGATTGCCATAAGAAATGGCAAAAAATCTAATTTGGCTAATCAATAATGAAATAGCAAGGTATCATCAGCATTGCAGACTAATTAGAAATTAGAAATCTCCTGGCTATTTCCTTGCCATGTTACCAAAATTTTAAGTTTCCTGTTGATTTGATTTACCCGTACACTATTTTTATCATAGAGAACCTGATGCTTTTTAAAACATTTTTTCTCTAAAAGGCTTGGGTCTCCAGCCCTGGTACAAGGTAAATGTAAGCTTGATTGTTGTCTTGCTTGTTGTTTGAAATCACACCTGGTTGTCTCACTCCAAATGGTCAAAAATACCTTTGTTTAATACGGACCATTACATCCTATCATATATGATAGGTGATAGGATATAATATACTTATGGAAATGGTAGAAAGTGAGTATATGATTTTTCCCCAGGGCTGCAATGCAACTTTGCCTTACATTTTTGAATTATATTTTTTGAACATACTGTATATAAGCGTTACTGATTGAATTGGTAACGTTTCATGATATAAAATGGCTTAGAAGATATAAAATAGATAATAACAGTATATAAATAAAAGCACTGCATTTCTATATTTGAATTTCATTTCTGATTTATGTTACATATACAAACCCCAGTTTCAAAAAAGTTGCGACAGTATGTAAAATGCACATAAATGCAGAAAGCAGTGATTTGCATCAAATCTGGAATTAGCGTATATTTTCAAAAATCAATAAAGTTGATAAGGTAAAACGTTAAATATCTTTTCGTTGTACTGTTTTAAATTAAATATATGTAAAAGAGAATTTACAAATCACTGCTTTCTGCTTTTTATGTGCATCTTACATACTGTCCCAACTTATTTGGAATTGGGGTTTGTATGTCCATTACAATTAAGTATATATTCATGGATGCTGTCACGGTTGGCACAGTGAATAGCGCTGTTGCCTCACAGCAAAGAAGGTACCAAGTATGAATCCTAACCGAGGGCTTTTCTGTGTGGAGTTTCATGTTCCCCCGTGTCCATGTGGGTTTCCTGTGGGTACTCTGGTTTCCTCTCACAGTCCAAAGACATGCAGTTTAGGTTAATTGGGGAGTCAAAATTGTCCTTAGGGTATGAATGTGTATGAGTGAATGGTGTGTGGGTATGAATGTGTGAGTGAATGGTGTGTGGGTATGAATGTGTGAGTGAATGGTATGTGGGTATGAATGTGTGAGTGAATGGTGTGTGGGTATGAATGTGTGAGTGAATGGTGTGTGGGTATGAATGTGTGAGTGAATGGTGTGTGGGTATGAATGTGTGAGTGAATGGTGTGTGGGTATGAATGTGTGAGTGAATGGTGTGTGGGTATGAATGTGTGAGTGAATGGTGTGTGGGCCCTGCGGAGGTTTGGGGACCTGTCCAGTGTGTATTCCTGCCTCTCACCCGATGTGTGCTGGGATAGGCTCCAGCACCCCGACAAGCCTGACCAGGAGTAAGAGGTTTACAAAATGGATGGATGGATGAAATATTATCATACACTGTGCGCTACCCCTGGGAGAATAGCTGGACACAGGGAGATGTGGTAATTCCATTTTATTTTCAGAAATGGAGAGCACCGTGATTAAACAAACAAACAAAACAAATAAATAAAAAACTTCTCCATTTACCCTCATGGGATCCAGGTAAAAATCATAACTAAGGAATAATCCATAATGAGGTGTGTATTACACAATTTTAACACACATGGAGGCGAAAAACCTGTTGTTCCCTATGGAAAAAGAATATGCTGCAGTATATTGTAAATATATCAAAATTATCTTCACAATATATTTAAAATATACTGCAGTATATTACATTTCCATAAGGGCGCCTCCGCAGATATAATCGTATATTGCACACCTCGGAGTGGATTATTCCGCTTATACCATGGTAATTTGCCAAAAATTTTAATTTAAGGAGGCACCGTTCATATTTGTGGCAATTTGCCTCAAAATATTAACTTTTTTGCTGGCACAAACTACTTGAACTAGTCTTGCTACTATGAATGACCATGAATGCCAAAATGAGGAATTTATAATAGATAACTACTGCAATAAATACATATACGTATAAAAGTATGAGAAATATTTTAAATAAGTAAATATACACAAGAATGAAGCAATTAATAGATAAAATCAGAATAAATATTTATTTCTGTATTTCTTCTTTTCTGTATTTATTCATCCATATGGTAATTAGGAGGTGTGGTTTTAATATTTATGCATTTTAGTCAATCCTAGAGTAGAGCCACTTGTGTAAAATTCAGTTTGAGCATGGGTCAAAATAATCTCACAGAATGTTTTCTATCATGGATAGCTAGCTAGCCATAAACTCCTTTTGCTTCAAAACTGCAGCATACGATCATAGCATAGCAAAGCTGATGAGATGGGACCCAGACTAACAACCCAGTTTGCCAAATATTGGTCTGGCATTCTGACTCAACTAGGCATCGGCCACAGAACTGTGGTGTCAGTCTTGGCCAAGTGATGTGGTGCTGAGTCCTGGCTGCCACATTGGGGCAATTGGTGCTGATTTACTTTCTGTTTTAAATAGCTGTGTGTTCCTGATAATTTTAAATGTGCAACTGTTCAGCCCCTCCTTAAGAAGCCAAATCTGGATGCTTCAGTCTAAAATAACTCCAAACCTATCTCAAAACTGCCATTTACTTCGAAAATCCTAGGGAAAGTTGTTCCCAGGAAAACCATAGTACAGAAACTGCCCTTCTTAGGGTGACAAATTACCTTTTGTTAAATGCATGCTCTGTTTTGGTGCTCCTAGATCTAAGGGCAGCTTTCGACACAATTGGCCATTCTATTTTAATTGAGAGGCTTAGACACTGGGTTGGGATCTCTGGATTGCACTGGACTGGTTTGTGTCATATCTGCCAAACAGAACATTTTCTGTCTTTATTGGTGATTATGTGTCCTCTTCTGCAATACTTACTTGTGGCGTTCCTCAAGGTTTGATAATTGGGCCAGTCCTGTTCTTACCCTTACCCTTGGGCATGCTGATGCCACACAATTGTACTTGTCTGCCAATTCCAGAAAGTTGTCTGTCTTGCCTGACTGACTTTCTTAAATTGAACTCAGATAAAACTGAAGTCTTTATTTTCCCCCCCAACATTTCTGATCTAATCCAGCCAATCCCGGGGTCACTTGCTTTCAATATTAAGTTTACTACTAGAAATCTTGGTGTCATTTTCGACCCAAACCTCAACTTTGAGCAACTCACAAAAAAGCTAGTTCAGTCATGCTACCATCAACTAAGAAATATTGCTAAAATAAGATCTGCCCTGTCTTTTGCAGTCACTGAACAAATTATGCATGCTTTTATTTCTTCACGGCTGGACTACTTTAACTCCTTTGTTAAGTTCTCCTTAACAAACTCCTGTTTAAGTCACCGAGCCTTGGCCCGGCTTCACATATTCAAAATTGTGCAGCAAGGCTGTTGTCTAAGACTAATTTGAGGTCACATATTACCCAAATTCTAGCTTCTCTGCACTGGTTACCAGTGAAGTTTAGGGTTGATTTAAAAAATTTACAAATCACCTACAAGGCATTGCACGGTTTGGCACCTGAATGCAAAACTGATCTTTTAACACCCTACATGTCTCTGAGATACTGATGGGGAGTCAACCCGAAAAGAGTCGACTCCTCGACTCTTGCACTCTCAAGAGTCGGGGTCGATTCCCATCCATTGTTTCAAGGGGTTGAAACGAGGCAGATTTGACTCCGCGATTAAAAATAAAGTTTGTATGTTCTACATTCCACTGAGTCCAATTTATTAATATTACTATGACTGCCCTATGTAACTTAATGTAAGCGTAATTGCTGAACATAAACCTTAAAAGCGTAGGCTATGATAATGTATGAGCCTTAAGCGCCCTCCCACCTGCCCCCATTGTCATGTGATAGGTGAGTGAAACTGATTTTTGGACAGGTCACACGTAGGCTACAATTGTATTTTGATTGGTTTGATTTTTTTAATAGAACGGAGGAGGGGGAGAAAGTGAAATGTATGATTTGCCAGACTCCCCTCAAATAGCCTATAACAAAAATACTTCTGCAATGTGGAAGCACTTAAAGGCTTTCCACAAAAAAGAAGTAGGCCTAAATCCAACGACAGCAGACAACAGCATGAAAGCAAAGTTGAATAACAATGTTAGCTAACAAATTAAATTAGTTGAATTTGAACGTCGGTGTCCATTTAGCATTCGGCCTACCACTCCTTTGTGAGAATGGTAGCTAAAGCCTTTACACTACCTGTCTGCAATACATTGCAAATCAGTTTCTTTTTTTTAAAAATTGAATTTATGTAGTGGGGGCGTGACATGTGAGGTAGGAGGGACCAAACGCAGCAAGGGGATTCATTAAGCACTAAGGCCACTAAGACGGGAAACCCCGTAATTAAGGGGAGGAGACATGACAGGGAACAAATGTACCGACGCTACTAACATTACATTACATTACATTTATTTAGCAGACGCTTTTATCCAAAGCGACGTACAGTAAGTGCGTACAGAGACATCATCATCATTACAGAACAGACAAGGCAAAGCACATCCTTTGCATAATGTAGCAGCTATCCCTAGCAATGAACGTTGACTGTAGTTCACAGTAAGCTGTGGGCAAATCAGCAACACCACACTTTCATTCCAAATACTATTATAAACTATACTATTATAAACCATTCCAAATACTATTATAAACTATGCTATTATAAACCATTCCAAATACTATTATAAACTATACTATTATAAATCATTTCAAATACCATTATAAACTATGCTATTATAAACCATTCCAAATACTATTATAAACTATAATAAACAGACAGGAAAACACAGGGAACAGGGAACTGATATTCCTAGGTGAGGATATCAGTCAAGGTGGAGTCTGAAGAGGTGTGTCTTCAGGCCTCGACGGAATGCAGGCAGGGTTGGAGTAGAACGTAGGGGAATGGGAAGTTCATTCCACCACTGAGGTGTTAATGTGGAAAAACTCCGCAGTCGGGACAAGCGAGAGCCTTTGACACGGAGGGGGGGAAGTGCCAGTCGCCCTGCTGTAGAAGAGCGAAGTGGTCGAGCAGGAACATAACCGGCTCACTAAATACTAACCGGCTCACTGTCACACGCCAATGAGTAGAAGCACAAACGCCAGATTTCTCAGTAAGAAAACCAAACAAGGCAAATGGAACAAAGCACTGCTGCCCTATACTTCTACGAGCTAAGTAACTAAGTAAAAGCGTGAACGCCCAGTCTCTCAATAAGGAGTGACCATAGAAAGGCGAATAGCGCAGAGATGTGAGGGCCCATTCTTCTACGAGCTAAGTGACTAAAGAAAGAGCCAGAAATAATAAACGCCCTGCCTCGGTAACGAGAAGCGTCAGAACAGGCGAGTAGCGTAATGGCACAAAACACACAGCCAACAAACACTGCAAAATAATACGAAATAGTATATGAGGAGGCAAAAGGAACAGAGATCTAACGTTCCAAGGCTACTCTCAGACTCGCAGTCACACACAAACATGTCCACAACATCGCTCAGTATCCCTATAGGAAGACATGTACCGAAGGACGAACAGAACTACAGTTCCAAACAAAATCGCCAAAGCTCCATGTACGGAGACAGGTACCGAATAGGACGAAAAGGACAGCTGCACCGGACATTTACCACCTAAAAGACTAACGCAAGCTTAATAGAAAATAAGACGCCCTCCCTCTCAGTATAATAAAAAACCCTGACTCACAACAAAGGGGAAACGTAGTCCACGAGAAGGAGACAAAACAGGGAACAAACGTACCGAAGCTACAAACCGGCTCACTGTAACACGCAAATGAGTAGAAGCACAAACGCCTGGTTTCACAGTAAGAAAACCAAACAAGGTGAATGGAACAAAGAACTGCTGCCCTATACTTCTACGAGCTGAGTAACTAAGTAAAAGCATAAACGCCCATCTCCCAGGAGAGAGAAACATTTTACAGGCGAATAGCGCAGAGATCTGCGGTCCCATACTTCTACGAGCTAAGTAACTAACGAGCCAGAAATAATAAACGCCCTGCCTCAGTAATGAGACGTTAGAATAGGCGAGTAGCACAAATGGTACAAATAAAACACACACCCAAAAGTGCAAATAACACAAAATAATATCGAAGCCCCGGAAGTAGGAAACAGGGGCTTATGTAGCTCTCAGGCAACCATGCACACGTGTGGACGCTGATGAGAGAACTCAGCGAAAGAGAAGAGGCGGAGCAAAACTCCACTAAAAGAACAGTGCCCATGCGTGGCGACCGAGGAAAACAACCACATGGGAAAAAGGCGTCGAAACCCATGACAATTTATCATTTTTCTGTCCTACAATTTTGCACTTCAGGACTGTTTAAGCTGCCACACTTTGGATAAGTTGTAATGGACTGCATATGATCTGCCTATATATGAACTATTAAAAGCAAGCCATTCATTTTGTGTGTCCCATTCCTTTGAGCCCTATTTACTGCACGAGTAATGCGTAGTCACTGAATATAAATGTAAGATTGATCTTTCTAAAAGCATAATGTTATTTTAACAAAGAATTGTGATGAATTGTGATGAATGGAAAGACGATGAGAAGAGTGAACGCAGCAGTCAAGCAGTCTTATTCACCTCACTGACTGAGCACAGCAGTCAAGCAGCTAATTAGGTGTTTAACCCCTTCGCGCAGATGTAAAATATTGTCAATTCTCACCTATTTAGGGGGTGCTCTGTTTAAGGCTTTCTAAATCCAGGTGTGAGCATCACAGAAACTTGGTAAATTGCTTGATATATTTAACTACAAATCAACTGCTTTGGCTCATAAAACTCACTTTTGCATCATTTTCAAGTGGGAATTACTATCATTTCATCAGTATAGGGGGGTAGATATCTATGGGTCCAAAACATGTCATAAAATTTATAAAAAAACTTGCCCCTTCTGATGGTATAAGATGAAAACATTGACATCACACTGTTACAAACACATAAATATGTAGCCTAATCATTCACTCGTGTACCTCAATAAAACATCAGTTTCCCCTGTTGCCCTGGGATCACATTTTTCTGTAGTTAAAAAAATAAAGAAATAAAATATTTGCATTCATAAGGACTCCAAGGAAAATTTTACATTCATCTATATATCAGCACACAGTAAATTGGATTTTCCATGCCCTAAGTGACAAGTATAGCCCAGCAAGATAAGCCTATAGCCTATATTATGTACGATAACATTACAATAAAATAATATTCCTCCAACAGGAAAATGCTGCCAAATGTTCTAGCTTCAATGAAAATCGTTACACTACAGTGTGTGAAATGCACTCAAAATGCGAAGATGTGATGTGGATGGGTCGGAGGACTAGACGCGACCTTGAGGGGATCAACAAGTTACCCACAAGACGTGGAATAACCACTAGAAATAAGGGAAAGGGGGAGTCCGCGAATGGAACAGAGAAAATAAACAAAGGGGAAGAAAAACTCCCGGCATCAGCCAACTCAAAGCAACCCAGAAAAGAGGGCGTAGTTAGAGCAGACTCGAGCAGAAAAATAGAAAGGGAGAAAACCCCCGGCGTATAGCCAACACAAAACGACCCAGATTAGAGGGCGAGGAGTCAAGCAGACTCAATCAGATATATCGAAAGGGAAAACAAACGAAGGTCTCTCGCTCGAAAATAAACCAACGAGCTCAGCGAATAGGGAATAATAGACAGGTAAACAGAAGTTACTGCCTCAAAGAGGACAGAAAAGCAACAAGGGAGAGAACCAAGGAAAGAGCAAAATAAAAGGAAAGACTGATCCTACGCTCTCTAAACTAAGAAGGTTCCTGCGTTTCTTTCAACATAAAAGAAATGCAGTCCTCTGGCTAACCGTTTACCTGGCTTGATGTGGCAATGTATGACACAAAAGTGCAAAACACAGGGAGTGCAGTGCTTAAGTAGCTAAAGCGTACATGCAGCTAATAACAGATAATTAATCCCAGAAAGGGAGGGAAAATGGCCAGAGCGCCCTCACGCGGCCCCGAGACGCAACGCCCGCAAAACGGGCAGGGCCGGCAGCAAAAACATGACAGAAGATAATAATATCTAACATAGCCTACTGGACAAGACGATGATTGAGTGGAAAAACGAATGTACATATGTAGCCAATGAGAAGAACCACATATTACAAGCAGTACTACTTTCATATGGAGGAAAGTAATTTCTGGGCTGTAATATACTGTTCAAAGCACCCAATAACAAATTGCAAACACCGTTGAGAAGGATATACTGTCATCTATTAGATAAAACAGTTGTGAATAAAACCGCAATGACGTGAAATACTTCAGGGCTGCAGGTACAGTATTTGGGGTGTTTCACGCAGATGCTACATGTTGTGTAATAATGTTTTAAACTGGTGTGTATTTCTCAAACAGATTTTCCAAGACGGTAAATGACCACTGATTTTGAAATGAACATCTCTGTGTAAAACTAATGGTAGGATTCTACAGTGCCTTGCGAAAGTATTCACCCCCTTGGCGTTTTTCCTATTTTGTTGCATTACAACCTGTAATTGAAATGGATATTTATTTGGATTTTATGTAATGGACCTACACAAAATAGTCCAAATTGGTGAAGTGAAATTAAAAAAAAACTTGTTTTAAAAAATTCTATAAAAAAAAACAAAAACGGAAAAGTGGTGCGTGCATATGTATTCACCCCCTTTGCTTTAATGTATTTTTAAAGTATCATATTTAATATTTGGTGGCATATCCTTTGCATGCTGCTACTTCCTGAAGTCTGTGACCCATCAATATCAAAAGACTCTTGATATATTATTTTCTGGTACTCTTACAAGCGATACTATAACGTCTTTGCATTTGAATGGATCTCTATGGGAATTAGGGGGTGGGACTAGATTTAGCTGTAAATAACACTTGAACTGTATAGAACACATGGTTGGCTAAATGGCTCTAAGTCATCAAGGGTCTATCCTATCAAACAAGCCTTAAACCATCACTCTGCTGCCAGAAATACAGTAGATATGGATGGCTAACTTGAAGGGTTTCTTCTCCTGACTTATTTTTCCATAGAGTTCAATAGGAAAATTTGTCAGGAGAAACAACCCTTAAAGTGATCCATCCATATCTACTGCATATCTGGCAGCAGTGTGATGGTTTGAGGCCCGTTTGATACCTCAGACCCTTGATGATACCTCAGCCGTGTATTCGGGCTCAAAACAGAAATCTGTAAAGGGGTCGGGTTCAGAGGACCAGACGCGACACAGGGAATCTAAAAGCTATCTCAGTAGAAATAGCCACAAACGCAGAATATAATCCGTGAAAGGGGAAAAGGAGAGAATACGCCTCAACTCTCAAAAATAGAAGAGAAAAATAAAGGAGGAGAATAAAACAGGAAAAAAAATTTAAACGACCCTAACAGGGTGAGAACTCGAGGATACGAGTGGTAATATAGAAAAGAAAAGACCTCTCGCTTTCAACAAAAAAAGGCAAAGAGAAAGACGAGAGGTAAACTGAGGTACACCTCCAAAGGAGGGAAATGAAAGGCAAAAAGAGATCCTAAGATCTAAACCTAACGGGATTTCCTGCTTTGCTTATTTGTATCAACAAGGAAAGCAGTGTCCCAAGTCCAATACCTTACCGGCTAAGTGAAGTCGCAAGACAACAACTAAGCACCGGAAACAGGAAACACCAAGCTTATAAAGTCGGCCAGTAATAAGGGACAGGTGTGGGAAATTAAAGAAATAAAGAGTGAAGACCCGGAACGGAAGACAAAAAAATGGCAAGAGCGCCCTCAAGCCGGGACTGAGACACCATGACAGGATCCCCCCTCTAAGGGACGGCACCAGACGATCCCTCAGCCTTATCTCTGCGAAAGTCCTTAATGAGTGCTGGGTCCAGGATGTTTTTGGAGGGAACCCAGCAGCGCTCCTCAGGGCCGTAACCCTCCCAGTCTACTAAAAACTGAGTGCTTCTGCCTACCTGCCTCTCAGCCAAAATGCGGCGAACAGTATAAACCGGTCCTCCCTCCATGAACCGGGGAGGAGGCGGCGGTTTGTCTGCGGGGCTAGGGGACTCACAAGCACCGGCTTTAATCGCGAGATATGGAAGGTGGGATGGATGCGCATCAAACATAGCAGCTGAAGCCGAACAGTGACCGGGTTAATTTTGCGGATTATTTTAAATGGACCCACAAATCGCGGTGCCAGTTTGTGGGACTTCACTCGCAGTGGCAGGTCCTGCGTGGCCAGCCACACTTGTTGCCCCACCCGGTAAGAAGAAGCTGGACGGTGGTGCCTGTCGGCCACCACCTTCTGCTTGGCCGAAGCATGGAGAAGAGAGGCACGCACACGCCTCCAAACTGCTTGACACCTACGAACAAAGGAGCTGGCGGAAGGTACCTCCACATCTCTCTCCAGCTCAGGAAACAAGGGAGGTAGATAGCTCAGCTGGGCCTCAAAAGGAGAGAGACCTGTGGAGGCATTGCGCAAAGTGTTGTGAGCGTACTCCACCCAGGTGAGATGGCGACAGGATGTGGGGTTGGAAGCGACTAGGCACCGAAGGGTGCTCTCCAGGGTCTGGTTTGTGCGCTCCATCTGTCCATTAGTCTCCGGATGGAAGCCGCAAGACAGGCTGACAGACGCCCCAGTCGGGCACAAAAAGAGTGCCAGAACCTAGCGGTGAATTGGGGGCTTTTGCGGAGGCGAATTGCAGAGGTAACGTAGTAGCGCATTGCTTACTAAAAACCTCAGCGGGGTCAGAATATTCCCCCGGTACATTAGTGGGCAGGCGAAACTCGAGCGCCCCTACCACCTCAATGGTCTCGGAAGGAACGTCAGATGACATTTCCCAGTTGAAATCAGAAACAGAGGGGTTATCCTCCTCCATGGAACCCCCCTCCGCAAAGGGGTCCCAGGAAAGGCTCTCCTCTCCACTCCCTGCGAGAGCGGAGGAAGTATCCTTGTCAAAGTGAAACTCCGCCTCCTCCAAATCACTAACAGAGCTGAGTTCGGAACCGTCAGGAGCGCAACCCAAAGAGGGGTAAATAACAGCACGACAGTGGGATTGGCACTGGCGAACCCCACTGACGAATAGGATCCCTGTCTCTGCCCCAACTAACTTGAGGGTCATGTAAAACCAGCCACGAATGTCCCAGAATGAGTGGGTAAGACAGGGAATCAACCAAAAAATGTTTTATCCTCTCCGAATAACCCTGGAGGGAAATGAGCATAAGTAAAGAACCAGTTATCTCTTTAACCCTATGGACTTTGGCCCCCTAGGGGTGGGACGCATGCGTCCCAATTTTTTATAGTGTTCATATTTCTCTCAAATTCTAAATTAAAACGTTAATAAAACAAGGAACTTTTCACACAAATTTGTTAAAAACAGTCACAGCCTGTGGACACATTCATTTACGTATATGCTTATCAGCTCTCAGGTTACACTGCAGGGCCATAAAGCAGCAGGGTGCTAATAGCCCAACCCACTGTTTACAGCCTTCACCTCGCTGCAGTCACAGGCAATAAAATGCATATCACAAAAACTCTTGGTACCGTTTCAACATGCTAAAAAATCAAGATCCAATTCAGAAACAATTGCATATTATTGAAAAGTTGTATAAATAAACATTAGGTGTTTTTTTCCCGTGCTCACTTCAGTATGCATACAACCGATGTACTTCCGCTTTTGTATAAATATATTTTATTTTCTACAAAATCTCTTGATAAACATGTTTAATCAACCAAATTTGATACCTGATTATGCAGTTATAACTGTTTTCTGAAGAATCCTGAACGTTTTTTCGTAATCCATTTATCCATTGTCCAGCAAAATCTCCATTTCCACAGTGCGTACCCATCGCATTTGCCTTTGTACTACGTTACTACTGTTGTGTAAAAACATTACTAGACTGCTTCAGGGATGATCTAACGTGCAACACGTAGATTATCTTCTAAGGGGTTGCCTGCCCTTTAAAACGTAAAATATGACATATTCGAGCGACTGGGAACGGCGCTGTATCCACGCGTAACGACAGCCCATAGGGCAATCATGGTGTGCGCATCGGCCACATGACACTGTCGTCGGGATAAGATTGAGTCTGTGGCCATTTTTACTGTGCTTATCCTGGAAGGGATGGACTGGATTGCTTACAAGTACATTTTTAGCCTATCCAGATGATATTTAGCCACGTGTAGCGCTTTAGTTAGCTGTATGTACGTCATAGGCTAGCTGTTCTCTTTACGCGTACGTGGTTTGCTGTATGGTGTAATTGCGCTGGTCATATGTCTTTGTTGCTTCAACGATTACGATTATTTTATGCATTTATACGCGAACGTGGCAAGCAACGGTGGAAAGAAGAGCGTTTATTTCATGGTTGCTCAGGTTTTGGAGGTGCTGTGATCGCAGTGATCCCGGAGGTGAAGAAGTCTGTCCTCAGGCATAGCAATGACTCTGTGGCATGGACTCGTGCCTGGACATGTAAGTGCTTTTAAAAATTTATAATACAAATTATTATTATTATTTTTATTATCATCATCATCACAATCATCAACAGTATGGAGCGCTATTATCTAGAGTATTTTTAGTTTGGTGATAAATAGATTCTCGCAGAAGTTCGCTAGTTAGCTGGTCTAAAGTCATGTCGCAGTTGTTTACATGTTATTTTAACAGCGCATATAAGTGCGTCTACATAGGCGCGTGTGCACAACGTGCGTACCATCCTGTCTGTTACACACAGGGGCGCACAAGCATGACTAAAATATCTAGATCACAATGTAAAATATTATTATTGTGTAGGCTATGTCAAAAATGCATAATAATAAAAGGTTCCATAGGTCCACATACCTTTCCCTCAGCGAAGGGAAACGATGCCACATTACATTGCTCTCAGCCCACTCCATCAACATCCAGGCGATGTGCGATGGTACGGGACAATGGCTATCCATTAAAAAGGAGCTGATAACACCTATATCAAGCCTAATGCGCAAATGGTCATTTACACCTAATGCGTGAATTGTCATTCAATGGAAAACTCGCGCCCTGCAATAGACGGACATTTGAGTTTTGAAAATGCGCTTCAGATGTCATTACAATACAGCTCTGTTTATCTAGGAATACAGCCTGTAAGTAAATAGAATGGTTTGTGACTGAAAAAAGTTCAAAACCTTGTCCAGTGAATATTGCTTTTATTGTTTTTCAAATAGCCTAGGCTACAGCGGATTTGTTGTGCATAAGGTTTTTTTCGATAGCCTATGGTTAAAAAACGGAGATAAATGTCACCATATTAACTGAATTGTAACCTTAGCTATTCTTCGTCCTTCATATTTCTTAAATTACAGTGACAAGGTTTCCATACCCTCAGCTTATTAAAACCCCGCTGATTTCACCTGTTATTCCATAACTGAACAAAAGATTTTAAAGAGAACTAAGCATCTAATTAGAAAGTAAAACAAATTTGCAGCACGTTACAATTAATTCACAATTAATTTTAATACCATTATCTGCATGTGCGCTTTACAGGAGTAGCTCTGTTTCCCCTGCTGTAAATCGCACTTTTAACGGTCTTCCTGGGAAAGTGGATTGTTTTAAAGCATTACGCTACCAGTAAAACAGGTTGGTCATATTTCCATAAGCAGGGCATTATAAAACAAGGGAAAATATGCGTGAACCTACGGGTTGCCAACCTGACAGCTTTATTGTATTTGTTGTCATCATTAAGGCAAAATAACTTTATTAATCAAAATTAGAATGCAGGTAATGAACTTCGGATGAAGCTTGAACATGAGTTCATTGCTTCATTGCATAATCAAATGAAATTCGTTAAACAAGCAGGCTAATTTGGCGTTTTCTAAGGTGAGACGGAAGCCATTGGTAGCTTATTCTCAGCTGTTGCAGGTGCCTTTAACTAAATTTAACTGCATATATTTTGTAAAATAACAGCACTGTCGGGAATTACCGGGAACTCATAATGGTTAGTCCGAATAATATTTATCATAGGCTACTATTGATCCATATAGCCTATTCCTTGATCGCACTAAACACGCACGAGCATGCCTGTTTCGCCATCATATAAGCAATCCGCCAAGGTGGAAAAGCAGGCTTTTAAAGGGAATGGGATATGACATTTTGATTGGTTTATTGCATGTCACGCCCAAGACACACCTATAATTAATGAAGAGACTAGGTTCAGCCCACTTGCACGCTGCGCCGTGCTTAGCGCACAAAAAACACGCCGTTAAAATAGCAAAAGTGGACTTGGACACACCCTAAATGGACTTTACGCCATGCGCTTAGACCAAGATCGCCAAGATAGAGCCCAATATATGTGTGTGTGTGTGTGTATATTATATATATTCATATATATATATATATATATATATTTTTTTTTTCCCACTTAGTTGTAATAATTGCCATATGTCCTTTTGAGATAATTAGTGTTCTCATTTTTTAGTGATTCTACTTAATAATGTACTTGAATCTGTCTTTCAGGAAGGACAGTGAAGACACCCCTCCCTCACCTGACACCTCTGTCGTAGGAGGTGGTAACAGACAGGTTTTCCAAATAAAGTGATGTATAATTCATTACTTTTGCTGTTAAAAGTCATGTTGAAGGCTTGTTATAGATAAACCTGTTATTCTGCTGGCTTATGGGGCTCTGGTAAATCAAATTTTGAAGTGCAGTGCCATTTTAAATGTAAAGCAGATTGGTTGGATAACATTAGGGTAAGTAATTCTTTTCGGAGAGGTATTTGCACACTTTAGGGCACGCTTTGTAAGAGAATACCCTCATACACATAAACAGAAAACATGTGTAGGTTAATTTTCTTCACATTTTGTATTACAAAAACTGTTTTAAAAGAAGAATAAAGTTTTCTGATGATTGACATGCCTAGACAGAAAGATATGCACATGTTTTATATTTGGAGAGGTTTGGATAGCGTTTGGGACACCTGGGCCCCATTTTGGGAAAAATACCAATGGATAAGGAAAGCCTGTAGATATCTTTACCAAATTGTATACACAAAAGTGGACAAATTATTACTGCACTAGTATAAGCAATTCTGGCTTGCTCCAGTACTTTGAAGTTGAGATATTCAGTGATAAACTATAAAAACACAAGGCGTTTTGTACTTTTTTTTGTATTCTTATGTGTATTTTGTATAAACTGTATGTGACCACTTTGATATAAATTTATCCTGTTGCAAATTTCTGAATGGTACAAGCCTCTTCTTTCATTCAAACTTTCAACCATGGATGTGCAGTGAATAGTTTTTGAGATATTGGCACGTAATTGACACTAGTAAAAACTAGATGAAAATTGGGCCAAATGGGCCATAGTAAATAGGGTTAAATGACATGTTTAATGAATGAATGTGCTGCATAATTCTTTTAGTTTGGCAGTGAATGGATCTGCTTTAGTACTGCTCCAGAGCATGGGCACCCCCCCCCCCGCTAAACAGGAGATGACCAGAAACCCCCCATACTAAAGCAGATACAAACGACAGGTGGAAGCTGGGGTGGTGCAGGGTGCAAATTTTTTTTTGCAAAAGCCGTAAGCAACAAAGAGCAGCGCATCAGCATTCAAGCAATACAGAGAGAACGGATTCTTGGCTTAAAAAGGGTGCTCCATTAGAGGTGTGTGCATGTGATTGGTTGAGTATGGGACGCTTGATTGCTAGCCGACCATGGTCGGCTATGATAAGAGCTTCCTGACAGAACTCTGCGCACGTTAAAACGTTTGCGACGCTCATGTAAAGGCTAAACTGCCTTAATGAAACTTAGAAAAGAAAACCACAATGAAAGACGAAAAATGCAGAAGTGAAGGAATACCCTAAAGAACGCTAATGCATGCAGGCAAATTTACTAATTTAATTACTCCAAAGCAAAGCGATGGGGCAAAGTGGTCTCCGAAAGCACCTAAAACCTATACCTTCGCGGCTTTGTATCAAATGTAATGCAATACAGAAGCACCGGAAGCAGGAAGCACACTTAAATAGCTGATAGTTAACTCAGCACAGAAGAGACGGCTGTGTAAAAGGAGGGGCGAAAACCCAGAATGGAATGAAAAGGTAAGCTGAGAGCGGCGAACGACCACAGAGGAAACAAAAGACTGCCAAAACCCATGACAGGACCACCCCTCTAAGAGACGACCCCAGATGATCCCTCAGCCCTATTTCTGCGGAAGTCTCTAATGAGTGCTGGGTCCAAGATGTTCCCTCCCAGTCAACTAAAAACTGGAAGCCTCTGCCCACGGGCCTCTCGGCTAAGATGCGCTGAACGGTGTAGACCGGACCTCCCTCCATGAAGCGGGGGGCGCGGGGGGGAGAGGTGGGGGCTTATCTGCCGGGGCAGGAGCGCTCACAAGCACCGGCTTAAGCCGGAAGACGTGGAAGGTGGGGTGGATGCGCATTGAGCTAGGCAGTGGAAGGCGCACAGTTACTCGGTTAATTTTACGGATTATTTTAAAGGGGCCCACAAAGCGCGGAGCGAGTTTACGGGACTCCTCTCGCAAGGGTAGGTCTGTTTAGCTGAGGCGCGAAGGAGAGAAGACCACTCAACACCTCCGAACAAAAGTCCCCACAGATGGTACCTCCACGTCTTTCTCCAGTTCAGGAAATAAGGGAGGCTGCACTTCAAAGGAGAGAGACCTGTGGAGGCGTTGCGCAACGTGTTATGGGCATACTCTGCCCAGGTGAGATGACGGTTCCAAGATGTGGGTTTAGAGGCGGCCAAACACCGGAGAGTGCTCTCCATGGTCTGATTGAGGCGCTCCTCACTGTTGGTCTCTGGATGGAAACCGGAGGACAGGCAGACGGATGCCCCTAATAGAGCACAAAAAGAACGGCAGCGGGCCGCGGTCAGACACCAGGTCCAGCAGAAGACCGTGCACCCTAAAAACATTATCCACCATCAGCTGAGCGGTCTCAGGTGCTGATGGCAGCTTGGGCAGGGCAATAAAGTGAGCCGCCTTGGAAAACCTGTTGACCACAACCAAGATCACCATATTGCTCTGGGACGGAGGCAAGCCGGTGACAAAGTCGAGGGCGACATGGCTCCAAGGACGACTAGGAATAGGTAGGGGATGTAACAGACCCGATGGCGGAAGTTGTGACCCCTTGCTGCGGGCGCAAACCAAACAAGCAACGACAAATTCCTGAACATCGCTCTCCATGTTCGGCCACCAAAAGCACAGAGACAGAAAATGCCTAGTACGGTGCACCCCAGGATGATCTGGGGGGGAACAAACAGACAGTGAGACGAACCCCAGCCAGGACCCGGGTCCGAACGCAACTCCTTCATAATGGCAGCCTCAATTTCCCACATCACCGGAGCTACGATTTGCATAGCGGGTATGATGGGCTCAGGAAGAGGATCATTGTCAGCGTGATCGCAAATGCGCGAAAGCG
The DNA here is from genome assembly GCA_029718625.1 of Synaphobranchus kaupii. Lineage (NCBI taxonomy): Eukaryota > Metazoa > Chordata > Actinopteri > Anguilliformes > Synaphobranchidae > Synaphobranchus > Synaphobranchus kaupii. The sequence goes on from CM056382.1 coordinate 37,867,120, forward strand.
CATCAGGTTTCACATCCATCGAACCGGGACGGTAAGTAATTAAAAATTTGAATCGAGCGAAGAATAATGCCCATCGGGCTTGGCGAGAATTGCGTCTCTTGGATTGTTGGACATATTCCAAGTTTTTATGATCAGTCCAAAAGGTGAAGGGATGCTCAGCACCCTCCAACCAGTGACGCCACTCCTCCAATGCCAACTTAACCGCCAGCAGATCCCGGTCCCCTACGTCATAATTTCTCTCGGCAGGTGTCAACGCACAAGAGAAATATGCGCAGGGGTGCATCTTGCGGTCCAGCAGTGAGTGCTGAGACAGAATAGCTCCTACTCCCAGCTCAGATGCATCCACCTCTACCACAAAGGGAAGGGAGGGATTGGGAGTTATGAGGATGAGTTCAGAGCTAAATCTTTTTTTAAGCTCCACGAACGCTGCCTCAGCCTTGGGGGTCCACTGAAACTGTGAAAGGGAAGTAGACTTAGTAAGGGCTGTAATAGTAGCGGCTACTGCGCTAAAGTTGCGAATAAACCAACGTTAAAAATTCACGAAACGCTGTACCTGTTTGACAGATAAGGGAGTAGGCCAGTTCTTCACCGCAGAGACTTTCTCAGGGTCCATCTGAACCTTACCCTCCGCCACAATAAATCCCAGGAAGCAAACGGATTGGGTGTGAAAGACGCATTTCTCCACCTTGACAAAGTCTTGCCTTGAGGAGGGCTTCCAAGACCTGTCGAACATGCCTGATGTGAGTAGAGAGGTCAGGGGAAAAATTTAAATATCGTCCAGATAAACAAAGACGAATTTCTCTAACATCTCTCTGAGGATGTCGTTCACTAGCGCCTGGAAGACCGAACAGCATCACCAAGTATTCATAGCGAGTGTCCAGTGGTGAGTCCCACCTGATCTCAGAGTCAGAAGGAACCTCGTCCCAAGAAAAATCTTTGTCCGCCAAGGGATCCCCAGGCTAAACTCTCTCCTCCATTCTCAGAGAGAGAAACAGAATTTTCCTGGTCAGGAAGCGGTTCCGCCTCTGATCACTGTCGGAGCTAAGATCGGACCAGGTGACTAGTCGTGGCCGAGAGAGAGAATGGATGGGAATAGCTAACTCACTGGCCCATTTGGCATCGATAAAGCACTCAACTGCTCCAGAGTCAATAAAAGCGTCCATGTCCATAAAACGCTTTCCAGGTTTAACCGGAAGGAGGGTACGAGGAAGAATCTCACTTTGTCTTGCCAGGGCCCTCGGTTCCCCAGACACTGGCCCTTTAAATGCCCCCTTCTCCTGCAATAGTGGCACCAGCTCTCCTGTGATTTGGTTACAGTGGTGTCATGCAGGGAGGACCCATCCACCTGCATGGGCTCCCCTAGATCGGGAAATGAGTGGACAGAAGTGCGAGCTTGGACCGCTACAGAGGAAGAAGGGTAACGGATCGGGCGGTCTTTGTAGAATCCCGCCACAGTGTCGGTGCCCTGACGGAGAGGGGTCAGTTTCATGGCAGCCTCTTGACCAGGGACGTTGTGGTCAAAAACCAACACCATCTCCTCCATCAGACCATCCGTGTCGCGCATAACAGGGGTGTTGGAGCGGATTAGGGGATCGGCCCAAGCGAGAACAGTACTGGTGAGAAGCAACAGAATCAATGCTACCCGGGACTCCTAGGTCTCGAACCGGGAGGGCTGAGCCTTAAAAAAAATAAGGCATCGAGTGAGAGAACCCCTAGACCTCCCTGGTTCCCCATTATACCGAAGGGGGAGCTGGAGCTTAGATTTTTTATTGGTAAGTGGAAGGGGTAAATTAATGGGATTGTCAGGTGCTACCGGCAATACTTAAAAAGTTCAAAGCAACTGGAACCATTACAAACTTGCCTGGAAAAGGACCCAAGTTTATTTTTCCCCCACGCAGTGAGGAGGATGGTAAGAGAGGCAAAAAAAATCCCCAAGGATCACTGTTGGAGAATTACAGAGGAAATTAGCATCTTGGAGTCATCCAAGTCTCCAAAACTACCATTAGATGTCACCTCCATGCCAACAAATTATTTGGAAGGCATGCCAGAAAAAAGCCCTGTAGCACCCGATAATGTAATAATTTCCTGAAAATGTAATAACGCCTGAAAATGTAATAGAATTTGCACTTAACTTGATCGAAAATGTAATAAAACCCAATAATGTAATAACCTGACCAATAATGTAATAAAATGTCCTGACTGATATTGTAATAACATTTTTACCGATAATGTAATATCTTATTACATTATTGGAAATTTATTACATTTTCAGGTGGGTAATTTTTTTTCAAAACTGATAATGTAATACTTTTGACGGATAATGTAATACTATGTTCATTTTCAGTCCAGAGTTCTACATTTAGCATTTTAAGAATTTAAGAATGTTATATACACTGGATTTTAAATGAAAGAATGACTATTAGTTAAAGTGCAGACTTTGAGCACCATACAGCCATATGCACATGGGCAGAAACTCAGGGACATGCAACTACATCCTGATCTTATTGAGTGGGTGATGGACTACCTCCTTGGGAGACCACCATATGTAAGGATCCAGAATTTCAGGTCAGATAAGCTTCTGAGCAGCACTGGAGACCCCAGGTAAGTGTTCCCTAAACCTTCCTCTTCACTCTATACCACGGATTTCCAACAAAACACTGCCTCATGAAAACAACCACAATCCAACAAAACAACTTTCGGTAACACTTCATTTGAAGAGGGTATACATAAGCATTCATAACATGACACCTGACAAACTGTTAGGAGCAGGTGGGGGGGAAGGACCCAAACGCAGGCAGAAGTACAAAGTTTAATGAGGGCAAGGCAGCAATCCGTAGTGAGACAGGCTGGGTCAAAAACCGGGGAGACAGGCAATGAAACAAATCACAGTCCAAAGAATGGTCAAGGAACAGGCAGGGGTCGTAACCGGGAAGGCACAGCAAAGGTACAAAAGCAGAATCCAAAAAACAGGGTCGCGAGAACACAGGCAGGCGTCCAAACTGGGGAGGTGTAGGAGGAACACATAGAAAACAAAACAGACTGAATACAAAACAAAACAACAACAGGCAAAAAAACTAGGGAAATAAAAACTAGGAAACAGAAACTACAGAATAAACAAACAGCTCGGGCAGAATCTCAGAAAACAGAAGGTAACACAGAAGCAAAATATCATGTGAGGAACTCGTGAAGACAGACTGAAATAACAGGGGTTAAATACACAGGGAGAGACAGACATAATGGGAATCAGGTGTGCAGACACGGGGAGGGGAGATCGCTCACAGGTGAGCACAATGAAACGATAAGGGAAGCTCATAGTACAATAACGAGGGAAAACGTAAGACACGGACTGGAATACACATAGACACAATGATAACAAACGGCCTGGAGTTAGCAGGTAGACAAGTGCACAGCTCGGAGGGGAGGTACACGAAAGTGGACACACGTGCAGAGAATGCGAAATCAGATAGATACAGGGATAGGATAACGAGGAGGGAAATGACAGCTGCAGGTAGAAACTCAAGATGAATTAGTAATTAGTAATGTTAGTAGCAAACTCTAAAACCCTAATGTTAGTAGGTTAGCTGGTTAGTATTATATACACGTTAGTTTGTTAGCAGGTTAGTATTAAATCTAATCTAACAGTTGGTATGATTAGTACATTAGTATTATATACAAATATAAATAAAGTCAGAAGGAAGAAAACGAGATACGAAATACAGAGGAAACCCGAATGTTCCCAAAATCACCCGAATAGTGAAATGACAAAGACAGGGAGTGGAATCTCAGAAAACATGGAACGCGGACTGACAATCATGAGGGAAAATAAATCAGGGAAAATAATAATAAAAAATAAACAGACAGACAAAGTACAGGATCCTAACATAAACATACATAACCAGTCATAAATGTTTGTTCCACCTGGTCATAAAGGGTTATTATCTCACTTTCAATGTCAAATTGACATCATCCTCTATGTCAAGTGACATAGTGGTCAGTTGACATATACTGTCATACTGATATGTTATGACACTTTCAGCATCAAAATTACATAGTACTTTATGACAATTGACATTTGTCGTTCTGCGTGTTCCTCATCTAACTATAAAGGCAGGAATTTCACGCAAAGCGAAGATGCGAATTTGCTTCGCCACCGGAAGCGAATGTTTTATTCGCCCCTTCGCTCGCGAAGTAAATGGGAGGCGAATATTCGCCAATGTTAATTTTGCGCATGTGTGATTGTGCCCGCACGAGATGCACGCCTACCTCGGGATCGGGCAAGCCACAGCCGTGCACGAGACGAGGAGACGCACGTTTTGAACGGGCACTGCACTAGTTAAGTCAAAATAATATAACCAAGCCAATCATTTTGGCCACTAGGTGGAGCTCTAGTGGAGCTAAACTGAAAATACCTCCAGCACTAGCTACACACTGCATTGAAGTTTTCTCCCTTTATATGATCACTTGGCAAGGTACAGTATGAAATGTCACAGCATCAATTCCTGCAGATTTCTGTAGGATATCAGAAAAAGGTTGATAGGATATGAGGATAAAGTGGTGGGCTTCAGGCTAGATTTTCTTTTATTGACCAGGTGTTACATGCTAGTTAGAAGTTGATGCTAACTTCTTATCACATTAGCCAAGGCTAGGCTACTTCTCTAAATAGCTAAAGATTTCTATAGGATATCAGAAAATAATTTTATAGGATATGAGGATAAGGTGGTAGGCTACAGGCTAGATGTTTTTATTGACCACATGTTTAGAAGTTAATTAAGTTAATTAATAAATTCACAATAATGTTATAAGGTATTACATTATCGGTAAAAATTTTATTACAATATCAGTCAGGACTGTAGAACCCGCACAGCTAGACCAATGAGGGAATAGCTGGAGGGGAAGGAGCAAACATGTTTTTCCTCTGCTGTTGTGATGTAAATAAAAAGAGTTTAGTGATTTATCCTCCGGTCATGAATAGATTACAAGTACATTTAGGAATATACTGGGTCCGTCGCCACAAGTCAGATATGAATGCGCTGCTCCATATCCCGCTTAAGACAGGCCTGAAACGGATCAGTATGATTCTTATTATTCTCCGTTCGTAAACGGGGCCATGTTGTCATCACGGATATATCCGACCTGTCGTCCAAATGTCAATATTCTAATGGGAGCATTAGAACACTCCCACTGGAGCTGAACAACACATCGAATATATCTATGATCACAAACAGTAAGCGTAACAGTTACTATTAGTTTACTCGACTCCATATTAAAATATAATTTAGAATTTACTTTAATCATGCGTGAAGCTCAGAGTGGTTACACTCGACTCTTTCTTGTGTGCCACCATTACTCAATATATGCTCCCGGGATTAGCACTATTGCCGAATCTCAGTTCGGTGGAGAACACAGAGGTTGGGGGTCTGGCCAACACAATACATGCATTATATTTTACATAGATAGTTGCGAGCCCAGGTCAGCGTGCACTCAGAGGGCTCCTTAAGGCTAATTTGACAAGAACCGACGTAGAACGTCCATGGGCTCTCTTCACATCAAATTCCCAGAGCCGTGCATTACCAATCCTGTTACTGGCCGAACTTAGCCGCCTACCCGACTTGGGAACTCCACATAAAGTACCACGCCACTGATCAGTTGGTCATTGGTCAGAATTGTCCTGAGTATTCAGTCGTAACTTAGGCTGAAAAAGGTATAGAATGGATTAGAGTCATGGAGACCACGCAAGTTAAAATAAGAAGAATTTATTCACAGGTAGGTCATTATCCTAAAATTATGTCAATTACAAAATACAGAAATGAAGAAAAGAAACACAGAGTAAATATCTTACCCGGCCTGCTTCAGCTACACACACACACAGAATCTGCACAGTGTGGGAAATCGATTGCGATATTCCTTACCCAAAACACACAATCTGCACGGTGTGGGAGATCGGTTACGATTCTCCCAGATAGGTTTGTCTCCCTTTCTTTTATGCCAAATCCCGCGTTTGAACCAGGCGGCAGTGCCATAAATTAACCTGGAGGTGTGGTTGAAACTGGAATTTAGACCCCCACCTTTTGGGGGTTGTTGAATAGGGAGAGAGGAAAAGGAATTGATTACCAGAGAGGACATTCCAGTGTTATAGTTATTGAAACTATGTTTCACTAAACTCCATTTGGTATGAAATGTATCTCATTTGATTCCTTGATTTTACCGGATTACATCCATACCAAACAGCTTACCATTATGATTATTATTAACAGATTAACAGTCTTATTATGTTGCAGTTGTCATGAAAATTCCCTTCTGATGAACCATTTTACATGCAATTCCTGTTACTACTACATAAGACATAATGTAACAATATAAGAATCACATGTGCAATGTTTGTAAGTTTTACAGGGTCTGTTGACCATTTAAACTGAAGTTTTTGAGTCTTAACCCAGGAGAGAAGTTATGGGCTCTATTTTAATAAACCAAACGCAATGGTGAACGCAAGAGTAATCGCTTGGCGGTATCGCTCTGAGGGCGTGTCGGCGAGAAATTTGGTAATTTCATGACGGCAATCTTGGCGCATCTGATGGCGGTATTGCTAAAAGGCTGGGTTTAAATGTCCAAGGTGTGTCTCTATGGTAGCCAATCAAATAGTTGTTCTCATGCTTTTAAAAAAAAGCCAGTTGGAACGCAATCGCTCCATGCAATTTCATAATGAGCAACCCAAACGCACTGGACCGTCAACGACAAGAGCGATTTTCCGCACAGAAAATCAGACATACTTGCAACAGAAGTACAGACTAGGACTAGTAATTTATGGATCACAATCCACACCACCTCGTCTCCCAGAAGTTCGGAAGGCACGGGAGGAGGTGGCGAATGCATTAATTAGCCTACATGAGGTGATGTAGGCATAATTATGATTCAAATGGTAGGCTTATGATTCAACTGTGTCAATGTGTAATTTATATATTATAGGCTATTAGCCTACATGATCGCAAGTTTCTTGTAAGCTGTCCTGTTTTATTCTAGTAGTTTAAATTAAAATTAATTAATTAATAATAATTATAGGCTATTTGTTCATTAAATGGAAGTGTAATGTTGGCATCACCTATAGACACTACATAGAACTACATGACTAATAAGTTGGCAAATTGCCAGAGTCTATTGCGTTGCCGCTAAGAGGTGGTTCTAGCTGATCATAACGCAATGGGTTTTCGTTGGTTCAAATTGTCACTGAGCCGAAAGTATTTTAGAACACGCCCCAGACAGCGCCACCCATCCCACTGCAGCGCAAGCGAAAGGATGTTATGTTGAGAATTTGTTGATCCTAGCGGTATTGCTGAGAAACGCCATAGCGCCAGTTTTAAGACGTTGATGCTGTCAACAAGCTTGCGTTTGACTATACCGTCCCCTTGCGCTGGTTTGAAAATAGAGCCCAAAGGGTGTAATGACAGAGGTGCCAACATGAGAGACGGGATGTCTTGTTTTGGCCAGGGGCTTAATGGCCTCTTCTGCCCTAAGTGCCCCTAGAACACACAAACACATCCTTGACAGAACAGTCCAACTTCCTCTTATCACAGTCCTTTCCAGGTGAGAACAAATGGCCTGAACCCCCCTGAAGGAAGTCCGAAGAGTCTATTGTTTTATCACAAGGCCCTCTTTGAAGTGTCTTCACAAATGGCAGCCTTTCCCACATTGACTCCCCTCTTACAGGACATTTTATTACATTATTGGGTTTTATTACATTTTCGATCAAGTTAAGTGCAAATTTTATTACATTTTCAGGCGTTATTACATTTTCAGGAAATTATTACATTATCGAGTGCTACAAGCCTTTCCTGTCATTTCACCACAAACAAATGTAAGCGCCTGGAGTTTGCTAAACGCAACTGGAACTTTGACTGGAACCATGTTCTATGGTCAGATGAAATGAAAATTGAGCTTTTCGGCAACCAACACTCAAGGTGGGTTTGGCTATACCGAAAATAACCTGATCCCCACTGTTAAGTATGGTGGAGGTTCCGTGATGTTGTGGGGCTGTTTTTCCTCCAAAGGCCCTGGGGACCTTGTTAGGGTACATGGCATCATGATCTCCATGAAATACCAGGAAATTTTAAATCTGAATATGGCTGCCTCTGCCAGGAAACTAAAACTGGGTCGTCATTGGATCTTCCAGCAGGACAATGATCCAAAACATACGTCCAAATCAACACAAAAATGGTTAACTGAACACAAAATCAAGCTTCTGCCATGGCCATCTCAGTCCGCTGACCTAAACCCCATTGAAAACCTGTGGTCTGAGCTGAAGACGAGAGTGCACAAGAGAGGACCTAGGACTGGATGAGCTGGAGAGATTCTGTAAAGAGGAATGGTCTCAGATTCCTTGCTCTGTATTCGCCAACCTTATTAGATGTTACAGGAGAAGACTCAGTGCTCAGTGCTTTTATTGGCAAAGGGAGGTTGTACAAAGTATTAAATGCAGGGGTGCCAATAATTGTGGCACACAGGGTTTTGTTAAAAATAATTATTTCTTGATGAGTAATTTTTTTTCCTCAGAATAAATTTACTTTTAAATTAAAGGATGGATTTTTCTCATTTTTTCAGTGTGAGATTACGCTAATTCACCAAATGGTGAATTTTTTATAACCCTTTTTACTCATCTTTACCAGATGTGCCAATAATTGTGGAGGGCATTTCTATATAATAGGCCTATTTTAAAAATGTATTTCCATATTTTACTCAAGCAAACTGTTTATAATCCTGGAGCTTGTCTATATTTCCCATGCATGTTGTCAAGTGAAGGATGTGGGCACACATAAACCACAAAATTAAATTGTGTTTCAAGCTCTTGTTAAGCCTTTCCCATTAAAATACAGATTCATCCATTTTGCCTCCCACTCGGCAACCCAGAGCTGAGAAATGATACCCGAGTTCCCGACTTGTTATTCTGAGTTAACAGGCCATTCCAGTGTATTTTTCCTAGTCGGAAGGTCGTAATTACGAGTTTTATATTATAGAGATATAACTTTCAACAGAGGTTGAACGCATAACTAGCTTATAGCCTACCAAATTGGACACAAAAATAATTTAAACGGAGCACCCCCTAAATAGGTGAGAATTGACCAAATTCTGATCAAAATCTGGTGAAGCGGTTAAAAAACACACTTATATAGCAAACAGTATTCAAACGTAGGCCTACCTTTGATGGGTTTGAATTGGCATGCAATGTTTTCTACATGAGAAGACGCAGACGGCGGGGCTTGGTGTTGAATACGTTATAGTTATAATGTAATTTGTCCAAAGAGAATAACTTATTTCTGAATATTTCTATAGAGTTCCCATTGTTAAGTGCCACTTCCGTTTCCCTGTGCCCTCGAAGTGGAATATCCTGCACACATCATTACAATGTCTAATACCACTTTCACATACTGACGGTTCTCTCAACAAGTTTGCCTAAAATACTGACATTTAAATCATTCTCTAATGAACCTGAACTCTGTATGCACCTCAAGTGTCTGCAGACTTTACCGTAGGCTACTCTGCATCCCTTTACTGTAGGCTACTTTACTTCTCCTGGTAATATCTTGCATGCATGCTCCACATCCTTGGTTTCACAAGTTTCGGCCCTGGCCTGATCCAAGCTGCTTGACACAATCTCCTCTAAATATGGCTTGAAAAAAACCAAAGTGATTGATCGGCTATACAGTCCCGGCCAAAAGTCTTGTCGCATGAGTGGACAAAAGTGACAATTGCTAATTACCCAACTCTTAATTAGCTAATACAGTTAGGAAACAACACAAATTAATCATAAGTGTCTAAAGTTTATTTAGATACTAGCAAAATGACATTTCAAAATTGTTACTAAATGTTACAGCTTGATAATGATCAACAGGCCAGTTTCGGCCGGACAAAAGTCCAACTCCAATTTCTAGGCCACAGTGAATAAGGAAGAAACAAACAAGGGGCTTGATTAGTCAGCTGTAGGTAACTTTGAGCTATAAAAGCAGACACTTTAAGCCAAGTTCATGCTCAACATTGCTTCTGTCAACATGCCCAAGATCAAACCAGAAACCAAAGTGCTGATCATCAAGAATCTCAAGTCCAAGTCTCCTGCTGAAGTTTCAGACATCTTCAATGTGTCTAAACGGCAGGTGGAGAGGATTCGCAAGCGCTACCAAGAGACTGGCGACGTCCATGACAGACCCAGGTCGGGCAGACTGCGCAAGACAACTGCTCGAGACGACAGCTTGCTGGTCCGATGGTCAAAAGCCAGCCCCAGGGAGGAGTGGACGCCAGCAACGCCTGTTTCGTCAAGAACTGTACGTCGGATTCTTGCTCGCAATGGTCTCCACGGTCGTATTGCTGCCCAGAAACCAGCGCTAAACAAGAGACAGCTAAGAAACCGTGTTGCGTACGCCAAGGCCCACAGCCTGACAGAAGGTTGGACAGCAGGAAAGTGGCAAAAAATTGATTTTTCAGGTGAATCGTTAGTTGAGCTCCATCCCAAGCGCCGCCAATATTGTCGACGACCCTCTGGGGCCCGTCTGGACCCACAGTTCACCCAGAAGACAGTCAAATTTGGAGGTGGAACGATTATGGTTTGGGATTACATCCAATACGGAGGTGCCAGGGAGATCTGTAAGGTGGATGGTAACATTGACAGTGCCAAATATCAACAGATTCTTGCCTCCCAGTACATTCCCAACTACAAACTACAAGAGGGGTCAGATTTTTCAACAGGATGGAGCTCCTTGCCATACCTCAGGTTCCACTATGAAGTTTCTCAGGGGGAAGAAGATCAAGGTCCTTCAGGGATGGCCAGCACAGTCTCCAGATATGAATATTATTGAGCATATCTGGGGAAGAATGAAGGAGGAAGCTTGGAGGACCAAGCCGAAGAACTTGGAGGAGCTTTGGGATGCCTGCAAGGTGGCCTTCCATGCCATCCCCGACGACTTCATCAACAAGCTCTACGACTCTCTGCCAAACCGGATGGCAACTGTTCTGCAGGCTAAAGGAACCCATACAACATATTAATTTCTTAACTTATAGTCCATGATGAAATACTAGACTGACTTTTCATTTGGTATTTTATTAACTTTTTGAGAAAGATAAAATTTATTGATTATAATTTGATTTGCGACAAGACTTTTGTCCAGGTAGAAACTGGCTTGTTCATCATTATCAAGCAATTAACCTTATAAGCATCTATGAAATTTTTGTTTTGCTAGTATCTAAATAAACTTTAGACACTTATGATTAATTTGTGTTGTTTCCTAACTGTATTAGCTAATTAAGAGTTGGGTAATTAGCAATTGTCACTCTTGTCCACTCATGCGACAAGACTTTTGGCCGGGACTGTATGTTAAGTCATGTTTGCTAAACTGATGAAAACTGACTAGCTAGCAGCTATCTTACTTTCAATAACGAACTAACGTTAGACTACAAGCAGTGACTGCGTTTAAACCTCTGGCGCCTTTTTAGACAAATTTGAAGAGTTTCTGACAGCGATATGATAACCAATTGTGTCACATTCTCCGCCCCATTGCATTCATGTAACTATCTTATTAGTCAGAAATGTATTATTTAAATTACTTAAAATAGTATAAGATCAGTGAAAACTTTGGAGACATGGAGCGAGTCTACGTTATTTCAATAGCTGGCAAGCGGCAACATATTTTTTAACACAGCGATTATTGAAAAAGTTACGTATAACATAGATTGCCACTACATTCACAATTGGGTGTGGTGGTTCAAGATAAATGGGTGGGCAAGGATACTATTTAGGTGACCGTGGCCCACCCTGGCCCACTCGTGGCTACAACACTGATCCATCGTTATATATGAAATAGAAAAATGTATAATTATTTGCACTAATGGATCACAGCCAACGGTTTATGTGCATGAATGGTAGCTCGAAATAACAGAAACTCATGGGTGGGCTAAACACTTAGCCGCTAGTCATTTGCTTTTTGAAATTAGGCTACACAATTTTTTTGGATTAGAAAAAATCTCCCATAGGCCGTCAATTTTTTTGATCCGGAAGTCTCGAAAATGCTAACAAATCTGGAGGAAATGAGGACATGACTTCTGAGGCCTTGTTACGGCCACGTGTAATATAGTTTTTATTATTTGTCTTTTCTATTGGTTTTGGCCCTGTGCTGCTGTGTTTTTCTTTGTGTTCCCCTTTACAGGTGGAGGTGGGAATGCATCACGGAAGCAGAGGCCTGTTGCGGAGCAGCGGAATCGGAAGATGCTGGCCTATAATAGTGGATGCCCGTCGCCATGCCAGGAGATGCGCCTGTGAACATCGAGAGAGACGCCGTTGCTGTTGCCTGCTGGAGTTTTGACTGTTTTAAGTTAACCCAATCCTTAACGGAGACTGTTAATACTTTTAACAATTAGTTAGTATTATTTATTGTTGGCGTTTTTAAAACGGGAGCTGAAGACCTACTTCGGAGATCAGACCAAGTAGCCTGCTGGACGCTGGACATTGTCATCGAAGCTACCCGGTGAGACTTTGCCAACTCAGTCTCGTAGTTAGTTAGCTAGGAGATAAGTTTAATCTTGTAAATAAATACTGCTTTATCTTTTATATAACTCCTAGTTGTCAGTGTGGGTTCCTAACTTCACAGTTTGTGCGCCTTTAAGTGGCTAATTGTTGCATCCGACTCTATCAACTTGGTTAATATAACACAAGCTGATTTCGGGACGTAACAGGCCTATTCATTAAATGGTTTTCACTGGCAACATTTCTGCCAGTCTTTTTACCGTTTTCTTATGAGATATTTTTTTGCAGCGTAACCATTCCAAACACACAAAATCTCTCATTTAAATATGGCTGTTTGCGGCTGGAGTAATTTACATAATGAGTCTTAGTTGATCACCCACAAAGTGTGAAATGATAACACTCCTTATTTGGGATCTTAGTAAATTGTCCCCTCAATGTAAAACAAGTGTTCTTTATCATGTTTCAGCTTCTGCAATCACAAGTTGATATAGATTTTTTGGAATGTTGAATAACCCATGCTGCCCCAGGGTTGCTTGTGCACCTCAGTTGTGACGTTGTGCTGAAGCGATCTATAGTACTTCAGTTCAGGGTGGTTCGAAACAGTTCAAACAGGGAAAAGGAAAACCAGCACTGATGAAGGCTTGGTAGACGAAACGTTCAAACAGACACGATACCTATCTAAAACAAATAAGATGATTTATGTGAGTGCTGGTTTTCCTTTTCCATGTTTGCCTCATGAATAGCAGGGCTATTGAAAGCACCAGTTAATGTCCACGGAAAATGTTTTTAGTCACTGGATTGCATCTGCATTTTTAACACTTTGTTTGTATCTCTGTCCTGCTCATTAAAATGCATCTGTGTTCATTATTGCTGCAATCTCCAACAAACTGTCAGTCACTGCCTTCACACAAAACATTCTGAAGTCTGGATCCTCATTTTCATTAAAGTTAGCCAAGTCAGCCGCCTGCGACACGTGTCTGCAGCCATTTGTGTATCATCGAAGCCAGCAATCGATGGGGGAGCAAGGCAAGTACAATCGATCTGACACTGGTGTCTATCAATCAATGAGAGTTGGTGGACAGCCTCCTCATTATCATAACGACGAAGAAATACAGAAATAAACAAATACAGAAAAGAAGAAATAAAAATAAATACAGAAAAGAAGTACAGAAATAAACATTTATTTTGATTTTATCTATTCATTTCTTCATGTCTGTGTGTATTTACTTATCTTTAAATGTATTTTCTCAAACTTTTAACCATCTATGTATTTATTGCAATATTTATTTATTTATTTAAAAATCCTCATTTTGGCATTCATGGTCCTCCATATACTGTTTCAGCATGTTGACTTTGGTAAGCAGGTTGGTTAGCTGGTCAGACAGAATATGAATTACATTATAGTGCCCTCCAGTAGCCACTGAGGGAAAGAAAATAGGCTACATTCTGCTTATTTCACTTTCTTAATTTATTTAATTATGCATTCTATGTATTTTGTTTTGGACTCAGATTAAAAGATTATGAAGCAAGTTTGCCATTCCCATGATGTAGCCTATGTAGGTCCCTATTAAACATTGCACATATAAACAACAAGCTGCTTCGCTAACTCTGTGATAATGTAACTAGGCCTATAGTTACCTAGCCAAGTATTGTATTTGCATTATCTTAAAAACAATGACAAAACTATATCGTAGCCCAGCTATTCTACAGTACTATTTTCAGCCTATGAGGCGGCGTACATCTGCTGAAGCTACATTCTGCTTATTTTACTTTATTAATTTCATTTATTTATTCTAATTATTTTGTTGAACTGTTTGTACTCTATTATGAAGCAAGTTTGCGATTCCCATCCATAGGTTGTTTAGCTGGCCAGGCAGCGTATGAATTTAGAATGGTGATTAAACCCGAACTACGTGTACATTATACAGAAATAATCACCACTCATTGACCAATCAGAATTGAGTAGTCACCCAGTCCATGGTCTCTCTCTCTCTCTCTCTCTCTCTCTCGGCATGGGAATTCAGGTCTCAGAAACCTAGGGTGTGTCCCAATATTCTACACTCCTCTCCTTCTTTCCTCCACTCCACCACTACCACTCGTCTCCTACCCGGAAGTATGCTGAGGAAAGGAGGAGAGGAGACAAGTGAAGGAAAGGAGAGAACATTGAAGAAAATTTGGACAGCTTATCTGCTTCTCCGTCAGAAAAGTCGACGTCGACTATTGAAGAAGTAGTCCTATCATAATTTTGACTGACGCCGAGCCCACAAATAGTCCCATAGCCAATCACAGATCTTACACATGATCAGCCCATTTAAAGCTGCAATATATCTTGTAAGTTTCAAGTACAAGTAGTTGCATGTACAATATAAACTTTTACCTTACATTGTGATTTGCGTCGCGACACAAATCAATATGTTATCAGCAACATTAGATCAAAGTTATCATCTCGTAGTATACGCAAACATGACAATTTACTGTAATTCCAGAATCCCGATGTGTCTGAACATACAGAGCACTAATTCACCTCATATACTGCCAGTCTACATTCTATTGCCTGTTATCGCACATAGGCTAATTCGGAAACTGTATTCCATAGATTTGTGAAACACATTTGTCGCGACATTATTATCTGAGTTATTGTTTCATAATGTTCATAGTATCGCAGTATGATTGGGGGTTAGTATTACCAGTGTGTTATCCGATCTTGAATCATTGCTTGGTAGTACCAGTACAGTCTACTTGGAGCTCACCAAGAGTTTTGGAATATGTAACCCACACATTAGCATGCTGATGTAGATTTTGATCATGTGGAACAGTGCATTTGGCAGGTGATGATGAAGAAGCCTGAAAAAGGGCTTCAGTCTGGACTCTAATTCTGTGCATACCAGTGCAGACTGTGGCCGGGAGTCACGTGCCAATGAATAATCGGCCATAGAGTCAGGAAGGGACCATTTCAGTTGGCATGAATTGCCACACCAGTGCCCTTGGTCTGACTGTAGTCAGCCTGTAGCAGCTGTAGAAGAAATGCTGGCCTCCAGCGCAATAGTTGCACAGGTCATCTAGTGGGCTGCAGGGAGAAAAGAACCTGGCTAGATGTGCTTCCTTCAGAGGCCACAAAATTGTTCTTAATCCATTTTGTGTGAAACAAGTTTATCTAAAAGTGCCATTTAACTAATGTTATGCAGATACAGATGGGTGACAAATTAAAGGAAAAATCCCTACAGTGAGGGGATCCGGTGTGGGGAATTTTCCTGGCATAATTTAGGTCCACTTGTCCCCTTAGAGGGAAGGATCAATGCAAATAAATACAAAATTATTCTGAGTGATCAACTTGATCCTATGATGAAAGATTTCTATCCTGATGGGAGTGGTCTCTTCCAGGATGAAAATGCCCCCATCCACAGGGCACAAGGGGGTCACTGAATGGTTGATGAGTATGAAAATGAGGTGAATCATATGCTATGGCCTTCGCAGTCACCAGATCTCAACACAATTGAACACTTATTTTGGACTGGTGTGTTAGACAGTGCTCTCCACCACCATCATCTAAACACCAAATGAGGGAATATCTTTTGGAAGAATGGTGTTCCATCCCTCCAATAGAGTGCCAGAGACTAGAATCTATGCTAGACTAGAGGTAGAATCTATGCCAAGGCGCGTTGAAACTGTTCTGGCAGCGTGTGGTGGCCCAACACCTTACTAAGACACTTTGGGCTCTATCTTGATGACCTTGGTGTATTGTCCACTTTTGCTAGTTAGACGGCACGTTATTTGAGCGTTAAGTAAGGCGCAAGGAGCTAATGGGCTGAACCTAGCCTCTTCATTAACCTCTTAATACCAAGGGCAAAATATACCAATTCTCGCCTGTTTTTACTAGTGACCAACAAAGCTGTTTATCTCAAAAACTGCAAAGGCTACAAATATGCTTCATAGCTTTTATTAAAACAGAGAACTGTACTATTATGACTAAGCAGTCATAATTCATATACATACACATTTTGCTACTTAATTACAACAATTTATGTACAGAAATTGTGAAAAAAACTAAAAAACAGGTACCTACATTCAAATCTCTGATTTTTTACCTGATGAGCTACAAGAGCTATGGAGGAAATAACTCCTCTTTGTGATTCCTCAATATGCTGCCTATCTCTGCTAAAAAATATGATGTAATAAATTAAACCATTCAAATTCTACAGAGCTTTTTTTCAGGTGAACCATTTCAGTTACCAATGTTGGCACAAATTGTGCCAAATGGAAAATGGCAAGGTTCCAGAAAAGTCTCAATATGATTTCATTTTTTAAGTTTTACAATAAAGTTTGATAATTGGCAAAAAAAAGTTCATTTTTAGATGGGTTTTGGTGTGTTTCATATTACACAACTAACTAGCCTACCCGTGGTCCCCAAAAAGCTCTCCAAACCCATGTAGCAGCACAGTGAATCTTGTATTCCACCAGAGCCCCATTAGCCAGTCCAGGTATATGCAAACAAAATATAAAATATAAAATCAAATATCCACCAGTTTCCTAGATAAAATAAACCCCTGCATAATAATCAACAACAAACTCATCCTCATGTTATCTCTCCCTCATGTTACATCATGTATAAATTGTTCATTCGTTTACCTGCACAGCCTGCTGTATTGCATGCAGAACAATTTACTCATATGGAACAATAACTTCTAAACAAACACTTCAGAACAGCTTGTCTCAGACACAAATAGATAGCCAGCTGTGTAATTTTGCTGGCTAGCTTGCCATTGTTACAATATAGTAATGTTAGCTATATTCATTTAATTCAGAGGGATTCGTTTTATACATAACAGTGAATTTGAATCTGAGACAAGATCGTAAAAACATCTTCGGGCTAGGACCTGCTGCATGGAGAAACGCCTGAATAACCTAGACATAACTAACCAAAAACTGTATGAAAGAGACTGTAAAGTAAAAAGATAAACAGCAGCAGTTACCTAATGAATTGTGCTTTGCTAAACGGAATGTAGCGAGCTAGAAACAAGCTAAAAACAATGCGCCATCTTGGTTCGATAAATACGCTTGGTTGCCTCCTCCTCTTACGCAGGGCAGTATCTACGTGAATTCATAGGCCTTTGTGTTGAATGAGGGCATGTCTGAAAGATAAGAGCCTTGGCTATTGGATGGAATATTTGACAGACAGTTTTAAAACCCAATGGAAAGCAAATAATCCTCACAGTGGAGGCGGGTCGATGCCAGTTTTTCCCACTTCAGATAGGCCTATTGTGCTATCAGTCAAAGAAATACACCCAATTGACAACAAAATTTCTGCAATAAAGTACAAAACCCCTTTGGCTAAAATATACTAAGCCATGGGATTGGTACTCCAGAAACTGACTGAGTTTCACAATGCCAAACTGAACACAGCCAAACTACTCGTGATGAAATGCAGAAAAACACAAGTCAGTTTAAAATTGGAAAAAAATCATGTACAGCCATATGAAAGTTTTCAAGTATTTTTTCTTGAAGCCTAAAGGTATAATGATTGTTCAAACCAAAGTTTTGTGAAATACAATTAAACAGAACAGTTTACCAGCGGTGTGACATCAAGCTGCAATACATGTTTGAGAATTAGTTCAGAGTTTCCAACGTTATTTACTAAGTTTTAACTCGACGTTTTGGGCTCAAAAACCACTTTCCCAGAAGGAATGGATATATCTTAAGGATATTTAATCAAAATATTGAGGTGAGCAGTTTGTTATATATTATTAAATTAATGAAATGTGTAAGCTAGGGGGCGTTTGGCAGCAAGAGGTTAATTATAGGTGTGTCTTGGGCGTACGATGCAATAAACCAATAAAAATGTCATATCCCATTCCCTTTAAAAGCCTGCTTTTCCACCTTGGTGGATTGCTTATATGATGGCGAAACAGACAAGCTCGTGCGTGTGTAGTGCGAGCAAGGAATAGGCTATATGGATCAATAGTATGATCAATATTATTCAGACTAACCATTATGAAACGTTTTGGTATACACAATATAATCTTTAACATTAGGGTTTAACACTGGCACGGGTTCCCGGTAATTCCCGACAGCTGTTATTTTACTAAATATATGCGGTTAAATTTTGTTAAAAGCACCTGCAACAGCGAATAAGCTACCAATGGCTTCCGTCTCACCTTAGAAAACGCCAAATTAGTCTGCTTGTTTAACAAATTTTGTTTGATTATGCAATGAAGCATTGTCAAACATCAATTCCATGAGGCTGTTCTCATGGAGTTCTCGAAGTTCGAGTTCGAAGTTCATTACCTGCATTCTAATATTGATTAATAAGATAAATACTGCTATTCTGCCTTAATGATGACACTAAATACAATAACCCATAGGTTCACGCATATTTTAACTTGTTTTATAATGTCCTGCTTATGGAAGTGTGACCAACGCTTTAAGTCCACTTTCCCGATTTACAGCAGGTGAAACAGTGTTAATTGTGTAATGTGCTGCAAATTTGTTTTCGTTTCTAATTAGACTCTTAGTCCTCTTTATAGTTTGGTTCAGTTATGGAACTGGTGAAATCAGCAGGGTTTTAATAAGATGAAAACCTGGTCACTGTAATTTAAAAAAATATGAAGGACGAAGAATAAGGTTAAAGTTCAGTTAACATGGTGAAATTTAAATTAATCTGTTTTTTAGTCATAGGCTATCGAAAAAAACCTTATGCACAGCGAATCCCAGGGACTGTAGCTCAGGCTATTTGAAAAACAATATGCTGGACAAACTTTTTTCAGTCAAAACCATTCTATTTACTTACAGGCTGTAGGCCTAGATGAAGAAAGCTGTGTTGTAATGACATCTGAAGCGCATTTTCAGAATTGAAATGTCCGTCTATTGCAGTGTGCGAGTTTTCCATTGAATGACAATTCACGCATTGGGTGTAAATGACAATTTGCATATTAGGCTTAATATAGGTGTTCTATTTTGTTCCTCCAACCATTAGGGTCGTCAATATGGATGTCCTTCTGGGGCCAGATGCATCAAGACTTTTATACCAGAATTGTCATGGTACATGACCCCCGCGTAGTGACGTAATTCCTCCCATAAATGGGGGAGTGTCACTGCGGAAATCCTCTTCAATTTCCTCACCAATGCATAGTTGGCTATACTTCGCTACACTATCTGCCTAGACTTTCCCTACTAAACACTAACGCCACGCCACGTTTTACCTTCTGCGGGTGTTCTTTATTGTGTTAAGGCACGAGATTCCATTGATTGAACCTGGGTGTGGTAAGTATATCCCAGTGAGATCGACTACCAAACAATCGGTGAGCTAAGGCTCCAGTGATTGATTCTACATCTGCACTGGCTGCACGAGCACACCAGTGAGGCTTCCCAATCGCCTAGCAATGGTGCTACGGCGATTGGTTTATAAAGCAGAGTATGCATGCTTCGCTACACTATCTGCTTCAACTTCCCTTTCTAAAGACCACTGCCACGGGTTATCGTCTGCAGTTGCTCTCTCATGGTTATTTGCAGCCTTTGCTGTTCTACGTTTTTGTTTCCTTTTTGGCGTCGTCAGTACGCTCTATCGGATTTTTTTTTGCTTCCGTTGCGATGTTTGTATCTTTCCCGACAATTATTCCCCATACCTGTTTTGCGTTTCCTGCTGGCTATAAATAGCCCAGGACGTCCGCATTTCTGACACTTCGATATTGTCTTTGCTATGTTGACGAAGTCGGTAAGGTATAGGACATTCGGTCGCTGCATTTCTGGTTCATATGAATAAGAGAATTAGGATTAGATTGGTTTTCTCTTTATCCTTTATTCTTGTTATTTGTTATCTTTTGTGTTCAGCTCTTTCGCCACAAGAGCTCGGGATAACAGGTTTTATTTTCTGTTCTTTTCCTTCACTTGTTTTATCGAGTTTTGCTTTGTTTCACTACCTCTTGTTACGCGGCGCCTAATTATTTAGTGTGTGAGGTTCTTTTGTTATTCTTGCTGTTTATCGAGATCACCTCAGTTTTTGAGGTTGCTTTGTTTTGTCTTGTGCTAGGGAAGTTTTGCTCCCGATCCTGTGCTATCTCCGTCCTGGTGCGGCTACTTCCGCGTTTGTGGCGTATCTTTCTAGATACGCTTTTAGAATTCCTTATCGGTCGGCGTTTGGTTCTCCGAACCTTACACTCCCCCTCACAGAATATTGAAGTCCCCCCTCAGTTACACAAGCACAAACTCCTCCCATTCCCATGCGTACCCTTAAATAGCCTAAACTCAAACTACCGCCTCGTTATGGTGGGGAACCAGGGAAATGCAGACCATTTTTGACAGAATGTCTTTTTTTTTTCAAGCACAACCCTCCCGCTTCACTACACCAGAATCCTGTGTAGCATTTATTTTGTCCCTTCTTGCTCATCGGGCTCTCGCTTGGGCTGACCCTCTAATTCTGGCCAACGCCGCTGTTATTCGTGATTCAATCCAGCTCATGAATGAGATGCAGCTAGTTTTTGATAACGAAGTCTCAGGTGAAGAGGCACCCAGGAAATTGACCAGTTTGCGCCAGGGAACTGATACAGTAGCGGCCTTTGCCATAGCATTTCGAGCATTCGCTGGGGAGACAGGTTGGCCTGACGGCCCGCTAAAATCCTTTTTTTTAAAAGCGATGTCCAACCCCATCGCTCGAGCCACCTGCTACGTTCAATGACCTGGTCATCACGGCTATATGCCTTGATAACCGGATTAGAGAGCGAGAACATGAGTGTAGCAATCACTCAGTCCGTTTTAAATCCGCCTTGCCAGTAGGTATTCTGCCCAGTTCCCCCACCTATCCCTCCACTGATCAGGAGGAGCCCATGCAGGTGGATGGGTCATCTCTCCACCAATGTAGGGGAGCGGAACCGCGGGGATACTGGTGCCAATACTGCAAGCATAGGGGCCATACAAAGGATCGATGTCCTAAGTTGACGGGAAACGAGGGGATCTCACGGGGGAAACCAAGGTCCCCAGTGAGACAAAATAGTACTCCTTCTCGGACCCTGTTACCCGTTCAACTGTTTTGGGAGGGATGATTAGTTAGCGTCAACGCTTTTATTGATTCCGGGGCAGTGGAGTCTTTTATTGACGCAAAATGGGCCAGGAATTTAAAAATCCCAACACACCGACTGACTAGTTCTCACCAGGTTACCGCCCTCGATAGTCGCCCATTTGGGTTCCGGGATTATTGAACAGAGAACTAGCCCCGTAGAGATGCGCATTTCTCTCCAGGGCCACTCAGAGAGAATAAGGTTCTTCCTTATCGATTCCCCATCGTACCCACTGGTGCTGGGTCAATCATGGCAAGGGGTAGACCCTCATGTCAGTTGGGGTAGAAATAGGGACCCTATTCATCAATGGGGCCCTCAGTGCCAATCGCATTGTCATTCTCCGAGCCACACCCCTGACCTCTCTGAACTCAGTTCTGACAGTGATTCTGAGGGGGTGGAGTCCCTCTACGACCCAGAGACCTTCTCCTCCCTCACTGGGAGTAGAGAGGAGAGTCTGTCCTGGGACCCTATGGAGCAGGATGATTTTTACATCTCCGATTTCGATTGCGACAAGTCGTCTGACACCTCTTCCAGTACCCCGGAGGTGGTAGGGGAAATTTACTCTACCCGCAGGTGTTCCAACGGAGTACTCGGACGTTGCTGAGGTCTTTAGTAAACAAAGCGCCACCAGATTGCCGCTCCATAGACCTTATGACTGCGCAATTGAGCTGTACCCGTGTACTGTTCCTCCCAGGGGTTCACTGTATTCTTTATCAGTTCCTGAGAGTGCTGCTATGAAGCAGTATATTGAGGAATCTTTGGCCAATGGCTTCAGATCGTCTACATCTCCAGCTGGCGCTGGGTTTTTCTTTGGTAAGAAAAAAGACGGAGGGCTGAGGCCTTGTATTGACTATCGGGGCCTTAATGACATGACTATTAAAAACAGGTACCCTCTTCCACTTATGAACTCCGCATTTGAGCACTTACAGGGGGCGTCAGTTTTTTCTAAACTCGACCTTCGTAATGCCTACAACCTTATGCACATGCCTGAGGGCGATGAGTGGAAGACAGCATTTAACATGCACCACGGTCACTACGAGTACCGGGTCACGCCTTTTGGTCTCACTAGCGCCCCCTCTGTCTTCCAGGGGCTAGTGAACGATGTTTTGAGAGAGATGCTGGAGAAATTTGTTTTCGTCTACTTGGACAACATTTAAATTTTTTCTCCGGATCTCTCATCCCACATCGCCCACGTTAGGCAGGTTCTGGAGGCACTTCTTAAGGCCCAGCTATTTGTTAAGGCCGAGAAGTGTGCCTTCCACTCTATCTCCTTTTTGGGCTTCATTGTGGTGGACAGCAAAGTTCTTATTGACCCAGAGAAAATTTAGGCGGTGAAGAACTGGCCTAAGCCCAATTCTGTGAAGCAAGTACAATGCTTCTTGGGTTTTGCAAATTTTTATCGACGGTTTATCTGGAATTTTAGCACAGTAGTCGCTCCCATCACAGCCCTCACCAAAAAAAGACATTGCCTATTCACTTTCAGTGGAATCCTAGGGCTGAGGCAGCTTTCACTGAGCTTAAGAGGAGGTTCTGCTCCGAACTCATCCTGATAACTCCCAATCCCTCCCTCCCCTTTGTAGTAGAAGTTGACGCCTCTGAGCTAGGGGTTGGAGCCGTACTTTCCCAACACTCTCCGCAGGACCGCAAACTCTACCCTTGCGTGTATTTCCTTTCATGCCCTTACATCTGCCGAGAGAAATTACAATGTTGGAGATCGAGAGCTGTTGGCGGTCAAATTGGTGTTGGAGGAGTGGCGCCATTAGTTGGAGGGCGCGGAGCACCCCTTTATGATCTGGACGACCATAAGAATTTAGACTACGTCCAACAGGCCAAGACACGCAATTCGCGACAAGCCCGTTGG
Organism: Synaphobranchus kaupii; assembly: GCA_029718625.1. Classification (NCBI taxonomy): domain Eukaryota; kingdom Metazoa; phylum Chordata; class Actinopteri; order Anguilliformes; family Synaphobranchidae; genus Synaphobranchus; species Synaphobranchus kaupii. The sequence goes on from CM056382.1 coordinate 37,890,527, forward strand.
TCCTTATTCTTTTATTCGGACCTATCGCCCCAGGTCTAAGAATATCAAACCTGATGCATTGTCGAGCATTTTCGACCAGTCGGACAGGGAGTCACGCCCCGAGCTTGTGGTTCCCAGCTCTCAGATTGTGGCCCCCAGTTAGGTGGGCTATTGAGACAGCTGTGCAGAAGGCTATACGTTCCGAGCCCGGCCCAGGTGGGGGCCCCGCCCCATTGCCTGTTTGTACCTTCTCGGTTGCGGGTTTTCATCCCGAAACCAGTGGACAGACAGAGCGCAACAACCAGAGTATGGAGAGCACTCTTTGGTGCCTGGCCGCAGCTAACCCCACGTCCTGGAGTCATCACCTCGCCTGGGCCAAATACGCTCATAACACCTTGCGTAACGCTTCCACTGGTCTCTTTCCTTTTGAGGCTCAGTTGGGTTATTTGCCTCCCTTATTTCCTGAGCTGGAGAGAGTTCCCTCCGCCGCTTCCTTTGTTCGCAGGTGTCGAGCGGCTTCGTGTGCGTTCCTCTCTATTGCACGCTTCGGCTAAGCAGAAGGTGGTGGCCAGCAGGCGTCGTCGTCCTGCTCCCTCCTACCGGGTGGGGCAACGAGTGTGGCTTTCCACACGGGACCTTCCCTTGTGAGTTGAATCTCATAAACTCACGCCTCAGTTCGTGGGTCCTTTTAAAATAATTCGAAAACGCAACCGGTTACTGTGTGTCTCCAGTTGCCTTGCGCCATGCGCATCCATCCCACCTTCCACGTCTCCCACCTGAAACCTGTGCTCGTTAGCGCCCTCGCTCCGGCTGATAAGCCACCACCTCCTCCCCGGTTAGTGGATGGAGGTACGGTGTATACCGTTCGGCGTATTTTGGCTTGTCAGTTTTTAGTGGACTGGGAGGGTTATGGGCCTGAGGAGCGTTGTTGGGTCCCCTCCAGGGATATCTTGGATCCTACTCTAATTAGAGATTTTTGTAGAAACAAGGCTGAAGGATCGCCTGGAGCCATCCCTTAGAAGGGGGGTCCTGTCATGGTTATTTGCAGCCTTTGCTGTTCCACGTTTTGGTTTCCTTTTTGGCGTCGTCAGGACGCACTATCAGATTTTCCGCCTCCATTCCGGTGTTTGTATCTTTGTATCCGGTTTTGTATCTTTGTATCCTGACAATTATTCCCTACACCTGTTTTACGTTTCCTGCTGGCCATCAATAGCCCAGGACTTCCGCATTTCTGACACTTTGATATTGTCTTTGTTATGTTGGCAATGAAGTCGATAAGGTATAGGAAATTTGGTCGCTGCATTTCTGGTTCGTATGAATAAGAAATGCAGCAATTCCAGTTAGAAAATTAGGATAAGATTGGTTTTCTCTTTATCCTTCTCTTTCCAATCTTTCTCTTTATCCTTTATTCTTGTTACTTGTTATATTTTGTGTTCAGCTCTTTCGCCACAAGAGCTCGGGATAACAGGTTTTATTTTCTGTTCTTTTCCTTCACTTGTTTTATTGAGTTTTGCTTTGTTTCACTACCTCTTGTTATGCCTAATTATTTAGGCCGTGAGGTTTTTTTGTTAGTTATTCTCGCTGTTTATCAAGATCCCCTCAGTTTTGGAGGTTGCTTTGTTTTGCCTTGTGCTAGGGAAGTTTTGCTCCCGATCCTGTGTTATCTCTGTCCTGGTGCGGCTACTTCCGCGTTTCTGACGTATCTTTCTAGATACGCTTTTAGAATTCCTTATCGGTCGCGTTTAGTTCTCCGAAACCTTACACGCCCCCTCACATGCTCTTTATTGTACTAAAGCATGAGATTCTATTGATCGAACCTGGGTGTGGTGAGTATCCCAATGAGATCTGTTACCGCACAAGCGGCGAGCTACAGCTCTCGTACCACCTCGTTTGGGTTGTAAGGCAGAGTATGCGTGCTACGCTACACTAGCTGCCTGGGCTTCTCCTATTATAAACCACCGCCACGTTTTTCATCTGCGAGTGCTCTTTAATTGTGTAAGGCATGAGTGCCTTGTGTACTGAGTGTGTGGGAGCCATGGATTTGGCAGATGGGCACGCCTGTTGTTATTTGTGCCTCAGCATAGGGCATCTGCAGGACGCTTTCTCAGACCCCTGCCCCTGCTGTATGGGCATGTCGCTGGAGAATAAGCAGGCCCGATTGGATGCGTTCATGTCCCACATGCCTCCCTCGGCCAGAACACCAGCGACAGTAGAGGTTGCGCCCAAACATAAGGGTACTTCCACCACCAAAAACCCTGTGCGAAAGAAGGGCAAGGGCAAGGGCAAGGGCGGTAACCTGTCCGCAGAAGTTACGCGCGGCAGTGCAACAGCTGACAGAAATGCTGGGAGACCGTTGGAATGTGGTAACAACTCCCCAGCATGGGTCCCCATGGGGGGCCCCCCTACAGACCAGGATCCGAGCAGGGACCCAGACTGTGATGGGTTTGATGCCCTTTCTACAGCAGCATCAAACACCTAATTTAATCAGAGTCGGTCCGAGACAGAAGACCAATCTGATAGAGGGTCGGTAGGAGGCTCGGGTTCCACCACCAGCTCAGTGGGTTACTCAGCCTCCCTAGAAACCATTCTCTGCGCGGCCTTGGCACGCATGGGCTGTGATATGCCTCAGGCTAGAAATTGGGGGGTATCTAGGTTTCACAGACGAACCCCTCAGGGGACACAATTTGCCATGCCAGCATCGGACAATTTTTTGGCGGAACTTAATAAGGGCTGGTCACACCCTGATATGTATCGATCGGCCAAAGATTGAAGGATGTTTGGGTGGACATAGGCTGGACCAAATGCCCTCGGTGGAACCTACTATTGCGGCATTAGTGGTGTCTCAGAAAAAGGCCGTCTGGGAAAACGGCCGTTGCCCTAGGCCACAATGCAGAGAAACAGACGATTTGCTCTGTGAAGTGTATAAAGCGGCTGCCACAGCGGCGCAAATTGGTAATTCGCTGTCATGGTTAATACTCGTGAAGTCACAGACGATGCTTAGCGCAGAGGGCGATACCTCGTTGAATGATGCGTCGCTTCAAGCGTTCGCGTTTATGACCTGTGAGTTAGGCCGAGTAATGTCCCTGCTCATGGTATCTCGGCGTCAAGTGTGGTTGGCTCAGTCGCCCCTACCGGATGCCACAAAAAGAACAATCAGGGACCTGCCGGTGGTTCTCGGCCAGGTTTTCATTGAAGCAGCCAGACAGGCACGGTCTGCAGATGCCCCCCCCCCCCCCCCAAAATTCTGGTGTGTGCTGGTCCCAAACAATGGTTAGTAGGGACGCACAGCCTGCGTATGGCAGGGGAGCTTTTTGTCGTCTGTCCACCCGTGCCCGGTATTGGACACACATAACCCTGTAGGTCCAACAGACCAACTCTCGCCCCCCCCAAATGAGGCCCCAAGCAGGCATGATGCCGTGGGGCCAAGGGTGGGACAATATTGCCAAAACCACCTGGCAAATTGGGAGGGCCCTCACAAGAGACAAGTGGGTTTGGTCCACAATCTCAGAAGGGTTCCACCTCCAGTTCAACTTTTGGCCCCTAATGTTTTCCGGGGTAAGATATACAAGCGGTCTGAACCCTGCCCAGTTGAGAATCCTGGGACAGGAGATTACAGGCCTGCTGAAAAAGGGCGCTGTGTCACTAGTACCGCCGTCCAAGCAGCTCTGTGGCTTTTACTCAACCTATTTTTTAATACCGAAAAAGGAAGGGCTCCTCAGACCAGTTCTGGATCTGATAGACCAAAATACGTATCTGAAACTATACACTTTCCGGATGCTCCGGACAGTAGACGTTATACACGCCGTACAAACAGGAGATTGGTTCATGGCAGTGGATTTAAAAGATGCATATTTCCACATTCCTATATGGGTGGAGCATCAGCAGTTCCTGCGATTTGCATTCCGGGGTCGGGCATACAAGTTCAATGTCCTCCTGTTCAGTCTGTCTCTAGACCCACGTGTGTTTACTCGCTGCATAAGCGCGGTTCTATCTGAGAGTTATGCCATACCTAGACAATTGACTGATATGCGCACAGTAATACGGTATGGCGCTCACACACACTGCAGAGACGTTGGAGCATGTTGCTAAGCTAGGCATCAACATCAATTATGGCAAGAGCCAATCAATCGAATATATCGGTCTGCTGCTCAATTCAAGGAGTATGAAGGCATCACTGATGCCCCGTCGCATAGTTACTATGCTCGACACGGCGTCTAAGTTTCGAGTGAATTGGTCCCTCGAAATGAAGATTTTTCAGAGGTTTATGGGCCTAATCTCGGCCACCTCAGCAGTTGTACCTCTCAGACTCCTGACAGCCAGGCCACTTCAACGCAGGTTGAACGCCAAGGTGCTGCACCCCAGGTGGGACCGTCATACCCGGATGAGGGTAACAGGTCAATTCTGCCAGCTACTCCGCCCATGGCGACGAGTGAGCCGCCTGAAAGAAGGGGTCCGTATTGGGGTTATACCCTCACTATGCGTGGTCATTATGACAGATGCTTCACTGTCTGGCTGGGGGGCTGTGTGCCACCACTGCCCAGCTCAGGGATTATGAGACATTTCTTGCCCGTACTACGAGGCAAACATTTGGTAGTGAGGTCGAACACCTCAGCAATATATCATATAAATCATCAAGGCGGTCTAAAGTCCCGCCGATTGTTGGAAGTGACCCAGTGCCTGCTAAAATGGGCACTTCCCAGACTTACCTCCCTGTGCGCCGTTCACCTACCAGGTATTCGGAACCAGGTATCACCCCCAGTGGTTCTCGCTGAACGAGAGTTTGAGTCCCCTGGGGATAGACGCATTAGCGCACGACTGGCCAGACAGCCTGCTATACGCGTTTCCACCCGAGTCACTGATCAGTGCGACTGTGCACAGGCTCAGCACGAGCTGCCACGAGCTCCTGCTGGTAGCCCCAGATGGCCGATGAAACCCTAGTTTCCCATGGTCCTCTGCCTTGTTTGCAATCCACCCTAGACAATTCCAGTTTTGGAGGATCTGTTATCACAACAGAGCTGCACTGTTTGGCACCCTCGACTAAACATAATGAGTCTCTGGCTATGGCCACTGAGGAGCCCGACCCGTCGATAACAGACAGCTCCCCCGTCCAATGGACGCTACTCAACTCCAGAGCCCCTTCGACGAGGAGGGCCTATGGGTATATGTGGCAGCTATTCAGTGCATGGTGCTTAAGAGAAGGCTCGGACCCTGTACACTGTCCAATCCCTGTACTATTGCACTTCTTACAGTCCTTACTCGATAGCGGGAAGGCAGCCAGCACACTGAAAACTTATGCGGCTGCTATATCCACCAGGCATGTCTGGGTACATAACAAGCCTGCAGGGAGCCATTACCTCGTCAGCCGATTCCTGAAAGGAGCTCGGAGGCTGAGACCTGCGAGGTCACTAGTAACTCTCTCCTGGGACTTCCCCTTGGTACTGAGAGCGCTCATGGTTCAGCCCTTTGAGCCGCTCGAGACGATCAGCCTTAAGTGGCTTTCTTTTAAAACGGCGTTTCTGCTAGCTTTGGCATCCGCAAGACGCGTTGGTGAACTCTGCACTCTCTCCATCAGCGCAGAGTGTCTAAGGTAGAGACTGGCAGACTCAGGAGTCACGTTGCAGCCTAATCCATCGTTCCTGCCCAAAATCGTTTCGCCATTTCACATAGCCAGCCAATCGAGCTCGCGGCGCTTCGCCCCCCGCCAGGCGAAGACCATTATAGAGCATATACATTTGCTCCTTCTGATGGTTTAAGATAAAAAACATTGATATCACAGTGTTACATACACCTAAATATGTTGCCTAATCATTCACTCTAGTACCTCAATAAAACATCACTTTTCCCTGTACTCTACAGTATGTATACTTTTGTCCTGGGATTGCATTTTTCTGTTGTTTTCTGTAAAAAAATTATGTTCCTATTCATAATGACTCCAAGGAAATTCTTACCTTAATCTACCACATATCAGCGCACAGTAAATTGGAATGAGCATTTGTCATGCCCTAAGAGACAAGTATACGACATAGCCTATATTATGTATGATAACATGAACATAAAATAGTTTTCCACCATCTGCAAAATGCTGCCAAATGTTCTATCTTCAATGAACATCGGTAGCCTACTTCAAAAATACATTTAACGATTGCACTACAGTATGTGAAATGCACTCAAAATGCGAAAATAACAATAGGACTATCAAACATATTGGAAAGACAGTGCTCGAGTGGAAATACGAACGTACATATGTAGCCAGCAAGACCAACGGCATTTTAGACGCAAAAATGCTTACATATCAGGAAAGGGAAACTCCCCTCCCTAATGCGTTTTCTATAGAGCTTGCGTAATACCAGACCGTTAAAATGAAAACTGCCGTTAGGCTGGGCTGTAATAAATTGTTCAAAGCACCCAAAAAGGCATAGCATATAACGTTGCTAAGGTTATAATGTACTCTATTGGATAAAAAAGCCGACAATTAAACCAGAATTAACTGTAATGAATGAGACAGGCTTACAGGGCATAGGGGTATTACGAGTCGACGTTTCAGATAGTGTAATAGCGGTATAAAGTGTTGTATATTTCTCAAACCGATTGTACCAGACAATAAATGACCACTGAATTTTGAAAGGAACATCTTGATTTGTAAAACCAATGGTAGGATTGTATATTTATTTCATATTTAGTAGCATATATTGCTAGTCGAATATATGGTAGAATGAGAGAGTACTTTCACAGTTTATTTCGCATTTGAGTGAGCAGGGCTTTTCACGGCTTTTCTGGCATACAATTAGGCTATTGTTGGGTTTATCTTGTTGCTATGATGTTATTCTAATTTTATATGACGAATAAATATATTTTTGGACTCAAACATAGACGCTATTGTCCACTATGTCACGCATGGGTAGGTATAGACTAGATGGGGGTTGCTTGTTAAATGGACTTGCTACGGGGAAATAGTGACACTTAGAAACTCCGTATTCAGCAGAAATTGTCAAGAACCATCTACCAATAAAGTTAAAACACAGAGTTTGTGATTTCCACTAATAGTTTGGCTGCAGTAGCAACGAATGTCTCAGTCGAGCAAAAAGGTCCCGCCGGCATCACCTTCTACAAAAAGTTAAGGGCAAGAAAATTGTTCAGAGAACTTCCGCAGTGACGCTCCCCTATTTATGGGAGGAATTATGTCACTACGCTGGGGTCATGTACCATGACAATTGTGGTATAAAAGTCTTGATGCATCTGGCCCCAGAAGGCCATCCATATTGACCACCCTAATGGTCATCCGGAACTCATAGAACATGGTTACAGTCGTAGCCATTCATTATCAGCAAAGTTTTTAATGGATAGCCATTGTCCCGTAACAGATTGCCCCCCCCAGAACATTACAGGAACTATTGGCAAATATAGGCTAAGTCATAGCTTAATCCACGATAATTGTGAATAGTCAATACAGGTAACCTTACACGTAGGCTACAATCGCACATTGCCTGGATGTTGATGGAGTGGGCTGAAAGCAATTTAATGCGGCATTCCCCTTCGCTGAGGGACAGGTATGTGGTCTTTGACCTATGGACCCTTTTATTATTATGCATTTTTTGATATAGCCTACACAATAATAATATTCCACATTGTAATCTTGATATTTTTAGTCATGCTTGTGTGCGCCCCTGTGTGTAACAAACAGGAGGGTGTACACGCGTTGTGCACATGCCTGTGTAGACGCACTTATATGCGCCGTTAAAATAACATGTAAACAACTGCGACATGACTTTAGACCAGGTTTGTGGTGGTTTTAGCGCAAGCACTTTCTACTGGCTCAAGATAGCAATACGCCAAAAATTATCCTCATCTTGACCAACTCGCCCAGTTCACTTGCAGTGGGCGCAAGAATACTTGGTATTTAAACGACGTGAGCGCTAGGCGCTATAATGAACCCTGCACTAAGATAGCAAAGACATTTGCATTTGGGTTAGTGCCACTTAGCGCTGGGTGTAAGATAGGGCCATTGATGTTGGTTTTTCCTTTCATTTTTTTTTTTTTAGGTTGTATATACACAAGAACAGCTGCAAGCCAGCTTTCAAGTGAAAAGTTTCATCTTTGATGCGCACATATAGATTTAACCTCAGTATCATAAAATTAATTTAATTCCAGGTCGCAATTCTGTATTATAGCATGAAATAAAATTGATTTAAAACACCAGGTACCCAATGTAAAAAGGATGTTTCTTACATGAAAGCTTCTCATTAACATAGTTTTTTGGTGTAATTTTTCATCAGTGGCATATCAAGCCTCGTCATTGCTGAAAAGCGTAATTGCATCACTCAACAAGCAGGTTAAGAGGAGGCTAAAGAAATTAACATTCTTTTTATTATCTTTTTTTACATTGAACATTTCCCAGTTGTTTTAATAACCAATCTCAGGGCTACAATCTAATCTGCAGGAACAGTGCAAGTAATTAAAGTTATTTAAATAAAAATTAATTACTGCCCACGCTGATATTCTAATAACAGCTTTGAGTTGCGCGGCAGGAAGTTGATATTTTGTCATCCGTGTTTTATCTCCGCCAGCTGTGCGCGATTGTCTGTACTTACAGATTATTAATGTTGTCAGGAAGAGAGCAGGAAATGCCAGATAACGGAGAAGGGTCTTCCTTTCCAGCTCTCCTGACCATACCGCTCTTCTTGACAGGTCTCCCCACCCCCATTTTAACTGAGGTCCTTTTATCATGACATTACTTAGAATGGCTAAGGTAAGAATGGCAAACCCTCATGACTGTTTTTGATGAAAATTATACAATTGTTCATTAGTGGGTAAGATAGTGTCCCACCTGCTTTCCCCACGGGGTCTCATTTAGTAGCCAGAGCATTCACTAGAGCAGAGCCGGGCTCCTCGCCGGTGACACCGCCTATATCAACTCCAACTCTCTGCTGCAGAGACATGTCAGCACTGGGTGAGGAAAGTGCAGCCTGTGTGCTCTGTGACAAGCATGGAGAGCAGCTAGATCTGGTGCGAGTACGCGCGAGTCGTCTCTTCACCCCGATTTTGTCACATACTGCCAACCGGCCACACTGCTGCCTTTAAACCGTAACAAAGTGACCGACTTTTAATTTTTTGGAGAGCCAGGGGATCAGGAAGTGAAGGCACATGAGCTTGTGTTTAATTAGAATCTGGTGATGGTAGAACGAGCAAGCCTGTTCTAAGCAGCTCTGACAGAAAACGAGAAAGCTGTTTGCCAGGCAGAATAAGAAATGGGTCTATTTCCTGTGCGTCTTCCGGCCGATTTACATTTTTACAGCTTAATACCATGCTATAATATGTAAAGCATACCTTTTGTGCATTCATCCTTTCCCTGTGTCTGATCTTTAAGTGATTAAGGTTATAATTCACCCAAAAGCCCTGAGTCCTAAAGTGTTGGTTCATTCAGATAGATCATTTTCTCTCCCATCGGGATCTTTCATTGCACCCATGAACTTCCCAAATCCTAATGTCTGATTAATACTCTCCGTGTTCTTTTCCTTGTTGAATTATATCCTGTCAATCAATGGTAGAGGAAAGCTGTTTAGGCCGCGTATCTGCCGAAAAGCACATCAGGCTCTCCTTTTCCAGAGAGAAGTTATGCTGCAAACAGATACTCTCCCTCATTTCCTGGATCATCAGTAAGGCGATTTTGACGCGCAGAAGATCAGCTGTTTCAAGAGGCTATAAAATGGGCGGCTTAGAATCTTAGAGAAAAGTGCATACTGTACAATCAGGGGCGAAGCCACGTGGGCTCCTCTGCCCTTTTCGCAAACCACTGCCATCACTATGGAGGCCCCTCTGCTGCTTCTGCTCAAAATAAGCTTTCTCACCCCCTCAAAAAGTGCAACATTGTTCACACCAAAACGTTTTGGCCATTTCATTGAAGGGGAATAATTTAAATAACGTGTTTTTAACCCTCCCAGTAATAGCAAGTTTCCTTTCTTTTTTGCTCAAGGGCATGCTTGCATAAATTCAGTGACACACCACTGCAAGTGTCTCAACCAGGTACATCACTCAGGAGCCCCAAGTAATAATCTTCATCCGCAATGTAGTGTTACACAAGGCAGTGAAACCTCAGATGGCATGCTTGTAAAATGTGACCATTTTTCTGTGCTTATTTAATATCTATGGTAAAAGCTTTCCCACATAAAATGTCTATTTTATTGTGATTTCTGTAGGCTTATTTGTTAGGTAGATAAACCTCTGATTTTACCTTGGCAATAAATGTGTAACCTTGATTGGATTTTCCCACATGAAAGTATCTTTCATTACTTGGCCAGAATAAGGGATTATAAAAGCAAGTTACAGAACTGATTAGGAATATTTTTTTAGATGTGGATGCTGGAAAAACACAGTGAGATGTTATGTTATATCAATTTCATCATGACAGCTGTACAACATCAGGTGACAATTACCTGGTATGTCAGTTGTGAGTTTTCATGATGCATGATCACTAGAGCCATAGGTGTTTTGTCTTGCCAGAAAATAAAGATGAATGGTCGTGACAGCTCATTCATTGGTCGTTATATCTTACTTACAATGGAGTTATAAGGAAGCATAATGAATGGAGTATATACTGTATATGTACATGTCAGCCTAGTGATGAAGGGTTCATGTGTTCAAGAGCCAAAAAAAAGAATACTATCCTACTTATAAGTTAACCCCTATAGAGTTTTGTATGAATCTTTGAAATGGCGCACTTTATAGATGGAAAATTCCTCATTCTTCTTCTTTGGAAATAATTAAAGCAAAGTGCAATGTTTGCCATGTTTGGAAGCAGCCCAGCTAATTAAAATATTTTGTGAAAAGTATAGAAGAGTCCTCGTAATGTTTATTGACACGTTTTACACATTCTTGACGTGCCGTTTTACTGCGATGCTCTTGTTTTACACTAAGTGAGCATCCGGAGACAGCAACACCTAACCATTACACCATACCATTCTGTAGCTGTCAGCCAATTGCTTACATAATCAAAGCCTTGTTACATGATCCGCCAGAGTAAATGGTAGGCTGAAAGTGATGCTTGCCAACAAAATGTTCAACATATACATAACTTGAAATCTGTGCCATATGAGAAAACAAAAATATGTGGGCGAGTTGGAAGAAAAAAATGTTCAATCTATGGACAGTGAACGAGGGCCAAGATATCGCCAAACGGGCCGGCAATATTCAAATATTTGCCCAGAAATGCTTGGTGAATGACACCACCTCAACGTAAGTACACAGACAGAATTTCTGATGTGTTCACTGCCTGAAAAGAATATACACAGTTATTTTGTGCACATAATCAAAATCAACCAGGTGGTTGGTGAACAACTTGAAAAGGCATCCGCCAATTGAAATGACCTCTGGACCTCTAGGACGCGTCACTTCCTGTTTTTGGTGGTTGAGTTTTTGTCGGAGTTTGGAAAGTTTGGTGGTTGATTGTATTGTGCTTTCAAATGTGTGAATGATATTTGTTAGAATTTTTTAAAATCCATGTTGTAAGCAAGAGTTCTACGACGGGTTGTAACTTAAATTAAGAAATTAGCAACGGAGTCACTGTGTTGAAGCTAGTGCAGCGGAGCCACTGGGGCCGGAGATAATGACCCAGTGGAAGTGCCTTTGATCAAAAGACGGCAAGGTTTCATTGAACGTAGTGAAAACAACCAGCGGCCGGGGGACCGACCACTGCATGGACGCAAACTTTTTGAACCCCAAGCAAATATCGGCTACGGGACGTTATCCAGGATGGCGGCTATGAAACAACTGCAAAAGGACATGGATGAATTAAAAACGTCAGTGAATATGATGTCAACTGATTTGGCTGACATGTCGAAGCAACAGACCGTCATAACGGATCTGCTGAAGGAAATCAAGTTACTCAAAAAGCGGAACATGGAGCAGGAAAAGAAAATCGAGTCCCTAGAAACTCGCGTAAGTGACTTGGAGCAATATTCGAGACTGAACGATGTTTTGATATCTGGTCTGGCTATTAAACCACGGAGCTACCTTCACGCAGTGAAAGGCTCCGAGTCGGAGACCAGTCCGGATCACGAGGAGACAACAGAAGAACAGGTAACGGCATTCCTACGTGGAAAAAACATTGACATTGATATGAACAACATTGAGGCCTGCCACACACTACCTGCTAGAAAACAAAAAGACAAGCCTGTCAAGCCAACCATAATAATCCGTTTTGTTAATAGAAAACATAAAGTTGATTTACTTAAGCAGGGGAGGAAACTGAAGGGCACAAATGTTTTTATTAATGAGCACCTCACTAAGAAGAATGCGGATATAGCATGGAAAGCGAGACAACTTAGAAAACAAGGCAAGATTCAGACAACTTGGACTGTCAACTGCAAGGTTTTTATAAAACCACAAGGGGCTCCAGAAAATGCCAGTGGGATGTGCATCAGGAGCTTTGAACAGCTTGATAGATTTGACAAAGACTGAGTCCACCCTATGCCCGCTCAAAACGCACTACTTCACGCATGTACACATTATTTTAATCATGTTTGAACTTCAACAGGATTTAGATCCAGATCAAAATTTCCTAAATAACATCAATATAAATTGCTGTTATTATACTGATCAACAATATAATATAAATATAAATTATGAACATGGTATATCTATTATCCATATCAACAGTAGAAGTTTATTTGCTAATTTCCAAAACATAAAAGAATACCTGGGACAGTTTAAAAAGCCTTTCAGCATCATAGCAATTTCAGAAACATGGATTAACACAAACAGGGGTTCTGATTTCAGTCTTCATGGATATGGTTTTCACCACATAAGCAGAGAAAAGGGGAATGGTGGTGGTGTAGCTTTGTTTGTTGATGAAGGACTTACTTATAAGGTGCTTGAATGCATGTCAATGGTCATTGATGATGTGATGGAATGCATTACAATAGAGATAAGTATGGAGAGAATGAAGAATATGATTGTCAGCTGTGTGTATAGGAAACCAGGATCCAGCATAGACATATTTATGTCTAATATGGAAAGGCTGTTTACAACAACTACACAAAAGGTTAATTATGTATGTGGAGACTTCAATATTGATTTGTTGAATCCAAAGGGACATAAATTGACAAATGATTTTTTAGAACTTATGTATAGTATGAGTCTCTATCCAACAATTACAAAGCCAAGCAGGATAACAACCCATAGTGCCTCCTTAATAGATAATATATTTACAAACAATATGGATAACAACATGATGAGTGGACTAATCATCAGTGATATTAGCGACCATTTACCTGTGTTTATAATATATAAGTGTAACTATAATAAGAGGAAGGAGTTAAAGGAAATAAAATATAAAAGAATTAGAACTGAGGAATCAATATCTGTCTTTAGAGAAGAATTACTGAAATTGAACTGGAATAGTATATGTGAAGAAACAAATGTTGATAAAGCGTATGAGTTATTTTTAGAGACATTTAAAGATCTATATGACAAAAATTGCCCAATAAAGCAGTATAGTATCAAGAGTAAATATGTAGAAAATCAGTGGATGACAAAGGGACTACAAAATGCATGCAAAAAAAAGAATAATCTATATAAGATATTTATTAAATACAAAACGAAAGTGGCAGAGTTAAAATATAAGAAATATAAAAATAAGCTAACAAACATTATGAGGATATGTAAAAAGGATTACTATACTAAACTATTAGATAAAAATAAAAACAATGTTAAAGGAATATGGAATATATTAAATAATATTATTAGAAATAAACCGTCTAGCCTATCTTATCCTGATCATTTCATAGATAAGGACAGGAAAATTACAATTATGAAGGATGTCGTGGATGAATTTAACAACTTTTTTGTAAGTGTGGGTCCTAAACTAGCGAATGAAATAAAGGATGTGGATGTGACATCTGCTGAACAGTACTGTGGAGAGAGAAACTCTGATTCACTCTCCTTGGGAACTGTGGATAAGAAAGAAATTATAGATATAGTAAAGAAATGCTTAAATAAAACTTCCTTAGATGGGGATGATATAGATATGGCTTTAATAAAGAAGGTAATTGATGGAATTGCAACTCCACTTTGTCATATATGCAATTTGTCATTTGAAGCAGGAATATTTCCGGCTAAAATGAAAATTGCAAAAGTTATTCCTCTTTTTAAAGCTGGTGACAAACATAATTTTACTAATTACAGACCAGTTTCATTATTACCACAGTTTTCAAAGATATTGGAAAAGCTTTATGTTGAAAGACTTGATGCATTCATTGACAAACACAATATACTAATGGACAGTCAATATGGTTTCAGATCATCCAGATCTACTTCAATGGCATTAATGGAGCTTATCGAGGAAATAACAGGTTGTGTAGACAGAAAAAAATATGGTGTAGGAAATTTTATTGATTTAAAGAAAGCGTTTGATACAATTGACCATGAGATTTTAATTAAAAAGATGGATATATATGGTGTTAGAGGTGTAGCACATAAATGGCTGAAAAGCTACATTCAGAATAGGAAGCAGTTTGTGCAGTTGGGTAGTTACAAGTCCACATGCTCAAACATTACCTTTGGTGTCCCACAGGGGTCAGTCTTGGGACCTAAATTATTTATTTTATACATTAATGACATTGTGAAGGTTTCTGATGTGTTGAAATTGATTATTTTTGCAGATGATACAAATATCTTTTGTTCTGGAGAGGATTTGCAGCAGGTTTTAGATGTGGTTAAGTATGAAATGTTGAAATTAAAATGTTGGTTCAATTCAAATAAGTTATCATTAAACCTGAACAAAACAAAGTTTATGATTTTTGGAAATCGTAAAATAAACACAACAGTTTATATGGAAATTGATAACACAGAAATCGAAAGAGTATATGAAATCAAGTTTCTTGGTGTTTTAATTGACCACAAGCTGTGCTGGAAACCTCATATAAAATATATATGCTCAAAGATTGCTAGAAGTATTGGAATAATGGTTAAAACAAGACACATCCTCAATCAGAAAACTTTACACACCTTGTACTGTGCACTTATTGTACCCTTTCTGTCATACTGTGTTGAAGTTTGGGGAAACACTTACAAAAGCACTTTATGCAGGATTTGCACATTGCAAAAAAGAGTAATGCGGATAGTACACAACACTGAGTACCGTGAGCATTCAAATAACCTGTTTTTAAAGTCACACACTCTGAAATTTCCGGAGTTAGTAAATTTTAAAACTGCTCAAATCATGTTTAAAGCTCAGAAAGACCTTTTACCAAGAAACATTCAAAGATTATTCAATAAAAGAGATGACACCTATGATTTAAGAGGGAAACTCAACCTCAAACATCCTACTATCCGTACTACTATGAAAAGCATGTGTATTTCAGTTTGTGGGGTTCGAATATGGAACGATATAGATGAGGAAATAAAAATGTGTAATGTCATCACAAATTTCAAATTCAAATATAAGCTGTATTTAATAGATAAGTATGTGGAACTATAGAGTTGTTTTAATGTTACATTTTATTCTTATTTATATATATGGATTATTTTATTTATTTATAACTTTTAGAAAACTTGATTCATTTTTGGCATATGTTTTGACTTTTACTACTTTTTGAAATATAAACTTGTTATAGAGGGGGCAGGACAAGATAAGCCTTGGCTTCATCCTGTCCCTTCTCGAACTTATTGTTTTTTTTTTTTTGTTTTTTTACTTGAATGTTTTTATCTTAATGTAGTTGGTGATTATTACAAATTGTGTTTTTTTATGTTTGTTTATGGTTCGAGAAAAATAAAGATCAAATCAAAATCAAATCAAAAAATGGGGGAAAATATATATTCAATTTAACCAATATTGTGTTAAAAATGTTCAGTTTATTTTCATGCTTAGTCAACCTGGATTTAATAAATACTTCAACTCAGTTTTTGTTCTCCTCAAACAAGTTTAGTGAGTTAAACCATTTTCAAAATGTATTTTCATTTATTTGTTGAAATAATTGCATTTATTACATTGAATTAATCCAAGCCTGTCTGTTTTTTAATATATATATATATTTTTTAAGTATACATTTTTGCAAAAAAAAAAAAGCTCAATAGTAAATAACCCTAGAACATTGTACTATGTCAAACGTTTGAATTGCGGCACCAAGGAGAAGTGTATTATAGAACTGTAGTTGTGTCCTCTTGTCTTGGCAGTGGATGACTTTTTTAGCTGAAGCAGTCAGGGTCTTTGCTGAAGTTTCGGAGTGAACTGTGCTAATGGTCTGGTTTGATGGGTTTGTGCTCCTCTGTGCGATTTCTGATCAAATGGCATGACTGGCGCTCAATGCCTCCTCACCCAGAAGGACAGGGCCCTTGTGTCTCTCACCGCACGATAGTGAGCCTTTATGGCTTCTCCACATTTAAATTTAAATTTTTACAGGCAGATCTTCCACGTAGAGCAACATTCTGTAGATGAGACAAATCTGGATTCAATTGTGTATGTCCCTAACTTTGACTTACATGCTGGTTAATTAGTTTTGTCACCAATTAACAAAATTACTGCACATTGTGTTATGGCGGGCGGGGGAGAAGGACCCAAACGCAGGCAGGAGTATGAAAAACCGAAGTTTAATAAAGGGCAAGGCAGCAATCCGTGGTGAAACAAGCTGGGTCAAAAACCGGGGAGACAGGGCACCGGTACAAAGCACAGTCCAAAGAGTGGTCAAGGAACAGGCAGGGGTCAAAACCGGGAAGGCACAGCAAAGGTACAAAAACGGAATCCAAAAACAGGGTCGCGAGAACACAGGCAGGGGTCGAAACCAGGGAGGCGTAGGAGGAACACGAAGAAAACAAAACAACAACAGGCAAAAAACAAGGTGTGGCGAAGTGAGCACCACCGCTCTCGTGCAGAGACAGTAATCACACAGGTTGGGTGAGAGAACACGGTTTTTATTCCGTTCTCTCTGTATATTACAAACACTCAAACACGTTCTTCCGCTCTTCTCCCCGCAGATGTTCCGGCCGGCTTTTATGCACTCAGGCTCACTGTCAAACAATCAAGGCAATTGGTTAATTGATACAATCAATAACACAATCAATCGTTACCAATTGCATGATTCCCGAGAGCTGTGTCGGCTCCACAAACCACACGCATTCACTCTCTCTCTTGCCGGCAGCGCCTAAAACCACGCCCCCCTACCACATACCCCCACCGCCCGACTTAGGCCGGGAAGCCATCCGGCCGATGACCGACCCCCCCCTCCTCCTCCCCCACCGGGCGAGAGAGAAAGTCCGCCACCGCCATCTGCGCTCCCGGCCTATGAATCACCTTGAAATTAAAAGGCTGTAAAGCCAGATACCAACGAGTGATTCGGGCGTTAGTATCTTTCATGTGGTGAAGCCATTGGAGGGGAGCATGGTCCGAACAGAGGGTGAATGGGCGACCCAGTAGGTAATAACGGAGGGACCCGACCGCCCACCGAATGGCCAGACACTCTTTCTCGACCGTGCTGTACTTAGCTTCGCGTTGTGATAGCTTCCTGCTAATGTACAGCACTGGTCGGTCGACCCCCTCCACCTGCTGCGTCAAAACGGCCCCCAGCCCTCTGTCTGATGCGTCTGTCTGCAAATTAAAAGGGAGAGAGAAGTTAGGGGTGAACAGGAGCGGTTTCCCACAAAGAGCTTCCTTCACCCGCTCAGACGCCTGCCGGCACAATTCCGTCCACTGGACCAGATCTGAGGCACCTTTCCGAGTCAAGTCGGTTAGGGGACTGGTCAGCTCCGAGAAGGCAGGAATAAATCTTCTGTAGTAGCCAGCCAGCCCCAAAAACCTCCTCACCTCTTTTTTTGTCTTGGGTCGGGGGCAGGTCGCAATCACTGCGGTTTTGTCCACTAGAGGCCGCACCTGTCCACTTCCCAAGTGGTACCCCAAATACCGTACCTCCGCTCGGCCAATTGCACACTTCTTTGGGTTAGCCGTGAGCCCCGCCTGTCTCAGGGACTCTAATACCGCCCCCACATGCCGCACATGTTGAGCCCAGCTGTTGCTGTGGATGATAATGTCATCCAGATAGGCTGCAGCAAAAGCAGCATGCGGACGCAGCACCCTGTCCATCAGACGTTGAAATGTGGCAGGGGCCCCGAATAACCCAAACGGAAGTGTCCGAAATTGGTACAACCCGTCCGGAGCGGAGAAAGCCGTTTTTTCCTTGGACTCTGGAGACAAGGGAATCTGCCAGTAGCCCTTGGTTAAATCCAGTGTCGAAAAAAAACGAGCTGTGCCCAGCCGATCCAAGAGTTCGTCGACCCGAGGCATGGGATAGGCATCGAATCGTGACATTTCATTCACCTTCCTATAATCCACACAGAACCGAATAGAACCATCAGGCTTACCTACTAGCACGATGGGGCTATTCCAAGCACTGTTGGACTCCTCAATTACCCCCAATTCCAGCATTGCCTTTATTTCTGCCTGCACTACTTTCTTTTTATGCTCAGGCAGTCTATAGGGCCGTGAACGCACCGTTATGCCCGGGGTTGTCTCAATGTGGTGGTTTATGAGATTAGTGCGACCTGGTAGAGGGGAAAACACATCAGCAAACCGCTTTTGCAACAAGGCAAGATCCGCTCTCTGATTCGGTAGGAGATGGCTATCTGAAAGGGGTGAGGTTTGATTGGTACAATTTGGTACCTCTGGCCCCAGCTCATCTCTCTCCTGATCTACCGTGACCAGAGAGACCGGTACCACCTCTTTCCATGCTTTTAGTAGATTGAGGTGATAAATCTGTTTCGCCCCCTCTCTATCAGATCGCACCACCTCATAATCGACCTCCCCCACTCGTCGTGTAACCACGAAGGGTCCTTGCCACTTGGCGAGTAATTTTGTGCTGGAAGTCGGGAGTAATACCAGGACTTTATCTCCCGGTGAAAATTGACGTAGCTTAGTTCCTCTATTGTAGTGCTTCTGCTGACGTTCCTGAGCCTCGAGCAAATTCTCCCGTGACAATCTACCCAGTGTATGGAGTTGTGCTTGCAGGACCATAACGTACTGAATCTCGTTTTTACTGGGACTTGGACCTTCCTCCCAGCTTTCTTTAACTAAATCCAAGACACCCTGTGGTTGCCTACCGAACAGCAATTCAAAGGGAGAAAATCCCGTGGAGGCCTGGGGAACCTCTCGCACTGCAAACAAGAGAGGAACTAACCACTTATCCCAATTTCGGCTATCATCGTGTACGAACTTCCGAATCATAGACTTCAAAGTCCTATTAAAACGCTCCACGAGCCCATCTGTTTGCAGATGGTATACGCTGGTTTTAATAGACTGAACCCCCAATAATTCATATAATTCGCGTAATGTGCGTGACATAAACGAGGTGCCTTGATCCGGCAGAATCTCTTTCGGGATTCCGACGCGGGAGATTATCTGAAACAATGCCTGCGCAACACTCTTAGCTGAGATATTGCGTAACGGCACTGCTTCGGGATACCTGGTTGCATAATCCACCAGAACTAACACAAATCGGTATCCCTGCGTGCTTTTGTCAAATGGCCCGATGAGATCCATGCCCACTCTATCAAAAGGGACCTCAATTAATGGTAGAGGGCGCAACGGCGCTTTTGGGATGGCTGGGGAATTCACTAGCTGACAGTCTGGGCAGGACGCACACCACCGACGTATGTCCGCCCAAATGCCCGGCCAATAGAAACGGGCCATTATCCGGTTTAGTGTTTTCTCATAACCTAAATGACCAGCCATGGGGTTGTAATGAGCCGCCTGGAAAATCATTTCCCGGCGGCTTTTAGGTACCAACAACTGGGTCATCTCCTCACCTGTCTGAGTGTCACGACTCTGTACAATCTGTCCTTAATGATTACAAAATATGGGTGAGAGCGTGCAGCGTCAGGGCGCACCAGCTCTGACCATCCACATATACGACCTGATCAAAGGCAAAGCGTAGGGTGTCGTCGCGAGACTGCGCGAGTGGGAAATCCTCCACGGGGTGGAACACCGGCACCTGGGGAGTCTCCACCGGAGGCTCTCCCGGAGCCGCCCCCCCCCCCCCCCCCGGCAGTGTCGGGCGACCCCGCGTCACCACTGTCAACTGCACACACGTCACACTTCCCTAGCGGCCGTGATCGCACCCCAATCAGCTTCTCAGCTATCTGTGTAAACCCCGCCCAATCCGTGCCCAAAACCAGAGGGTGCGAGAGGCGGGAGCTAACCGCAGCCTCTAGAATATGCTTTTTCTCTTTGACGCGAATTTCCACTGGCACTATAGGGTACTTGTGTACATCCCCATGCACACACCTAATAGATACCCACCGTGCCGCCACCAACGCCTCTGGCCGAACCAGGCTCTGTTGGATCATGGACTGCATCGCCCCTGAGTCCAACAGGGCCCGGTGTTCACTCCCTTGTACCCTTACCGGAATGCAGTACGCCCCGTCTAGATCGGGAGCGGAGGTGGGCGGGCCGACGACACGGACCACCTGCCCCACCTCCATGAGCGGACAATCGCGGCGCAGGTGGCCCAGCTGTCCGCACCGCCAACACCCCGGTCCAGGCGTCTGAGGAGCTCCCTGTGGGCCGGACTGCACCGCCACTGAGCCTGAGTGGGGAGAAGGAGGAGAAAAAACAAAGGGATTAACACGAGGGAAGAAGGGGTTTTGGGGACGGGAAACGGGAAGGGGAAGAGCACGGGTGGTGAACTTTTTCCGGGGCGCTGGCTCCGGATTCTGCTGCTGGGTGAAGGGGTGTTGTGCCAGGTGGTCCTCCGCCAGGGTGACGGCGACGTCCAGGTTGGTGGGCTGGTGGCACTGGACCCAGCTGGCCGTATCCGCCGGCAACCCTGCGGTGAAGCGCTCGAGGACCACCTGCTCCACGACTCCAGCTGCGGATCGTATTTCCGGCTGTAGCCAGCGCCTCGCCATGTCCGTCAGCCGCTGGGCGTAGGCGAATGGCTGGTCCTCTCCTGTCAGGGTGGTCTCCTGGAAGCGACGTCGGTGGTCCTCCGGGCTGAATCCCATTCGGTCGAGGACCGCCTTCTTCAGATTCCTGAAGTTCGCCCTAGCGGCTGCCGGCAGGCCATGCACCGCCTGTTGCGCCTCCCCTGATAAGAGGGGCAGGAGACGTACCGACCATTCTTCCAGTGGCCACCGGCACGTCTCCGCTGCCACCTCAAACGCTTCGAGGAAGGCCTGAGCGTCATCGTCCGCTGTCATCTTCGGAAGGTGGAATTTTTTATGGACGAGACACTCTGCCTTCCCCTGGAACCCCCAGCAGCAGCCAGCTGTAACAGCGCCTGTGTCTGGAGGCTAGACTGCTCCCGCAGGGCTTGCATCTGCTTGGCGTGAGCAGCTGACTGTTGCACCTGCATGGCAGCTAGCCCCTCCAGCAATTTTCCCAGCGCTGTTACGGAGATTGGCTGCTCCGGCTGCTCCTGCTCATCCTGGCTGTTATCCATGGCTTAAATTCTGTTTCCTGTCTTCTGCACTGTTTCGCTTTCTTCCCCGTATGGGCCCCCACTGTGGCGAAGTGAGCACCACCGCTCTCGTGCAGAGACAGTAATCACACAGGTTGGGTGAGAGAACACAGTTTTTATTCCGTTCTCTCTGTATATTACAAACACTCAAACACGTTCTTCCGCTCTTCTCCCCGCAGATGTTCCGGCCGGCTTTTATGCACTCAGGCTCACTGTTGAACAATCAAGGCAATTGGTTAATTGATACAATCAATAACACAATCAATCGTTACCAATTGCATGATTCTCGAGAGCTGTGTCGGCTCCACAAACCACACGCGTTCACTCTCTCTCTTGCCGGCAGCGGCTAAAACCACGCCCCCCTACCACACTAGGGAAACAAAAACTTGGAAACAGATACTACGGGATAAACAGAACAACTCGGGCAGATTCTCGGGGAAAACAAGGCAACACAGAAGCAAAAATATGGGTAAGGAACTCTTGAAGACAGACTGAAATAACAGGGTTTAAATACACAAGGAGAAGATTACACAAAAGGAATCAGGTGTGAAGGGGAGGGGAAATGGGAGAGTACACAGGTGAGAACAATGAGGGTTAACAAGGACCAATAAAACAATGACAGGGGAAACGTAAGACACGGACTGGAATACACATAGACACAATGATAACAAACGGCCTGGGGTTAGCAGGTAAACAAGTGCAGAGCTCAGAGGGGAGGTACACGAAAGTGGACACACGTGCAGAGAATGCGGAATCAGATAGATACAGGGATAGGATAACGAGGAGGGAAATGACAGCTGCAGGTAGAAACTCAAGATGAATTAGTAATTAGTAATGTTAGTAGTGAACTCAAAAACCCTAATGTTAGTAGGTTAGCTCGTTAGTATTATATACACGTTAGTTTGTTAGCAGGTTAGTATTAAATCTAATCTAACAGTTAGTATGACTCGTACATTAGTATTATATACAAATATTAATAAAGCCAGAAGGAAGAAAACGAGATACGAAATACAGAGGAAACCCGAATGTTCCCAAAATCACCCGAATAGTGTAATGACAAAGACAGGGAGTGGAATCTGAGGAACATGGAACGCGGACTTACAATCGCGAGGGAAATGCAGGAAAAAAGGAAAAGAAATCAGGAAACATAACAAATAAAACAGACAGAATTACAGGATCCTAACACATTGTTAAGAGAATAAATTATAATTTTTTTGCATGTATTTGTATGCCAAAGTCAAGGACAAATGTTGATTGATTCCAGGCCACTCTTTTAGCCAGGTTGCAGATTCCCATTTGCTGAATGTTGCAAGAGGCAAATGGAGGGCCTGCGTTCATCGCCATGGGGACAAATTGAGGGACATTCTGGACAGAGCTGCAGTATTTAGAGGTGAAAGGAGAGAGAATGGCTGCATTTAAGCCAGCGATTTCAGGAAGAAAGTTTTAAACAACTGCACTTGAGTGGCACAAGGGGAACACTTCATACGTTTGAAGGCATCCCATCTCACACCCATGTGGTAAGGTTCCCGTCCTGATTTTTTTTACCCTACACCTGCTTACTTAACTGTCGAATATCACTGGAATATCCTTATATTCTGACACCACATATCCATGTGGTTTTCATACATTTTTAATGACAAATCGTATAAAAAGGGAGCCCCCATTTTGCCCAATTCCATCCACCGATCACAAGGGCTTACCTACCACAAAATATCAATCTGACTCTGTGACATCTGCATTTGTACTAGGATCTTTAAATCTTCAGAATGTAGCCCAATGAATAGCAGAATTGAACTTTTTTCGAGAAACATTGGAAGATGTCATAAATAATCTCAACCGGAGTTCAACAGAAATATTCTAAGAAATGTGTAAGTGGTACTCTGGATTGGTATAAATAGTCATACTGTTTTGAATCAGATCCAGTGAACAGTATATCTTACAAAGATCATATCCCTTAAATGCCACTTAGGGTGGTACAGTGTAAAGTAAATCCAAGAAATGTATTTAGTTGCATATGCTGACCATAAATAATTATAATGGTCTATGGCAGATGAGGGTTTATACGCCCAAGCAAATCATTTTCCAGGAGACTCAATTTAGAAAGGACTATTAATGTGAAAAAGTCACATTAATTCAGTTTGAAATGTCTTTAAATATATAATGATAACTTGTAGAAATACCCCCAATATCTGGTCATAGAACAGACCTAGGTGCCCATTAAGAGGCGAAAACCAATAGACCAATATCGTTTTCTGCAGTGATTTAATCAGTCGTCGGGTGTGTGAAAGAGAAAGGATGGTGAGGGGGAACTCTTTAATTTATAAAACCAACATGGAGGAGGTCATCAGAGTAATAGCACATCTCTCTGAAGTAATGGCACAAGTTGCTCAACAGTGCTTCACAAAGTCAAAATAAAAAAGTGTGACATCAGGAATATATGCTAATTGAGTGACCACAGATAGTCTTGAAGCTTGCCCACCTCAGAGAAATTAATACGACATTTTGAAATTATATCACATGCCCCGCATGTTAGTCATTAAAGAGTGGTCTTGGACACTTTTTTTTTTGCATGCACTAAAGAGCTGGTTAATTTTCCTATATGATTAATTACTGTGCTTATTTAATATCTATGGTAAAAGCTTTCCCGCATAAAATGTCTATTTTATTGTGATTTCTGTAGGCTTATTTGTTAGGTAGATAAACCTCTGATTTTACCTTGGCAATAAATGTGTAACCTTGATTGGATTTTCCCACATGAAAGTATCTTTCATTAGTTGTGTAACGACCGCATTCCCGTCCTACTGTTTCCCGTGTTTTCCCTCTCTCCCTGTGTCATGTTCGTCTCTCCTTAGTCCGTCTTTCCCCGTGCTGCAGGTTGGGCGTGGCTTCCTAATTGTATCACCCTGTTTCACGCCACTCCTTACAGCCTATCCCACTTCCCCGCTTTCGCATGCATTCCACACTCTTCTATCTGCTAATCACTCCTGCATACATTCGCACGCGGCACATAATTGATACCAATTAAATGTTGTATTTAGTCACCCGGTGTGCTCTATCCTGTGCCAGTTCGTTAACGCTGTTGTCTGTGAACCTCTGGTCCTGTCTTGAGTCCTAGTAACCAGTCTTGTAATATTCCTGAGTCTTGGCTGTACTGGTGTTAATTCGCCTAACCGCCTTGTCTGATATCTAAGTCTGCTCCAGTCTGGAACAGCATTTCTGCTGTTCATTGTTCCTGTCCTGTCGTACTAACTCTGTCTGCTTCGGTCCGCCAAACTGCAGTTGTTGGTCGTCCCTGCCTGTGTCGCGGTCTACTGCCTCCCTCCTGACATGTGTGCAAGCAGTTTGGGGTTCTACTCCTTCCTGCTACAGCTGTTCCGTCGCCGCATCTACTGCCACGGTTACGGTTGCGCTCACTGCTGCTGCCCTGCTGCAACGCCTGGGTCCGGTCCGGATCCCGATCCAGGGTCCTGCTCTTCCGCTCCCGCTCATCCCCTGCTCATTCTAACCGGTTGCCTGTTTCCACTGCCTTCCCTGGCCTCTCCTAACTCTCTCATTCCCCGCAGCCTCAAACCCGGACTGTTCGTATTAAATGTCGCTCCCTACGCTTCAGGAGAATGCCTAATTTGAAGTCTAAATTATTGGATGCTTAGCGCTCCCACAATTGTCTGTCTAATCTGTCTGTCGTGAGTCCAGTCCAGCTCTGTCAAGTCCAGTTCTGGCCTGGAACGAGTGTTGCCCGGTTGCCAAGTCCAGTTCCGGCTTGCAACAAGCGCCGCCGTCTGTCAAGTCCAGTTCCGGCCTGGAACGAGTCCTGTCTGGTTGTCAAGTCCATTTCCGGCTTGGAACAAGTCTACCCGGTCCAAGAATCAAGTCTTGTAATTTGCTAACCTGTCTTGCCTTTCTTCCCTTGCTACAGGACTGCCCTGTTGAGCAATAAATATCTGGGAATTGGCAATCTTGTGTCTGAGTCGTGCATTTGGGTTCAGTCTGCCTTCTGGGTCATAACAAGTTGGCCAGAATAAGGGATTATAAAAGCAAGTTACAGAACTGATTAGGAATATTTTTTAGATGTGGATGCTGGAAAAACACAGTGAGATTACGTTACGTTATATCAATTTCATCATGACAGCTGTACAACGTCAGGTGACAATTACCTGGTATGTCAGTTGTGAGTTTTCATGATGCATGATCACTAGAGCCATAGGTGTTTTGTCTTGCCAGAAAATAAAGATGAATGGTCGTGACAGCTCATTCATTGGTCGTTATATCTTACTTACAATGGAGTTATAAGGAAGCATAATGAATGGAGTATATACTGTATATGTACATGTCAGCCTAGTGATGAAGGGTTCATGTGTTCAAGAGCCAAAAAAAAGAATACTATCCTACTTATAAGTTAACCCCTATAGAGTTTTGTATGAATCTTTGAAAAGGCGCACTTTATAGATGAAAAATTCCTCATTCTTCCTCTTTGGAAATAATTAAAGCAAAGTGCAATGTTTGCCATGTTTGGAAGCAGCCCAGCTAATTAAAATATTTTGTGAAAAGTATAGAAGAGTCCTCGTAATGTTTATTGACACGTTTTATACATTGTTGACGTGCCGTTTTACTGCGATGCTCTTGTTTCACACTAAGTGAGCATCCGGAGAGAGCAACACCTAACCATTACACCATACCATTCTGTAGCTGTCAGCCAATTGCTTACATAATCAAAGCCTTGTTACATGATCCACCAGAGTAAATGGTAGGCTGAAAGTGATGCTTGCCAACAAAATGTTCAACATATACATAACTTGCAATCTGTGCCATATGAGAAAACAAAAATATGTGGGCGAGTTGGAAGAAAAAAATGTTCAATCTATGGACAGTGAACGAGGGCCAAGATATTGCCAAACGGGGCGGCGATATTCAAAAATTTGCTCAGAAACGCTTGCTGAATGACACCACCTCAACGTAAGTACACAGACAGAATTTCTGGTGTGTTCACTGCCTGAAAAGAATATACACAGTTATTTTGTGCACATCATCAAACTCAACCAGGTGGTAGGTGAACAACTTGAAAAGGCATCCGCCAATTGAAATGGGAGAAAATATATATTCAATTTAACCAATATTGTGTTAAAAATGTTCAGTTTATTTTCATACTTAGTCAACCTGGATTTAATAAATACTTCAACTCAGTTTTTGTTCTCCTCAAACAAGTTTAGTGAGTTAAACCATTTTCAAAATGTAATAACTTGCATTTATTTGTTGAAATAATTGCATTTATTATACTGAATTAATCCAAGCCTGTCTGTTTTTTAATATATATATATTTTTTAAGTATACATTTTTGCAACAAAAAAAAAGAAAGCTCAATAGTAAATAACCCTAGAACATTGTACTATGTCAAACGTTTGAATTGAGGCACCAAGGAGAAGTGTATTATAGAACTGTAGTTGTGTCCTCTTGTCTTGGCAGTGGATGACTTTTTTTAGCTGAAGCAGTCAGGGTCTTTGCTGAAGTTTCGGAGTGAACTGTGCTAATGGTCTGGTTTGATGGGTTTGTGCTCCTCTGTGCGATTTGTGATCAAACGGCATGACTGGCGCTCAATGCCTCCTCACCCAGAAGGACAGGGCCCTTGTGTCTCTCACCGCACGATAGTGAGCCTTAATGGCTTCTCCACATTTATATTTAAATGTTTACAGACTTACATGCTGGTTAATTAGTTTTGTCACCAACAAACAAAATTACTGCACATTTTTTGCATGTATTTGCCAAAGTCAAGGACAAATGTTGATTGATTCCAGGCCACTCTTTTAGCCAGGTTGCAGATTCCCATTTCCTGAATGTTGCAAGAGGCAAATGGAGGGCCTGCGTTCATCGCCATGGGGACAAATGGAGGGACATTCTGGACAGAGCTGCAGTATTTAGAGGTGAAAGGAGAGAGAATGGCTGCATTTAAGCCAGCGATTTCAGGAGGAAAGTTTTAAACAACTGCACTTGAGTGGCACAAGGGGAACACGTCATACGTTTGAAGGCATCCCATCTCACACCCATGTGGTAAGGTTCCCGTCCCGATTTTTTTTACCCTACACCTGCTTACTTAACTGTCGAATATCACTGGAATATCCTTATATTCTGACACCACATATCCATGTGGTTTTCATACATTTTTAACGACAAATCGTATAAAAAGGGAGCCCCCATTTTGCCCAATTCAATCCACCGATCACAAGGCCTTACCTACCACAAAATATCAATCTGACTCTGTGACATCTGCATTTGTACTAGGATCTTTAAATCTTCAGAATGTAGCCCAATGAATAGCAGAATCGAACTGTTTTCGAGAAACATTGGAAGATGTCATAAATAATCTCAACCGGAGTTCAACAGAAATATTCTAAGAAAATGTGTAAGTGGTACTCTGGATTGGTATAAATAGTCATACTGTTTTGAATCAGATCCAATGAACAGTATATCTTACAAAGATCATATCCCTTAAATGCCACTTAGGGTGGTACAATGTAAAGTAAATCCAAGAAATGTATTTAGTTGCATATGCTGACCATAAATAATTATAATGGTCTATGGCAGATGAGGGTTTATACGCCCAAGCAAATACATTTCCAGGAGACTCAATTTAGAAAGGACTATTAATGTGAAAAAGTCACATTAATTCAGTTTGAAATGTCTATAAATATATAATGATAACTTGTAGAAATACTCCCGATATCTGGTCATAGAACAGACCTAGGTGCCCATTAATAGGTGAAAACCAATAGACCGATATCGTTTTCTGCAGTGATTTAATCAGTCGTCGGGTGTGTGAAAGAGAAAGGATGGTGAGGGGGAACTCTTTAATTTATAAAACCAACATGGAGGAGGTCATCAGAGTAATAGCACATCTCTCTGAAGTAATGGCACAAGTTGCTCAACAGTGCTTCAAAAAGTCAAAATAAAACAGTGTGACATCAGGAATACATGCTAATTGAGTGACCACAGTTAGTCTTGAAGCTTGCCCTCCTCAGAGAAATTAATACGACGTTTTGAAATGATATCACATGCCCCGCATGTTAGTCATTTAAAAGTGGTCTTGGACACTTTTTTTTTGCATGCACTAAAGAGCTGGTTAATTTTCCTATATGATTAATTACTTTGTCAGCCATCAATCTCCCTCACCATGAAATAGCCATATAGAAAAAGCCTGCAGGTTGTGAAATTATTAGCACTGGAACCCCATGGGGGACATATTAATGAGGGTACACTGAGAGTTAACAATTCACATTAAAATGTAATGCATTCCTAAATTAATTAAGCTCTCATTTATAAACATCCAACACTTCTCCTTCACTCTGAATTTGACCTAACAATAGCGTATTAATGTTTTATGTTGGAGGCATAACATATTTAAATGTCATTAACATATTAACAGCAAGATAAACATATTAAAAAAATTCTATTAGCAATGGTAGGTGATGTCTTTCCACAGAGACTCCCTGCCATTTAAATACAAAAAATATACAATACTAATTACAGATTCATGTGTCACTTGAAATGATGGTTGAAATGAAGTCAAATAGGTACTAGAAATATGTAATTATTGAATCCTTTTCAATTAGAAAACGTAACTTTTTTTTTGACCATAATATTCTTAGTGAAAATAACTTTTTCTCTTTAAAAGTTGTCTGGTATTGAATCAATGATTATAACCCTGCATCCATTCCTCCCTACATTTTTGAAATGCACTTAGAAAACAGCCTGAAGTCTTTGTGTTGCTGATGCAAATGAAAAATTAAGCAAAATGATGCACATTTTATAGTTTAATCTTTTTTAGTTTTGGTTTAAAACACATAATTTGAAGTTTTAAAGTAATGTAAATCACCATCAAATGTTCTTAAATGGATTATATTAACATATATCTTATCAATGTATACAGGAAGCATGTTGTATCTCCCTTGGAGAGAAGTGGTCATGACAAGCAAGCATTATGTACATCAATAAAGATTTTCCTGTTCATTGAAGCCTGGATAAAGTTTCAATTGTACATACTTAAATAACTGTCTTATTTTGGTGTTTGTCCTTGGAATCTGAATAGTCACCAGGAACACTGTTTCAATACTTGACTGACAGCTTTCAGTCAATTAAAATAATGTGATCACGTATAGATCACGTTACTGACATTTCTAGCAGTATGGTTTCAAACCTGGTTTCTACACTGCCCGTCCAAAAAAAGTCACCGTTGCACCCGTCATGCATAGTGCCCACTGTACAAGCCTCTGGAGGCAGTGTTTGTTAGGTGTTGGTGGGGGAAGGACCCAAACGCAGGCAGGAATACGAAAAACCGAAGTTTTAATATGGGCAAGGCAGCAATCCGTGGTATAACAGGCAGGGTCAAAAACCGGGGAGACAGGCAAAGAAACAAAACGCAGTCCAAAGAATGGTCAAGGAACAGGCCGGGGTCGTAACCGGGAAGGCACAGCAAAGGTACAAAAGCGGAATCCAAAAACAGGGTCGCGAGAACACAGGCAGGGGTCCAAACCGGGGAGTCGAAGGAGGAACACAAAGAAAACAAAACAGACTGGATACAAAACAAAACAACAACAGGCAAAGAACTCGGGAAACAAAAACTAGAAAACAGATATACAGAATAAACAAACAGCTCAGGCAGAATCTCAGAAAAAACAGGCAACACAGAAGCAAAATATTTAGTACAAGGAACTTGCGAAGAAACACTGAAATGACAAGGTATATATACACACAGAGGGAGACAGACATAATGGGAATCAGGTGTGTAGAAGCAGGGAGGGGAGATTGCTCACAGGTGAGAACAGTGAGGGTTAACAGGGACCAATAAAACAATGACAGGGGAAACGTAAGACACGGATTGGAATACACATAGACACAATGATAACAAACGGCCTGGAGTTAGCAGGTAAACAAGTGCACAGCTCAGAGGGGAGGCCACGAAAGTGGACACGTGCAGAGAATGCGAAATCACAGATAGATACAGGGATAGGATAACGAGGAGGGAAATGACAGCTGCAGATATAAACTCAAGATGAATTAGTAATTAGTAATGTTAGTAGTGAACTCTAGAACCCTAATGTTAGTAGGTTAGCTGGTTAGTATTATATACATGTTAGTTTGTTAGCAAGTTAGTATTAAATCTAATCTAACAGTTAGTATGATTAGTACATTAGTATTATATACAAATATAAATAAAGTCAGAAGGAAGAAAACGAGATACGAAATACAGAGGAAACCCGAATGTTCCCAAAATCACCCGAATAGTGCAATGCCAAAGACAGGGGGTGGAATCTCAGAAAACATGGAACGCGGACTGACAATCGCGAGGGAAAAGAAATCAGGAAAATAATAACAAATAAAGAATAAACAGACAGAATTACAGGATCCTAACAGTGTTGTGATCTGGGGTTGCTTCAATTGGTCAGGTCAAGGCTCAGCAACATTATGCAGCAATAAAATGAAGTCGGCTGAGTACCTGAATGTACTGAATGACCAGGGCATCCTATCAATGGGCATATTCCAGGATGACAATCGGGCTCAAATTGTGAAAGAGTGGTTCAGGGAACATAAGGAATCATTTTCACACATGAATTGACCACCAGAGTCCTGACCTTAACCTATTGAAAGTCTTTGGGATGTGCTGGAGAAGACTTTATAGAGTGGTTTGACTCTCGTCGTCAATACAAGATCTTGGCCAAAGATGAATGCAACTCTGGATGAAAATAAATTTTGTGACGTTGCATAAGGGTGTCGAAACAATGCCGCGACGAATGCGCGCCGTAATCAAAGCTAAAAGCGGTCCAACTAAA
The DNA here is from genome assembly GCA_029718625.1 of Synaphobranchus kaupii. Taxonomy (NCBI): domain Eukaryota; kingdom Metazoa; phylum Chordata; class Actinopteri; order Anguilliformes; family Synaphobranchidae; genus Synaphobranchus; species Synaphobranchus kaupii. Next base: position 37,921,761 of record CM056382.1, read on the forward strand.
TATTAGAGTGTGCGACTTTTTTTTCGGACGGGCAGTGTATATTGAGATATTTAAAATGACTGAAATTAGATTGCATAATGTTTATCTGTTCAGAATATCAGGTTAATATTCTCGCGTAGGTCTGGAACACAACACAGTCCATGATAGGCTATAGTATGTTTCAGTGTGACAATAATAATTTAACAGACATCTTTAAAGAATAAAATTTATAAACTGGTTATAGCATGCATTGCACACTTACAGTGCAGAGCATATGTTGCATTACAACAGCTATCAATAGCCTACAACCGCAGGCCCTCAAAACCAGGAAACACAAGTTAGCAATGAAATAACTGCTGATCCAGCTACCCAATGCCTCAGCCAAATTGCACATTATATAAATTTTTGATCATTATAGTCTTGATAGAATGCAATAGTAATTATGATAATTACTACCAATTGTGATAATTAACTATTTAGAGAGTAAAAAATAAAATAAAAAACAGTCAAGTAAACAACACAATTGTATTGGACTGATTTCAACAAAATAATTGAGTACAATAGATTATCGTAAATAATGGATCACGTACATAAAACTACAGTTTACTCATTACGTTATTTTAAACACCATGTTATTTTAAACAGTATATATCTCACTGCCTATATTAATAGGCAATGAGATATATACGTACTTAAGATAGAAACAAATATTAAAAGGCAGACCTGGTTAAAAACAAAGACAGGAATTATATCATTCAGAACCATGATATTTCACAAATGTACCTCTCTGCAGAAAAAATTTGCCTGTATGAGCTTGTGCATTATTTCATTAGCACAGAATTTTTTTTTTTCCATGGTTCATTCTGCATATATACAATTAACTTATGAAGGGCTTTGGCCTCACTTTATATTAATTGGGTGGTAAGCTGTAATTGCATACTAATTATATCAGTAAGAACTGTGTAACAAGCAAGCAATAATGTATATTCTTTCACAAATGCAACACATGTCCCAGCGGATAGTAGCCGCTTGGGGATGAGCAAGATGTGAGGGTACAGGGAAGAATGCATAGTCTGATGCTTCCTACAGTGTCCCATTTTTGTGTATAGTGTAACAATTGTAATTCCACCAAAAAACAACATCAACCTTATCAAACAGATCAAGGTGCAACTAATTAAGTCTTTCTTTGTGGCTGGCCAAAAAAAATCTGTACTGAGTTATTGTCACGGTTTTACTATCTTTCATTCCATCTCTGCGTTTCTGGTTCTCTGCAGCCATGAGCTGGCGTTCCGGTTTCTTTTTCGCCGACCGCTTCGTGTTTTCCCATCTTCCGCTCATTACCTGGCGCATCTGTTCCTGGTTTCCTTTGTGCTATTTAAGCACGCTTTTTCCGCCTTCCGGTGCTTGTGTGTCTTTGTTGCCACATTTCACCAAGCCAGGTAAAAAGGTATAGCCGGAGGACTGGATTTTTGTCTTTGACAAACATTCAGGAACTTCCTAGAGTTAGGTTAGATTCCTATTTTCTCTAGTTTCGGTTTCTTTTACCGGTGTGCTTTAGTTATTCGCCTCTTGTTTTGCCTCTGACGTTTATCAGAGCTAGAGGTTTGCTACCAGTTTATTTTTCTCGCGCTGCTTAATTCTGCGAGTTCGCCCATTCTGTGGGTTTTTATATTTGGCTCACATCGGGATTATTCTCCCTTTATTTTTGCATCTGCTCGTTATTCGAGTTCGCCCACAGCTATTGGGGTTATTTCTGTTTTCGATACATTACGAGATTATTTTCTCTCTCAGTGTATCTCTCTACTCGAATTTAGAGTACCGTCCTGTTTGATAAAGGACGTTTCATTTTGTTTGTTCGGGAGTTTTTGTCCCTTTTCTAGGGATTACTCACTTGTGTGGGTAATTTTTCATTTCCTTTTCTGGTCCCGTCTGATCCTCCTACCCGACCCCCCTTACAGTTATTTGAATATAAAGTTGAGAATTTGGTAGAGGTAGATGTCATTTTGATGTACAGTATACCTCTACCACTTCCTCGTTTTTGAAAGACTACACTGTTTTCAAGTGGGCGTGTAAATGACACAGCAAGTAGGCGGAGCCAGCGAGGGAAGAATTGCTGCCTGCATCTCACTGTACTGAATAGGGACACATCGTAGATCAAGCTAGCTATCATTGCTATTTTATTATAATGTCAGAAAATTACATTGATAAGCTACGTTATCTCCTAAATATATTTTGGCAAACTAAACCAAACAGGACTCAAGTGCTGTCGGTTACAGAGTGGAGCTCCTCCGGTATTCCCTGTAGCCTACATCTTCCTCTGCCTTATTGAATCACCCGGTAAGGAACCATGTCAACTAACATAACATTATGATCCATGGCCATTAAGTAGACTAACTTTAGCTAGCTGACCATAATCGAACGGTTTCGTTTGAGCATTCGATTACAGGAGCAATGTATTTTTTCTGGGCTTTTCTGTGCGTTAGCTGTTGTTAGCAACGGGTTTCTTGGCATAAAACAAATTGGTTTTTAAATATGTTTGCCATGGAGTAGGTTATAGTAGCTAACCTTGCATTCGTTAATGGAAGGAGGTCGGATATCGGGGTGATAAATGTGTCATTTCCATGTTTTTACCGACATTAGGCCATGTAAAAAAAATAAGTTGTTGATCATCCTTTTTTTTTTTTTTTAAGTCGTAGGGAGGGCGGTTTTTATTTTAATTTTATTTAAGCACCAGGTACAGCGGACCGTAGAGAGAAATAAAGAGGAAAGAATATATAGAACATTGCGTCTCTCGACCAAATTGCTTCTGTTTAATTGTAGCCTGTCAACATCAGTTTTGCTCATATTGATTGTAATGTTTCATGTATTTTTGGTCAATAAATGTTCCTTGATTGATTGTATGTTATTGGTTTTATGCTTATACTACACCATAGACCAGATCTGGCTACAAAACCTTTTTTACAACAATAAAATACTGTATAGACCAAAGTTCAAGCAATCATAAAACATTTAATAGCCTAGGTCAATATAATTATAAGCATGCCCTGTCATGGATAGGCTTTGGCTGCGTCCCAATCCAGTTTCTGCTCCACCCTCGTAAACTTCACTTGCAAACTTCACTTGGGGGAATCCCTTTTGAGACCAGGATGTACCCTCTGTCTCCATTTTAAGTGTGAGTCCAATCCGTTAGAAAGCAAAGTGAAATTTGTGACATAGCCCCTCTACCCTCAACTTTTCTCAAGGGAACGAGTCTGCAAAAGAGCAGACTCTGCAAGCTCATATTACCCACAATTCACATCGAACGTCCTGTTCAGTGATAATCACGTTAATGTTTATCGCGGTATACATTAAAAGCGCATACAATCTATGGGTCGTTGATTGCATGAAGGGGATGTGTCTGAGAAAGCAACCTCTGCGCTGAAATTTGCAGTAGACTTGAGCTAGCAATTTTTTTAATAAATAAATACAATAAAAATAATTTACATATAAATATTTTACGTTTTTGTAATCCAAAATAGTTTGTATTGAAGCTATAGCTGTTTACCTGCTCGATGCCATTTAAAACTCAATATGATATGTCTCCTTTGAGAAAATTCCAGCGAAGCAAAGCCACTGACCTCAGATCAATTCATGGGGACTAGCTAGCTTTGGTTGTTTGAGTAGCAATCATTATCCTTACAAGTGAATTAGAAAGGACTCTTAGCTATAAAAAACGAGCCCTTGGAGGGTTTTTAAGTTTAGCTGGGCTTCTAGTTTGCTTCCAGTACAGGCCATTTAAGTCATCTTTCATAAAGTGGAGTGATAGCAAGTAGGTGTTGTGAGTAAGTAAGTGTTGTGAAACTAGTGTTGTAAAATACGATACAAGAAGGGGACAACATAACCTAATAATGGTGCATATTCAAATAAAATAGTTTTTCACTATGGCCAAGCTATTGATGAACTGGACAAAGGTGAAATTTCAATGTTAAAAGTAGTCTTTCTGAGCACCGCCGTGGTACAGCGGTAAAAGTGCCGACTTTCAGTCGGTGCAGTTGTGCTCCAAGGATCGGGGTTCGCGCCCCGGTCCTGCCAGATCCGAGCATGCCTGGTGCCCTGTGGGAGCAGCAATTGGCGGCTGCTCCCAGGTGGGGGGAGGGGCTCGGAGAGAATCACTGAGCATAGAATGGCCGTGGGCGAGTTGGAATCATGGTCAGGAGCACAAGGAGTCACGCCCTGAAGAGGACATGGTGCCCTCCTTCCTACTACCGGCTGACGGGGTTGTGTAGCGGCGATTCTCTAGCAGTTGCCACACGGGGGGAAATTGAATTAGAATAGGGGTTCAATTGGCTACGAAAATGGGAAAAAATCTTAAACAAAATTTTAAAAAAGTAGTCTTTCCTTAGAAACCCTTTGACAGCTTTTAGATATGTTCACAACTTTCTTTTACAGTGGTGGGTAACATAATTTACCATACCACTGCTTTCAAAATATTAGTAGAGTAAGTGAATTATAAGATGCTTTATGTTTTTTTGTTTTTTTTAACATTTTTATGTACATTATGTGTGTACCATGAATAATGTCTCATATATTTCGTAGGTTTTGCTATTTTAGTCTTGATGGTACACATCCCCTTCAAATACTGCCATCCATGTCTGTGCTGTGTATTGCTACAAAGTTATAAGGGTTTATTTAAGAGTATTGCAAACCAGGCGTAAATTTCCTTTAAGTGCTTAGGAATATAGGGATAAGTTGGGGGAAAAAAACTATTTCACTATTATTCCCCATCACTTCCGTTTTAGGCCACGGCTTCGGTTTCTATCCGAATACGGATACAGACACAGATCATTTTTGTGAAGATACAGATACAGATAGTGATGTCGCACACCCCCTAGCACCTATAGAACACGTAATTAACTGCAATGAAAATTATATCAAGTCGTGTTTTTTGGAGCAGGGCAATAAATTGTTTTGGCTGTGGTGGGGCGAGGTCACTTGAACTGTGGGCAAGGACACAGACTTTAGCTCTTTTCCAGAGTTGAAGTTAGCCTCCCATATGGTTTCAGATTGATCTGTTTGGCAAATTTTCTGCAGCAGACACCAGCAGGCAGCTAAGCACAGTAGGGGCCAATGGCCATGGGCTTTTGAGAGAATTGGTAATCTCTGAAGTGCATTACCAGTAGAGAGGAATGGCAAATCAAACAAACTTACATAGAAAATTATTCAGGGAAATCATTTAGTTAGCACATCATAAAATTGATATAAGCATAATGCTGTATGATGGCATTCTCGCTTCACTCCAAACATGATGGTATCTGTGTAGGATAACATGATAAGGGAGTCTGTTTTTTACCCTTTTGTCTCTCGGAAATGTTTCTGCATTGTACGTGTCATTTTGTGGTCTAACGACAACGCTTCTATATAATTTTTTTCTAAAATAGCAAATTTGACAAGTGTCAATTTGTGACACACTGGTCAAAAATGATTTTTAGAATAGAATTTTTAACCTCTTATCCTATATATATACCTCCATCCTTAGAAGATGTACCTCATTCTTGCTATTCTTAATAAATGGAAAAGCAATAAGCATATTAAAAGTTATGCATGTAGAAATGATACAGTATATGTAAACAAACAGCAGTATGGCATAGCGAACAGGGAGCCGGTTTAGGAACCACAGGATCACTGGTTTAAATCATAGATTAAACAGTTCTGTTATACCCTAAAGCAAGGTACTTAAATAGTTAGCAGAGTACTGAAAGGCGCAATGCAAAATACTCTCAATGCAAAAGTAATAATATACGCTATCCGCATTTGACATGCTAAGAAAGGAAAGTATTATAAAAACATGTGTGTTGTGTCAAATCATTTATTTATTATATATAAATAAATAAATAATATCTCAAAATTATTAGAACTCAGTGGGTGCATTTGCAAAATAGGCAACACATTGTTAAAATGCCTTCTTTTAAAGTTGCTACTCTCAGTGTTTGAAATCAATCAGAATATGTATGTGTGTGGAACAGAGCAATCTGTTCATTTCAGAACGGCGTGCCACGTCACTGGAGAGGAACCACAGCCTTGGCACACTGCAGCTTTTCGAGGAAGAGGAATTTCATCAATTTTTTTTTCTTTATGCCATCTTGCTTTTGTGCCCACATGCATGTGTCGTGCTGCCCTGCATTTAAAACTTCCGCTGGGATGCTGTTTCTAAGTGAAGGAAAACTGTACCTAAATGGTCAACAAGAGCACTTGCATTTCTGTTTGACTGGCTCCCATAAGTATGCCACAATGAGCATAGAGCAGAGGAAGAAATATGTAAGACTAAATGAAACAAAACATTTTAGCTTGAGGTAAATTCATGCATTCATAATAAATGTATTTAGGCAACTTCTAATATCATTCTAAAACACATTTTATATAATATTGTAACTACAGTCCCACAAAGCCAGGATATTGAAGATTACACAGTAAATATTGTAATATTGTTTTGGTGATCCGTATTGCCTAAATTTCACCCGATCCCAATTTCCAATGCTTCTTATTTCAATTTATTATAGATTGGTGTATTTTCTTTATGGCACAAGCATATAGACAAATAAGCAATCACCATCAATCATTTCAGTTTTTTTAACAGGAGTTGTGTCTTTGTTCAACTGAAGAGTCAGGAGTCATCGTGCCCTGTCTTAATTATTCCGTCGTTTATGGTGTTGGAGATCCGTAGTATCACCCTGCGCTATTTAATCATGCCTAATCTGGGTCGTGCGGCCCGGCTCCAGATGAGAGCCCCTACATTATTACCGCTATCGTTTCAAAATCGCCCCCACCTTCCCTTCCGAGCACTGCGAAGGAGGCTGGGTGCGGGAGGGGAACGGTGGAAGCAGCTGTTCTGCTTCTTCTCCTTTTTCGCACCCGGGCATCTTTGGAAAGTTTGGTTCCGAATTTCACAACGATGTGCATCGGAAAACGAGACTTTGTGTTTGAGATTTTTTTTACTTCCAGCCGCCTTTTCCGCCTGTGGGACCCGCTGCTCGGGCTTTCATCAGCTGCCATTTTCGACGGCATGCAGTAATTTCATGGCTCATTGCAGGCGCTGAAAACCTTTGAAACTGCAAATGTTAACTTTGCCTGGCCTGCAGCCATTTAGGAAGCGATTAATTTAGCAAACAGAAGTGAGCCACTTTCTCCTCCTAGCCTGTGCATAATTTTGAGTTCCTATCTATATTTGTGTTTGAGCGAACAGTGTAATGACAATTTCTGTAATTGTGGCTTTGTAAAAAAAAAAAAAGGGGGGGGGGGGGGGGGTCTCCCTACCTGCATGGCGATATCACTACATCGTTGCTAAGCTTCTAGCACCTGGGCACTGTACAGATTGAGAGAAGGGGGCAGATTGAGAGAAGGAAGAATCACTGGAAAAGCCTTGCCCATATTTTTCATTGCAGTTTTTTCCATGGGATGCCCCTCTTGTCTCATGAATAGGACATTTCCAGTACCCTAATTTGCTGTGCTCATGTTCCTTTTTCTATGGGAATCTATTTTGCGTGAGCCATCAGTTCACATGTTCAGGTGATGGGAAGTTCCTTGACATTGCAGCGCGCTTTTGGAAACAGCTTACATAATATCTTGTCAAATCTGCCCCTGAATATTATCCACCATATTTTTCAAATTGTCTGTACATCTGTGACGTCAAATGGTGGGCAGGCATCAGTCTAGAAATTAGATATATGAGGAAGTGATTGCCACAGTCGTGGTAGTCATCTATTCGTTGTTATGGTGGTCTCTCAAGCACTTGGAGCAATTCAAATTGTAGCAATTAATGATTTGTAGCCCCACAAATTTGTATAGATCACCTAGATTCTTCCATCATTTCTTTCTGAAATTTAAAAAGAAACAAAATTAACCCAAATCAAAACTGTATAATACTAATGCCAAAAATATGGCATTAATGAGCCTTGTGTGCAATTCCATTTTTGCTTTAGATTGTATTCATTAATCTATGCATTGCATTTAATTTTCTTTCAGGGTGTGACAAGGATGAGGACATACAATATGGAGGACACAACAATATTAAACAAGATAATTTTCTGCCCATTCATTTAAAAAAGCAGAAATCTAAAATAAAATCAGTACTGTAATCCGAACTTGAACAACTAAACCTAATAAATATCAGGACTTTTCCCGGAATATCACTTTCTTTGCCGTGACTATTTCCGTCCGCCCGTGTGCCCACTCACATCCTCCATTGTAAGGAAACCAAACCGGGTCATCATGAAATGCATCCCCCTTTGTCACCGCTCCACAAAAATGTCACAACCTCTCTGCCCAGGAACATAATAAGCAGATTTGGTGGAATGGTTTGATTTTTGATTGTTTCCTGTAAAATAATTATTCACATACATTTCTCATTCACATTTATCATTTCATAGTGTGTACAAAGGTATAGTTTGCACAAAAAAAAATTAAATGAAAATTTGAGAAGGAGCATTTTAACAGCTCAGTTAACCAGCTCGTTGCTCTGAAGTATCTGCTGGCCATCTGGAACTGGTGTATGAACGAAACTGTAATTACACATTCTCTTATAATAGTTGGAGAAATGTGCTGAAATGACATAAATGAATTTCCAAACTTCAAGTACGATTTTGGCTTCGGATACATTTCTTTGAGTCTCTCTATACTTTAAGGCTGCATATCTTTTCATTTTACTCTCTACAAAAGCAATGGAAAACTATAAAAAATACAGTATATATGTTTCATATATATATATATATATATACACTGGTATAAAAATACACAGTATATATATATATATATATATATATATATATATATGTAAGATATAAACCACAACATGTTGTGTATACACAAGAATATATGGCACGACAGGGTCGGTGCAGCCTCGGGCCATTAACCACCCTGGAGTGCCATATATTCTTGTATATACACTTGCATGGAGTGGTTTATATCTCTTAAACCACGGCTACAACTAGAATGCCTGAAAAAAATGTAATACAACGGTATTTTAAAAACAAACCATTATGTACACATCTGCCACTTGGATAAATATAGTTCCTCTGTGAACGGTAGATGGCACTAGAGTTAGGATTCTAGCGCAACCATTGAAAACATTTTTAAACATGTATGTAGCACAACCTTTAAAAACATATAAATAAATTCATAACTACTGCTATTTAGCTAGCTATAAAAACACGAGAAAAAACAAACTATTAAAAATGAAGTAACGTTAACGCAACGTTAGCCTTCCCACGGCCTTGTAAAAACCGAAATGAGGCTCCGGAAGACTTTTTCGCTGCCCGTTTCGCTGCCAAACTGCGTCTGCTCCGCGGAGCCGAAGTGACGTTGTTTGGAGCAGGGTCAACCGGATATGGTATTCATGGTCCAGGCACAGTATGATTGACAGTTCAGGGTAGAGAAGCCCATAACCTGACCAAACCCACCATTTTGCAAAATGAACTGGCGGTAAACTTTCTTAAGTTGCAAATGTTTTATAATATAACATTTCATTTTCATCCTCGGTTTTACTGTGTCATTTATTCACATTGAATGTGTAGTATTCGTCACATGATTAACGTTCATTCAGTTATCTTCAATTTATATTCAGCTAACATCAGCTAATTTGATTAGCTAGATATCATTCCAGCTGAGCTCAGTAGCCAAGCTAGACACACTGCATCACCACACACGGACGAACATAGCCAGGGTAATGCTATTGCCATGAACTATATTGACGGTCAATCAATCACATATGTTATTTTGACAAGACTACTTTTATTATAAATGTACCTAGCACCGCTAGAAAGGTAGCAAGCTGTCCCCGTAGTCTTAAATGAGCAAACCACCGTATTTTTGGCTAACCGCTAATTAACTTGACTGTGACAGAGCAGTCTGTCACGGTTTTCCACAGCATGAAACCCCATTCTGAAAACTGTTCGAGATAGTCGGCATTTTAGGTTAGTGGGTTCACACGCTAGCTAAAGCATAGTAGCCTACATTACATCATAGCTGGCATTAACTTTCATCTGCATCCTGTAACCTAATCACAAACATTTACAAATGCAGACTCCGTATTCTTTTCCGATAAATTATTCGTTTTATTTTAAACATCCCCATATTGAGTCAGTACAATCATACTGCTAGCACTTTGGCTCTATTCTCTGCACATTTTCTTAATTTTTGGGACCGAAAAAAAATTATCCAGGCGTAGAAATGTCCGGTTAGGGTTCTAGTTGGAGCAGCTGGCTAATGTTATTAACGTTAGCTAGGCATTCACGGTAGCTAGCCAACTTATATGCTTATAGCCAACTTATAGGCCAGCCAGCAAGGATGACTTTAAGGAAGTCGAATAACTGTTAAATTGAAAGGGCTTGCCATAAGCTTGCTAGCTAAATGCTAAAATGACTTGCCGTGAGCTATCGTTAGCTTGCTAGCTAGCTAACCCAGCATTGCTAAGCAATGGTAACGTTCATGGCAGGGGGAGTACGGCGATTGTGTACGGGAGGGGGTGGAATAGCTAAATTAATATCTAAATTGAGAAGGTTATACAGATATGGAGCAATTGATTTCATATACTTAACCCACAGTTTGGCTGCTTGCTCCGAGACGCTGGGCCTGTAGTGTAGCTGCAACATCCCCTGCTGTCTCTCATCTCATGAAACAGTATTTTTTTTTGTAGTAGACACATCATAGCTCGCTCCAAAATGAATATGTGATGGCAAACATGTTGAAGATGAGCGAGTAAGGCAGTCAATTTGTTAGGCTATTGTACAAACTGCGTCCACAAAACAAAAGCTTGTTCACGGTAGGCTACTAAGGGATGTTCTCATAGACTGTATAAAGGTTCCAAGACGCCAGGGCGCGTTTTAGACCAATAATTGTTGTCTTCCCGTTCTGGTCCCGCCCCTCCGAGTGAGGGCAGTGAGAACCCTATAGAACCTATCTTTAGCAGTGACCCCAGGACTCAACCTGTCCCTCTGATTGGTCCTGAGCAAATGTTAATACCCTGTCCAAACGACACAATAATTTAAAAAATTGGCACATGGAGAGGCATTAGACGATGGAAAAGCACCTCTTGCCACTACATTTTCTTGTGGAAAAAATGTATTGACTTGAGTATTTTGACAACATTGCTGCCATTGACCTACATGGTGAAAGACCTATACTGGAGCCAACCGCAGTGGCGCTAGTGAGCAACGGCACTGTGGCCGCTCCCAGCCCAACCAGGAAGTGAGCTTCAAAACGAAAGCCCGGCTTTGGCCCCTAGCTCTGGCTTCAGTCCCAGCGAAATAACCATCAACAATTTCCTCTTTCTGACATTTCAGTGTGGTTTGAGAAGTGTAAAACAGGTCTCACTTAAGCTAGTTTTCGTTAGCACATCTATGGGGTTTTCCAGTTAGCATTAAGTTTACCTTGAACAGCAAAACTGTATTTCTGTGTTTGATTCCTGAGAGGAATAGCTGGTATTGTGTTGCATGCCCGTTATCATCAGTAAACATGTACAATTTACTGTTGGCCTCTGGATCTTTCTTAGTTAGCTAGCTATATCTCCAGCTACATTTAGCCTAATGAGGGCATATTAAGCGCACTGACCCAATTGGAACAATGAGTTCAGGTTTCGGGCGACAGTTATTGTTGAAGCCTGTAGTTCTAACTATCCATATTATGTGATGTTTATTTACCTATTAAAAGTGCTTTCCGCAGAAATATGTGGAGATGCAGGACACCATATAGTTTCCTTCCACCTGCTCTCTCGTAATAGCATGTAGCCACAGGGCTTGTCTTTTGGGATTTCCGATTGGGCATGGCAAATGTGTAAAATGCAAATCGGGTTTTTTAAATTGCATTGGCTGTGCAGTACACAATGCAACAGCTTTTGGGAATTTCATAGGGGTTTTTTCCCAATCTTTGTTGTCTTCTTCCTGCACCGTTGTTTTCTATGGGGCGTGGCATTCACAGAAACGCTTCAGTGACGTATGACCACGGTTCTGTATTGGCTGAGAGGACCTAATGACGTTTACTGGTTACGCTTTAATCCCGTCCGATCAAAACCTTGCCAGATCAATTGCAGGCAATGGTGAAAAAAAAGGAAGGCATATCTCAATTTAGGCATTTCACTTAGTATTGATGTTTGGGTTATGTTTATTCCACCCCAGGATGACAACAATTAACCATTGAAAAGCTGAATCATCGATTTGAGTTGGCAGTCCCTCAGTGATTTCATACATATGTCTTCTACTCGTAAATCCCAGTGCGAGTGTTCAGGAGGCATTTTCCTTGGAACAACATTATGAAGGATGCACATAACCAATATATCTATGGCCCCAGTGTATTATTCTTACCCCCAATTGCTATTAAACAGTATATGTGCAGGACAAAAGCCTCCTCACTGGAGAAGACCTTTAATTGAAACCACAAACTTTCATTGGGGTTCAAGTCTGGACACTGAGATCGTCATTGCAATCGTCATTGTTTATTTTGTGGATTTTGATGTATGCTTGGGGTCTTGCTGGTTTTGGCTAAAATGTCCTGGCACTTTGAAATGTTCATGATGCCGTTGACCTTTAGTATCACCAGCATCAAACCAGCCCCATAGCATCGAAGACCCACCACCATATTTTACTTTAAGGCCTAGGCATGAGGTCCTTAGCTCAGAGATGAGATCTCTGATACAGAATGTGATATTACCCCTGGAGTAGCAATAAGAGTTTGATTAGTTCCCTTAGCTGGGGATCACTGGTCTTGATCTCAACCAGGCTAATCATATCTTTTGTTGTGTGGTTCAAATCTCACAGACCTACCCCTATTACTGATACACGTCCTTCTTTCAACATGAAACACCACTGAGTGGGCTTGGCCAAAGAGCTGTATTATCATCTCATCTGACCATAACACCTGGCTTCAATCCAAGCACCAATGCCGTTTAGCAAACTCCAGGTGCTTAGTGCTTGATTGCCCTCAATAGAGGCTTTATTCTGGAAAAGCGAGGGCTGCACGATTATAATCAAGCAAAAATTATAATCGCGATTATTTTAGTCAATATTGAGATCACGATTATTTAACACGATAATTAATTGGTTTTCAGAACATAATACTTTTATTGCACTTTAACATTTTGAATGAACAGAATGATGCTTATATTTTAATTTTCCTTTCTAATTCCCTCTACTGTGAGGGAGGTAATATAGGAGTGCTTTATTTGATATAGAACACCAGAGAAAGTCCAGTAAAGTGGGAGTTTTCATTTGTGAACAGACTGTGCCTTCACAATCGTCATTCTCGATTATTATTCTCGTTTAGTGATCGTGGAAAGCCAATATTGATGTCACAATTAAAATTGGATTAATTGTGCAGCCCTACTGGAAACCCTTACAAATGGCCTATTAGCACAGAGGTGGCGCCTAATTTTAAATTTGAAGACTTGGTGATCCCAGGGCGCAACTAAGTTCTGTAATTAGCCAACAGTGCCACATCGACTTTTCACCTCCCTAACCATCTTATCTGGATGGGGGCAATATAAGCTTGCATCCTCTTCTAGGGAAAGTTTACTAGTGTTCCAGTGGTTTTTAAATGCTTAATTATTTCTCTAATTGTAGTAAGTAGCATGTTTCATCTTTATTTTTGTGCCCATTGTCTGATTTATCTAGGTCAACAAACATTTTTCTCTCTTCATTTTTGAGTTCTTTGCCTTTCCCAATGGTGTTGTATGACAAATGGATTTTACATGTGCTACCTCATCTTTATACCCCCATGAGGGAGAAAACTATGGAAGACCACAACACCGTTCCTTAGTACTAAGATTAACTTCAAAGTAATAAAATGTTAATGCACATTAAATTTTATTTATAACAATCTTTAGGGGAGCTAACCATCTTTATGCCCATATCATTGGGAATGAAAATTACTGCTTATTAAAAAACTGAGCAAAAAAACTTTTCACTGAGCAATTTAATTAGAATGAAAGAATATCATATATTTATATATACACTGTATATGTATATAGTATTGTATATAATATACATTTCTGAGCAAAGAATATAGCTCATTACGTGTGTTTATTTAATATAGCATTGTTTTGCTCAACTTTACCAAGGGTGCCAATAATTTTTTTAAACATTTTTGCAATCAAAATTAATTTATTTTGTCAAAGGGGTATACTTAAATACCTATCATCATCTTTCAGGCTAACAAGTCTGAAAGATGATGATGGTGCTTTGAATTCTAGGATCTTGAGGTGTCTCTCTCTCTCTCTGTATAATGTGTATGGTGGGGTGTCCTTAGCAAACCTGAAGTGTCACCACACTCCCAACAGCAAAATGCATTGGAACATATCACTGGAGTCTCACATAGACACCCTAGGGTGTTAAATGGACACCACCATTTCTGCTGTTTTAGGGCACACAGAAAAAAAAAAAAAAAAGTTTAGTTGACCCTGAATCATACCTTCAGCATACTGAATGCACACACAGCAACATCCCAGACACATTCTTTATATTAACATTTCAGAATTCGACCGTTTGGTGTCATCTTCGGTTTGTGCAATGCGACACCTGAGACACAGAAGGTGGTGGATTGGCCAGCCTTCTCTCACAGCTGTCTGTCTCATTTCTGGCACTCATAAATCCTAAACAGAACACGAGAACAAATTCTCAGCCCTTTCCCCCAATTAATTTCCCCTCACTTGGACATGTACATGTTTGACAGTGCAAAATATAGCAGGCTGTGTGCGAAAATCTGGATGTCCTCGGAAAAAAAATCTGAATCTCTTCCGACTTGGGAGAGCTGCAGCCACACTCTGCCACTCACCTCTAGAGACTGTAGTTTAAAACTGTGACAAAGAGGAGAATCAACTTGATTTAAACAGGAAATAGGATTCTATTTACAACTGGATTGTGAGAGCAATAGATCAATATGAGCAAAAACAAGGAGAGGTAAAGATATATGTTATGATCAGCCACAATGTTTCTTTTTATTACCACTATTGTGTGTCATACGTGTAAAGCATGTTAACATGGAGGAAATTGCATCATGTATGTTACGAGCAACATGCAGTGCTCTCTTTTGCTTGCATGTCCCTCATTGCGTCGGATGGTTGCGTGCATGCACTAGCAATTTGTGCTAAAAGTACTGAGAGTTCCCATGAAAGTGTAAACGGTTACTGCTCACCCTCTGTAATGGGTTTCCAGAGGAGTGCAACCTCCTGGGCACCCCGGCGATTAGAGATCCTTTCTTGAACAGTGTTATCTGGTTGGGTGGTGTGGATCTAGCCTGTCTGTTGCTTGCGGGGCCTAAGCTACTGGCAAAACCAGTTCTGAGTCAGGACGCTCCGTTTACCCATTCAATAATGTGTTGGTCCCGTTAAATGCATTGCTGTGTTTCCAGAAAACAAAAACAAAATCGCAACGCAGATCGTTGAGACGAGGATAATTTATGTTAGTATTGTAAACAGTTCTGGGCGTTTTAATAGGAGGAGATGAGTAATTAGCAATGCTTCCGAGTGCCATGTGGGACTTCATTTCCAGATGCTTTGTGTTGTCCAACACCTCCAAAATCTCCCTGCTGTTTGGAATGAACTGATTGAGTTGGCCAACACCGTGTGCGCTGCCACGGCTACTAGAGTATGTCACAAACACTTGCAAAAGAATAGTCTGTTGTCTGGGTAATGGAAATCTCCATTACAAAACAATCTGCAGTAATTGCTGGATCTGACATATGCAGGAGAGACTGCGAGGGTCCAGTTCCCATTCTAATGGAAATTTGCTCAAACTCCAGGATGTGAATCTGAACTCCCGAGTTATCCGGCAATCCAGCACTGTTTGACAGCCATGATTCCTGCAACAAGAGAAAAACAATACATAAAACCTTTTTTTATCACACACAGAACACTCATAATAAGCCACAATAAGCCCTATTTCTTTATCTTTATGATAGAATAAAATGTAATACATGATAGCACCTACATGCTATTAATGACCCAAAACAAAGGATTTATTTTTAATGTCGAAAAAAGTAAAATGTATGCGTCTTTCTAAATTGAGGTTAAATAAAAAACCAGTGGTCACAGTTTGCCACCATAGTCCTGCAACTTGCAAACCACTCACTATATACATTATCAGAAGTGATTCCAACTTTCCATTGCAGGTGGGTATTTCTCATCAACACTGCAATTTAGAGAAATTTGGAAACCAAAATGAAAAATTATTTGAGTTCAAGATTAAGCAAGATCCTCCTTCCCCTTGCAAGCATGTATAGAAATGGAAATATATACCTTGATAGAAATATCAGAATGAGCCGTGTACAAATTTCAGTTTGCCAATTCCATCGGAGGGGGAAGTGAGTGCACCTGGAGCCCCCTGCACTGGGATTCAGAGGGAGTCTGGTGGTAAACAGAAAGCACCATGGATGATTCATATTACAACTCACCACTCCTCCGTGTTACAGAGGAAAACCGCTGTTTCCTTACCTGGATGCCCCACAAGCACATCTGCTTCCTGCTATAACACAGCACGCTTGCCTCCACAATCTCCCTGCGCCCACTACACTATTAATTACATTGAAAGTGCAGGAGTAGCCATCATACAGATACTGGGCAGCAGCAATTGTGCGT
This sequence comes from Synaphobranchus kaupii, assembly GCA_029718625.1. Taxonomy (NCBI): domain Eukaryota; kingdom Metazoa; phylum Chordata; class Actinopteri; order Anguilliformes; family Synaphobranchidae; genus Synaphobranchus; species Synaphobranchus kaupii. Next base: position 37,938,334 of record CM056382.1, read on the forward strand.
TTCCCTCCTTATCATAAAGGTCCCACATGTCTCTGTAATATCCCTAAAATAAAAACGATAATATTGTCTTAATTACATCCCTCGAACAATGATGTTCGACAGCCAAACACATCAAATTTAATTTTGTTTTGGTTCAGCAAAAGTGGAGTCAAGGTCTTATATTTTCAGCGTAGGTACATTGTTAGATAAACGTAAGGGAGAAAACAGTAATTACCGGGGTGTTGCGGGAGGGAGGGGGGGGGGGGGGATGTGGAATTACATCAGAAATTTAAAAAAACTGAAAGGACTCATCATGAAATGGGTTTGAGCAGCATATTTTAAAAAGACCATTAACTGCGACAAGACAGGTGTTATCCTCACTGACCAAAACCAAAAAAAAGCAGATACACAAGAGAGAGAGAAAGAGAGAGAGCATAATACATGTATATAAATAAAAACTAAATGTACCTTGGAACCGAATGCCCATTAAAACTGTTATCATTCCTTTTACGTTTGTGTATTAATTTGGTGACAAACATTTTTTTCTGCTGATAAACATAGCAATCAAATAGAAAATAATGGTAAAGCTAGACAAGATTTCCAGGGCTACTGACCTCTGAGTCTTCACAATGGGATGCATATTTTTATCTTGTCCTTGAGTAAATAGAACTTTGCTTCCATTACATGAACTAATTTCTAGTTTCAATACTTTTCATAATTTAATGGTGTGTGTGTGTGTGGGGTGGGGGGTGTGGGGGGGGGGGGGGTTGCTTGTTTATTTAGTTGCATGTTGCCTGGTTTCTTTGTCACTCTATATTGAACTTCACGTGGTAAAAGGCTTAGTATTAATTCAGATCTTCTTTACATGGGTCAAAAATTGATAAAATGTACTCAGAGTAAAATGTTTTCAAATCAGAGTTGATTTAACACTGAAAATATTCATGTGTAGCCTGGTTCAGACAGTCTCCATCATAAAATCACTTTCTACCTGGCTCAATTAAAAGCATGTTACTATTCAGCGAGTATTGCTATTCAAATCCTATACAGTTGTGTATGAAAGTACATCTACAAGACTGATACATGCTAGAAAATATATTTTCTATAGATAAATAAGAAATCATTCTGATTAGCAAAATGCAGTCAAAACCTATACACACATCCTTAAGAACCAGAAGACCCAAAAAATGGCCATGTTATGTTGGATGTGTTGATAAAAGAATTGTCATTCTTCCTTAGTGAAATGCTAAAAGGATAACTGCATAAAAGCACAATTTAACTTTTTACATGAAATATCTACAAATAACGATTTCCTTAAACTGTCACACATGGTTAATACGCCTGATTGTGCATAAGTGCCTGCATTGTACAATCACTGGCAAAAACTCTGCATATGTCTTTAATCTCCACAGTTTGGTCCATTTCAGAAATAAGACTGCTTTACACAAACCCAAATACTTCTTTAACTGCAGTACAGTGTGCTTCTGTGCTGTGGAGACATTCTGATTTAAAGCATTAAAACTGTCCTCTGAGCTAACTCTTGTTAGGTACGTCAGGATATCAAAGCTGACAATATATTCTGTGCTGATAATTCAAGGCTCATCCCATTCCTTTGGAGGCCATAATTTTATCAGACATGTTTCTGGTCTTTTCATGGGCTGACAGAAATTCACAGGTGATGAGAGAGGTCTGGTGATAGGAACCTCGGCCAATGTGGTGATTGGACAAAATTATATGAAGTTTTTTTTTTTTTTTTTAATCAAAGTTGCTCCAGTCTGATGTCTTCTCTCTGAGCCAGATGTCAAATGTTTTTTCCATTGAAGTCAATGCAGAAGTAATCACAAAAGTCAATCCACTGCTGTGCAACCATTTCATTGCAGCATTACTCTCCCTTCTCTCGCTGCTGAACACCTTTGAGGCATTTAAGATTATTTCTCAAATTTGAAAAACGTGTAATCTCCAGGAAAAAAAAACCCTCAACCATAGCATAAAAGTAATTAAGTAAATTATCAAGGTAAAGGTTAATGAGGTGCCTCCAACATTTGCGAGACAGGCGGCTTTGCAAACAGTGGAATGCCTCAGATTTTTAGCCTAAACATGATTACCTTTTTAATGCAATCCTCCAGATGATATTGGCACGCTGCTTCTCACTGTTCGGATTCCAAGATTGATAAAAGATTTATTTTATTTAATTAAGGAAGAATTTGCAGAGTTCAAAGCCCCTTCAAAATGCTTTGTTTAAGCATAATGGTCTTATTGTAGATTATTTTACTTTTTTTTGTTTATTTCATCCTTTTTTGTCCTGAGAAATGGTATATTTTTATACATCTCTGTCAAAAGAATAAATAAAAATGATAATAATAAATAAGTATTTTTTTTGTGTAAACTGCCATTTACCAACGTTAATGTCAAGAATGCATGTGCTAATTTATGTTCATTAATATACAAAGAAGTGCAAGGATATTTTGAATCAATAGAGCTACAATATATTGTTCTATAATTTAAGGTGCACAGTGTTGGATGATGGCAAGCCTTATTGAAACCCACATATCCCTTCAATTCATCTTGATACAATATTGGTATGAGTTCATATTGATACCTGTAGGTGGTGTGGCTCCGTTCACATTACAGCTAAATACAATTGACTGGGCAATGCTCCCTGACAACATTCAAAGAAAATTAGAAGGGAGCAAAAGAAATAATCAAGTATTTTTATTACTGTCTCAAAAAATGCGGTCTGCTGGGATCGAATGAAGTGACAAGTGCCGCATAAAGCTAAAGATGCGAAAAAAAACATATGATTTATGTTCACAGCAAATATTGCGCTATTACAAGTACTGTTTGTGCTGTAAATACAGGTGCAAGTCCAGTTCATACAGGTAAGCGTTATTGGTCTTCTAAATATGCGTGTGTGTGTATGGACACAAAATGCAAGTATGAACGGGGCCTAAGACATGCTAAACTTTGCAGCTGTGCCACATAAATAATCCCCTCTTTCACTCAATTTTGACAGAAAAATGAGAACTATAAGAGAAATTATATGCTACACGGCTATATATCTATAGCCTTCATTTCAATAAGATGGAATAAGTACTGGTATAAGCTACATTCTGTGACATTCTGTAATTATTTCATTAGGACTAGCGAATTACATTTTATACTTATATATATCTCTATTTTTTTTTTAGGATGTTAATTGTGTGAAAGTTCATGAGGGAAATGAGTACATGAATTCTCTTATATGAGTACATGTTTAATAATGACCTATTAACAGATTCTAATCAATACTGAGATTTATCCAAGACACATTGAAAGGGAAATCCAGCCTTACCACCTATACCAAAGCGGAGTACAGGAAATAGGGAAATAAGTGCATGGAATTGTAACAAACAGCTTGCTGCTTGTAAGGAACTTTGAAGCAAGAAGAAGAGACAGAGAGCTCATACTTTCTCTCTTTTCTCTAACTCTGTGTGTTGGTTTTTTTTTCTTAAATGGCATGAAGGTTGAGATGGCTGGAGTCCAAGATCATCACGCCTGAGACCACACAGATGGGGGGAGATAAAAGTTCCCGGCGAGTCTCGCACAATGCCTGCCATTTTCTGGACGAGCAGCGGGGCCGCAGGGGGGGAGCCACCTGCGGCCGTGACATCACTTCGGCTGAGGCCTGGCCCAGAGGCACGGCGGGGCCGACGCCTTATCGCGTATCGTGTATCACCTGCAGCCCCGTGTCAGGCCCGAAAGAGACAGATTTCATCTGTCATCTCCGAGAGGATCTCAATATAATTCACTTCGCCGATCTGACATCTAGGGGAGAAGCGAGTAGGGTTGCCAAACCTAATCTTACAGATGAGGGGTCTCCTTTTCTGCCCAGTCATGACTTCATATTCATTTGTAAAGGATATCAGATTCTGCTGGTATGAGAGAGGCCGATCGTCAGGTTAAGTGGCCCACAGTCATTTTATTTTATTAGGACTTTTTCTATGTTTGTATTACGATTTGAATAAATAATAAATACAACTCACATGAATGAATGAATAAATACATATTTTACAAAATATATTGGAATCCTCCTCTTGTTATTATTTGTAAAAAATATTGTATATTTTGAAATTATATTCTTGAGCCACTTGAAGTTTATTTTAGTAGCATTACAAAAAGGAAATTAAGACATTTCGTAGACATATCAGCCTATCAGTAAAATATTTATTCTGTAAGAACATTTGTCACTATATTTGGTGTTTATTGTGTATATTCTGATTATTCTTGATTATACAGTGCACACCAAAAGTGTTAGGACAGTGACACGTTTTTTGTTGTTTTGGCTCTGTACTCCAGCACATAGGATTTGAAATGTAACAGTGACTATGAGGTGAAAGTACAGCCTTTCAGCTTTAATTTGAGGGTTTTTACATCCATATCGGTTGAACTGTGTAGAAATGGTAGCTATTTTCAAACATAGTCCCCCCATTTTAGGGCACCAAAAGTAATTGGGCAAATTAACATAAACTTAAATAAAGTCATCATATTTCATATTTGGTTGCATATCCTTTGCATGCCATGACTTTCTGATGTCTGTGGCCCAACAACATCAAAAGACCCTTGATATCTTATTTTCAGGTACTCTTAGAAGCGATACTAACCTCTCTGAATTTGAATGGATCTCTGTGGGAATTGGGGGGTGGGATTAGATTACTCTGTAATTTACACGGGAATAGTATGGAACACATGGTTGGCTAAATGGCTGTAAGTTGTCAAGGGTCTGAGGTATCAAACGGGCCTCAAACCATCACTCTGCTGCCAGATATGCAGTAGATATAGATGTATCACTTTAAGGGTTGTTTCTCCTGACTTATTTTACCATAGAGTTCAATAGGAAAATGATCAGGAGAAACAACCCTTAAAGTGATCCATCCATATGACCTGATATGGATGTAAAAACCCTCAAATTACATCTGAAAGTTTGCACTTTAACCTCATAGTGTAATGTTTGGAGTATTTTCTTTTGTTTCGGAGAACCAAATGTGACTAACAGGGATTCAGAAAGCGACTTAAACACAAACTCGCTACAGAAACGGAAAACTAACCGCAGGGAAAGGAGTAAAACAAAAGATAGGGAACAAAACCTCCCTGACTCAAGCCAAAATAATAACCAACCTCAAAAGGAGGCGAATCTCGAATAAACAGCGAGAATAATAAGCCAACCAAAAGAAATAAACAAAAAAAAATAAAGACCCGAAGAAAACGGGAAAAGGAAAGAAAGAAAATAGCGAACTGTATCTTTAAACTCAGTAGAGAAAACGAGTTTAAAACAAAACAATACCAGGCAGCCAAAACAAAGAAGGAGAATGAGATAGGTTCGTTCTTCTCTCACCTATCTTTGATATTCTTTTAAACGGACTTGCTGCGTTCTCTATTAAGACCAACCAGAGACCGACAATCCTAGACCTTTACCGACTTCGTTGTCAACATAACAACTGACAATATTGAAGTGCGGAAAAAAGCCGCGAACCCTTGTTACGGGCGCAAGTGGAACAAGCGGCGACAAACTCCCGCACGTCGCTCTCGAGTTTGGGCCACCAAAACCGACGGGAAATGAACTCCTTAGTGCGGTGAATGCCCGGATGGGCCACTAATTGGGAGGAGTGTCCCCACTGGAGAACCCGAGATCGCAACCGGGAAAGAACAAACAGGCACTGAGGGCGACCCCCACCAGGGCCGGGATTGGAACGCAACGCCCTCTGCACCGCTGCCTCAATAGCCCACATGACAGGAGCCACAATTTGAGAAATGGGAACCACAGACTGAGGACGTGAGTCTTTGTCAGACCGGTCAAAAATGCGTGACAGTGCATCCGGTTTAATATTCTTAGACCCTGGGCGATAAGTCAGAATAAAATTAAACCTAGTGAAAAACAATGCCCAACGGGTGAGTTCCGTGTTTTAGCCTGTTGAACATACTCCAAATTTTTATGGTCTGTCCAGATTGTGAAGGGATGCTCAGCTCCTTCCAACCAATGGCGCCATTCCTCTAATGCCATCTTGACCACCAACAGCTCACGATCTCCCACATCGTAATTTCTCTCAGCAGAAGTAAGAATGCGAGAGAAAAACACGCAATTGTGAAGTTTGCGATCCAGCGGCGAGTGTTGGGAGAGAATGGCCCCAACCCCCAGCTCAGAGGCGTCAACCTCAACCACAAAGGGAAGGGAGGGATTGGGAGTTATGAGGATAGGTTCGGAACAGAACCTCCTCTTAAGCTCGGTAAAAGCTGCCTCCGCCCTAGGATTCCACTGGAAACAGACAGGAGATGTCTTTTTTGTGAGGCAGGTAATGGGAGCGACAACAGTGCTAAAATTCCGAATGAACCTCCGATAAAAATGGGCAAACCCCAAGAACCTGCTTCACCGAATTGGGAGTAGGCCAATCTTTTACCGCAGAGATCTTCTCTGGGTCCATCAGCACTTTTCCCTCCGCTACAATAAAACCCAAGAAAGAAATGGAGCTGGTGTGGAAAGCGCATTTTTCGGCCTTAACAAAAAGTTGGGCTTCAAGAAGCGCTTTCAGGACCTGTCTCACGTGAATGATGTGAGAAGTGAGATCCGGAGAAAAAATTTAAATATCGTCTAAGTAAACGGAGACAAATTTCTCCAGCATCTCTCTCAGAACATCGTTCACTAGCGCCTGAAAGACAGAAGGGGCGCTAGTGAGACCGAAAGGCATCACCAGCTATTCGTAATGACCGTGATGCGTGTTAAAAGCGGTCTTCCACTCATCGCCCTCACGCATGTGCACAAGATTGTAAGCATTGCGCAGGTCGAATTTTGAAAAGACCGACGCCCCCTGTAAGCGCTCAAATGCGGAGTTCATAAGTGGAAGAGGGTACCTGTTGTTAATGGTAATGTCATTTAGGGCTCGATAATCTATGCAGGGCCTCAAACCTCCGTCTTTTTTCTTTAAAAAAAAGAAGCTAGCACCTGCTGGTGACGTAGAAGGTCTGATGAACCCATTAGCCAAAGCCTCCTCTATGTACTCCCTCATGGCTGCACTCTCTGGAACTGATAGTGAATACAGTGAGCCCCTGGGAGGAACAGCCCCCGGGTAAAGCTCAATAGCACAGTCGTAGGGTCTATGTGGTGGCAATCTAGTAGCGCGTTGTTTACTAGACCTCAGCAAGGTCAGAATAATCCACCGGAACAGCTGTAGGAAGCTCAAACTCGAGCGTCCCTACTACATCTGGATTCTCGGAAGTAGCGTCAAATGACCTGTCCCAGTTAAAATCGGAAACCAAAGTGTCATCCTCCTCCATGGGACGGCCCTCCGCAAAGGGGTCCCAGCATAGACTCTCTTCTCTACTCATAGAAGAATTATCCTGGTCGGGAGAAAACTCTGCCTCCTCTGACTCACTCTCAGAACTGAGATCGGAAAGATCAGGAACGAAGCCTGACAAAGGATAGGCAGTAGTATGACCATGCGCGTGACACTGGGAACCCCACTGACGAATGGGATCTCCATCTCGACCCCAACTAATATGAGGATCATGTAGATCATGAATGTCCCAACACTAATGGGTATGACGGTGAATCAATTAATAAGAATCTTATCCTCTCCGAGTGATCCCGAAGAGGGATGCACATCTCCAATGTACCAGTGCTCTCTTTAATGACCCTGGAATCTAAAGGCCGACCATCAAGGGCTGTAACCTGACGAGAGCTGGTAAGACGATGTGTGGGAATTTTTAGATCCCCAACCCATTTAGCGTCGATAAATGATTCCACAGCTCCAAAATCAATAAAGGCGTTTACCTTCACAGAGCGCCCTCCCCAACACAATTGGACAGGTAACAGGGTCTGAGAATGAGTGCTATTTAGTCTCACTGGGGACCTCGGTCTCCCTAGTGAGACCCCTCGTTTCCCGCCCACTTAGGACATTGTTCCTTTATATGCCCCTTGCGTTTGCAATAATAACACCAGACCACCCGGTGTTTGACTGACTTGGACCTGTGGAAAGATGACCCATCCACCTGCATGTGCTCCTCCTGACCCGCGGAGGGTTGGGTGGGAGAACTGGGTGGAGCTCCTACAGAGAATGTTGATTTATGCAGGGGAGCATAGTTTCTCCCTTCACGCTCACGTTCCCTGATCCGGTTGTCTTGGCGTATAGCCGTCGTGACCAGGTCACTGAACGTGGCAGGCGGTTTGAGCATGGCTAGGGCGTCTTTTATTGATTTGGACAATGCCTGTTGAAATAAAGATTTAAGTGGCCCGTCGGACCATCCTGTCTCCCCAGCTAGTGCTCGAAACGTAATGGCAAAAGAGGCCACTGTGTCAGAACCCTGGCGCAAACTAGTCAACTCTCTAGCTGCCTCTTCGCCAGAGACCTCATGGTCAAAGAAAATCTCCCTCATCAGTTGGACCGAGTCACGTATGACAGGGGCGTTGGATCTAATCAGGGGATCAGCCCAAGCGAAAGCCCGACTCTCTAGCAGTGATAATATAAACGCAACCCGGGCTTCTGGTGTGGAAAAGCGAGAGGGCTGCGCTTGAAAGAAAATCAAACACTGCGTGAGAAATGGGCGGCATTTCCCCGGTTCTCCTCCATAACGAGGAGGTAACTGGAGTTTGGGTTCTCTAAGTGTACGTGGCATGGGAATGGGAGGTGCTTGTGCTGGGGTCACTGGAGGAGGATTGACTGCAGTAGTGAGTCTATACAGACTCTCTGTGAGTCTCTGTACACATTCCCCCTGGCTCTGAACTTTCTCCACTAACTGACTTTGTTGAGTTTGCAGGGCAAGGATTGTCTCCTCTAAAGTAGCCCCTGTAGCGCCCTGGCTGGCTAGTGTTCTTTGTGCTTCTGTACCTTTCGCTGGTCTCTCCATATTGACTTCAATATTCTGTAATGTTTGAAGTATTTTCTTTTGTTTCGGAGAACCAAATGCGACTAACAGGGATTCAGAAAGCAAGTTAAACACAAACTCGCCACAGAAACGGAAAACTAACCGCAGGGAAAGGAGTAAAACAAAAGATAGGGAACAAAACCTCCCTGACTCAAGCCAGAATAATAACCAACCTCAAAAGGAGGCGAATCTCGAATAAACAGCGAGAATAATAAGCCAACCAAAAGAAATAAACAAAACAAAAAAAGACCGAAGAAAACGGGAAAAGGAAAGAAAGAAAATAGCGAACCTGTATCTTTAAACTCAGTAGAGAAAACAAGTTTAAAACAAAACAATACCAGGCAGCCAAAACAAAGGAGAATGAGATAGGTTCGTTCTTCTCTCACCTATCTTTGATATTCTTTTAAACGAACTTGCTGCATTCTCTATTAAGACCAACCAGAGACCGACAATCCTAGACCTTTACCGACTTCGTTGTCAACATAACAACTGACAATATTGAAGTGTGGAAATGCGGAAGTCCTGAGCATTTATAGCCGGCGGAAACACGCACAGGTGTGGGAAATAATTGTCGGGCGAAAAGCAAACACCGGAACGGAGGCGGAAAAAAAATCCGATAGAGCGTCGAGATGACGCCCAAACGAGAATTCAAACAAAGGATTCGCAGAGGCAGCAATAACCATGACACATAGTCACTGTTCCATTTCAAATCCAATGTGCTGGAGTACAGTACAAAAAATGTGTCACTGTCCTAACCCTTTTGGAGTGCACTGCATATGTGCATGCATGCATGTGTGTGTGTTATCAAATATATAAAACAAATAATTACACAGTATATGCATTGCTTTCAGTTGCATATACTGTATGTGCCTCCTCTTTAATATAAAGTAAAGAAATTACCCTTTGAATGAGTGTCTAGTTTACAGGTTGTGTCTGGTTTTCTGAGAAATTACAATAATTAATAACAGGACAGTTGTGCCCTCCAGAAGGCTGCCTTGTTTATCAGTACTGAAATGCACATCCCATCAGATCTTTCACTAGAATCAATAATTTCTCCTGGGATTGTAAGAGAATATTAGACTCTATTAGTAGTGCCAAACAACCAGGTGTTTGCCCTGCCAAAAGGGTCAGGGGAAACTTAATTCTTTCTTAACCTCTTGCTGCCAAACGCCCCCTAGCGGTAACGCGGGCGTTACGGAAATTATTAAATTATACATTATTTATAATGTATTTTTAATTATTCATTAATTTAATAATATATAATAAACTGCTCACCTCAATATTTTGATTAAATATCCTTAAGATATATCCATTCCTTCTGGGAAAGTGGTTTTTAAGCCCAAAACGTCGAGATAAAACTTTGTAAATAACGTTGGAAACTCTGACCTAATTCTCAAACATGTATTGCAGCTTGATGTCCATAAACAATGTGCTGGTAAACTGTTCTGCTTAATTGTATTTCACAAAACTTTGGTTTGAAAAATCATTAAACCTTTAGGCTTCAAGAAAAAATACTTTAAAACTTTCATAAGGCTGTACATGATTTTTTTCCAATTTTAAACTGACTCGTTCGGCTGTGTTCACTTTGGCGTTGTGAAACTCAGCCAGTTTCTGGAGTACCAATCCCGTGGCTTAGTATATGTTAGCCAGAGTGGTTATGAACTTGTTTGCAGAGAATTATGCAAAACCCTCGTCAATTGGGTGTATTTCTTTGACTGATAGCACAATAGACCTATCTGAAGTGGGAAAAACTATCTTCGACCTGCCTCCACTCCGAGTATTATTTGCTTTCCATTGGGTTTTAAAACTGTCTGTCAAATATTCCAGCCAATAGCCAAGACTCTTATCTTTCAAACAAGCCCGCATTCAACACAGTGCCGTCGTAAATCAAGGGAATACAGCCCTGCGTATAAGGAAGTGGCAACCACGCGTAATTATCGAACCAAGATGGCGCAGTGTTTTTACCTTGTAGCGTAGCTCGCTACATTCCGTTTAGCAAAGCACAATTCATAAGGTAACTGCGCTGTTTATCTTTTTACTTTACAGTCCCTTTCATACAGTTTTTGGTTAGTTATGTCTAGGTTATTCAGGAGTTTCTCCGTGCAGCTGAAATATGGTTTTGCGGTCTCAGTGACGCAGAGTGATATAAGGTAACAGATTATTTTGCCGGTATACCAGTGCAAATTCACTGTTATGTAAAAAAACGAATCCCTCTGAATTAAATGAATATAGCTAACATTACTATATTGTACCAATGGCAAGCTAGCCAGCAAAATTACACATAGCAGCTAGCTATCTATTTGTGTCTGAGACAAGTAAGTGCAGCCCTGTGTAAGAGGAATTATCAAACCGAGATGGCGCAGTGTTTTTACCTTGTAGCGTAGCTCGCTACATTCTGTTTAGCAAAGCACAATTCATAAGGTAAATGCGCTGTTTATATTTTTACTTTACAGTTTCTTTCATACAGTTTTTGGTTAGTTATGTCTAGGTTAATCAGGAGTTTCTCCGTGCAGCAGAAATATGGTTTTGCGGTCTCAGTGACGCAGACTGATATAAGGTAACAGATTATTTTGCCGGTATACCAGTGCGAATTCACTTATGTATAAAACAAATCCCTCTGAATTAAATGAATATAGCTAACATTACTATATTGTAACAATGACCAAAAACACATCTAAATTAACTTTTATTGCCAATTATCAGATTTTATTGTAAAACTTACAATATATAAATGATATTGAGACTTTTCTGGAACCTGGGCCATTTTGCACAATTTGGCACAATTTGTGCCAACTTTGGTAACCGAAATGGTTCACCTGAAAAAAAGCTCTGTAGAATTTGAATGATTTGAGATATTGACACCATATCTTTAGCAGAGATAGGCAGCATATTGAGGAATCACAAAGAGGAGTTATTTCCTCCATAGCTATTGTAGCTCATCTGGTAAAAAATCTGAAATTTGAATTTAGGTACCCGTTTTTTGTTTTTTCACAATTTCTGTACATAAATTGTTGTAGTTAAGTAGCAAGAAGGGTATGTATATGAATTATTATATTACTACTTAGTCATAATAGTGCAGTTCTCTGTTTTAATAAAAGCTATGAACCATATTTGTAGCCTTTACAGTTTTTGAGATAAACAGCTTTGTTTGTCACTAGTAAAAACAGGCGAGAATTGGTATATTTTGCCCTTGGTATTAAGAGGTTAACTCCGTCATTGGGGAATGCATTCAGGGAGAGCCAGAGAAATTTATGTAATCATACATTCCAATTGCAACTGTTCCCATTCAAAATTATGGTTGATCTTCCTAGTCTCCTAATTGTACATAATTACAGGTTAAAAAGATATGTGGATAAACAGATTCGGCTGCTGTAAATAAGTGGATGAAATTGGTAGTTTTAAATATTTATTATTTGAATGAATACAAAGGTCCTTGAACAATTACCTAATTCCCTGGCTCTCCATCATCACCTTGATTAAATTCTTGTTACATTTTTACATTGTGTTTCTGAAAGAGATAAACATAAAAAACTGAATTGTTTCATTCTCTGAGCAGACATTTAAGATGTGAACTTAAATGAAATTTTTCAGTGCAATCTGTTTTTGCTTTTTCCTTCCCAATTTGGAATGGCCAATTGCTTCTCTCAGTGCCCCCACACCAACAAAAGAACACAGCATCTAAAGTGTGAGCACTCCTCCGACGCAATAGCCTGTTGACTGCTGCGTTTTCCACACAGTACTTCAGGAGATCTAATGTTGATCAGAGGAGAGGCGCATCTCTCACTTATGAAACTTGGCAGTCTGTGGGTGCCTGCTGCATCCTTGGGAGAACCTAATTCAGCAGTAACAGAAGAAACCATATCCTAATTAAGCCCGCCATAGCCCTGGTGGGGCAAAAATAATTGTGTCGCATCTCTGCGAACCCCAAGGCATGACTGGCTAATGACCTGTCCAGGCTCAAACTAGCAGTGTCCTGGCTTAAGGGCCAATCCTGCGTACATAGCAAGCCCCTTTATTGACTTGGGGACACCAGTTTGGCCACTTGGGATACACATACACATTGTTTCAATGTATTGGTATTTTTTCTGCATCAGTAGTCATGCTGTTATAGTCACATCTCTGTAATCAACTGTGTCACACTATGCTGACATTTTTGAAAATAGCTGATAATATGATGCTGGAATTCCACGCTGGAATTTTACTACTATGTTTAAAGTGCAGTATTTTTTCAATGAAATCTCACTAAATGTCCATGATAAATCTGTAGGTAACATGTAATGATATTCAGCGGGAGAAATTCAGAAAATTCAGGACATAAACACTGCAGATAGTGTTTATGTCCTCTAAATTCACATTGTGTTATAGTTCTATTCAGGCCAATCCATTGTTTATGTACAAAATGCCATCACTGCCAGTGATGGATGTAGGGGTGTGCCAGAATCATGGCACATTTTTTTGGGCCGCTACCCACACGGTTAGCTGTGTTGCTCATTCCACGAATGCATGATCCTTACAAGTTGTACCTCGTTGTAAAGGTGACTAATCAGGCTTTCCAACGATATAAAATACAATACCAATTGGTATTATTAAAGGGGAGGAATAATTGACGGAAATAACGTTTCTGAACTTTTTTTGAAGAGTTTAGATAATTAGGACTAACCTTTATCTGGTCTGCTTGCAGTGAAACCGAGGCTGAGAGAGAAATCGTAGAAAATACTGTATGTGCTGTTGGTGGCATATCATCTAATTGTGTTTAATTTTGTGTTGCCAGTCTGGCAGTATTTTCTTTTCTGTTATTAATAAACCGTGGTGTTTTGTACTTCCAAAAGCTTTGGTGTATCCTTCAGCGGCACACTGAAACTGTCACAATACAGGGGGAGATTGCGCAGCATAGAATGGCTAAGTGTTAGGATCCTGTAATTCTGTCTGTATAATTTATTTATTTTCCTGATTTCTTTTACACATTTTCCGCGTTTTTCCCTCGCGATTGTCAGTCCGCGTTCCATGTTTTCTGAGATTCCACCCCCTGTCTTTGTCATTGCACTATTTGGGTGATTTTGGGAACATTCGCGTTTCCTCTGTATTTCGTATCTCGTTTTCTTCCTTCTGGCTTTATTTATATTTGTATATAATACTAATGCACTAATCATACTAACTGTTAGATTAGATTTAATACTAACCTGCTAACAAACTAACGTGTATATAATACTAACCTGCTAACCTACTAACATTAGGGTTTTTGAGTTCACTACTAACATTACTAATTACTAATTCATCTTGAGTTTCTACCTGCAGCTGTCATTTCCCTCCTCGTTATCCTATCCCTGTATCTATCTGATTTCGCATTCTCTGCACGTGTGTCCACTTTCGTGTGCCTCCCCTCTGAGCTGTGCACTTGTTTACCTGCTAACCCCAGGCAGTTTGTTATCATTGTGTCTATGTGTATTCCAGTCCGTGTCTTACGTTTCCCCCGTCATTGTTTTATTGGTCCTTGTTAACCCTCATTGTTCTCACCTGTGTACTCTCCCATTTCCCCTCCCCTTCACACCTGATTCCTTTTGTGTAATCTTCTCCTTGTGTATTTAAACCCTGTTATTTCAGTCTGTCTTCGCGAGTTCCTTACCCATATTTTTGCTTTTGTGTTGCCTTGTTTTTCCGAGAATCTGCCCGAGTTGTTTTGTTTATTTCGTAGTATCTGTTTCCTAGTTTTTTGTTATCCCTCGTCCTTCCCCTGTTATTTTAGTTTTGTTGTCTGATCTTCATTTTGTCTTTTTGTTCCTCCTCTGCCTCCCCGGTTTTGACCCCTGCCTGTGTTCTCGCGACCCTGTTTTTGGATCCTGTTTTTGTGCTTTTGCTGTGCCTTCCCGGTTTTGACCCCTGCCTGTTCCTTGACCACTTTTTGGACTGTACTTTGTATCATTGCCTGTCTGCCCGGTTTTTTGACCCTGCCTGTCTGTACCACGGATTTCTGCCTTGGCCTTTTTATTAAACTTCAGTTTTTCATACTCCTGCCTGCATTTGGGTCCTTCTCCCCCGCCCGAACATAACAGCTAAGTAGGAGTGTGAGCAGGGAAATCACTATTGGGGCAAACCCTAAGACAGCTCGTGGCATCACAGAAGAGGCAGACTGCTGCCTTCTTTGAACTGGCACAGGGACAGAGGGAGGATCGGGCACTCCTACGGAGGCTGCTGCAACTGGACCCCGCAGGTCAACCACAGCCAACCCCCTCAACAGCCAGGGTCATTGGTCTCCAAATGTCCTTTGAGGACATGGAGGCATCCATAACAACATTTGAGGGTACAGTAACTGCCTGCAGGTGGCCAGCAAAGGAGTGGGCTGTGCGTCTGCTTCCCTCTCTCGATGGGGAAACCCAGCACACGGCACAAGCCTGCCGGTATCCTCCAGAGCAGACTACAGGGACCTACGGAAGGAGCCCCTCGACCACGTGGGACTCCGGCCAAAGACCATCGTTACTGCTTCCTGGCTGTGTATTAAGAAGAGTCTGGTCATCCCTTCTCCCTGGCACAGTAGCTCTGTGACACTGTGGGTCAGGCTCGCAGTGCACTCAGCAGTGGAGGTGGTCAAGCAGGTGACGCTTGAGCTGTGGTGTGCCTGCTGACTGCCACTGTGAGCTGGGTGCACTGCCATCTTCTCACCACACTGGTAGTGACTACCTCCCCTTTCTTAAATTGGATCCAAATTACACTTGGTGTGGCTGCCATATTTCATCCTGGCATTTTGGAGATTCCACCCTTGAAGCAAGGGAAGGGAATGACAAGAAGAAAGGATACATTTTGGATCTGAATGCAGCCCTCGTCAATGTGTGCCCTGGTGCTGCACTCACTCACCCATACGATGGTTGGTCACCGGACAGATTATACCAAGTGAGACTCAAATGGGAGAGGAAATCACACAGTTGTTGATGCCGAAAAGCTGTCAGGGAATACTTTTCCATGTAGCTCATTATAATCTGATGGCTGGTCACCTCAGAGCTGATAAAACACTGAGTAAGCTTATGGCTTGATTCTATTGGCTGGGCATTCAGGGCGAGGTGCAGCAGTGGTGTGTGTCTTGTCACAAATGTCAACTAGTTAACACCGAGGGTACTCCAAGAGTGCCTTTGTGCCTATTACCATTGATGGAGGTCGTTTTTGAGAGACTGGGGATGGACCTCATTAGGCTATTAGACCAAAGTGCATAGGGTATCGGTTTGTGTTGGTTTTTGGTAGATTCAAGCAGCAACAACCCTCCTCCATTTTTGAAGCCTTTTCCCACAGCGGCTAAAAAGTGAACTGCAATGCTTGGTTGCAAAAATAATTTGAAATCCTGCACAACCCCATGTTAAGCTAATAGAGAAAGCCCAAAAAGAGGCTCATTTTCTCTGTGGAAATATGTCAATATTTTTTCTCTACAAGAAATGAGGGCTTAATTAGTTAATCTCATTCCTTCCAATGTCTCCTCTGGGTTTGATTTTTTAAATAATTGTGCTAGCTAGCAATCTAAAGAAGATTGATTCAGTGGCAAGTGTAATGCTATGCTGTTTATTCCATACAATGATTACATACAATCTCAAACATGTTGTGTGCTACATTCATTGTGTGCTACATATACTAACTGCTATTCTATGGATTATTCTCTCCAATCTATCTATCTATAGCATTTATCTCTTGATATCTAACAATCTATCTATCTAACTTGCTACATAGTGATCTACGTATGTATCTCTCACTATCTATCCACAGTATCTATCCCTTTCGCTTGTTAGCTAGTGACCTATTTATCATCTCTCTCTCTCTCGTGAGCTAGAAATCTCTCTCTCTAGCGATCTACAGTATTTATCCCTCTCACTTTCTAACTAGTGATCTATCTATCTATCTACCTATGTCTCTTGCTAGCTATCAATCTCTCTCACTTACTAGCTAGTGATTTATCTATCTACCTATCTCTCTTGCTAGCGATCTATCTATTTATCTATCTTGTGCTAGCTAGCTATACTGCACTGCTAGCAAACTTCACAAGCTAATGTATTGTAGGATATCTAATATTTAGATATACGTAAGTAAACTACCCGGCTCCTCCATCTCTTGCTCTCCCCCTCTCCTTCTGTCTCTCACTCACTCACCCCCACAAACATCAAAGATAAGCCAGTCTTTGTCATAAATTACCCCCCCCCCCCGCCCCTTTCTCACACATTAACCCAGTCAGGGCAGGGATGCCCTTCCTGTGGAGAATAAGGTATTTATGGGAGCTGAAGGAAAGAAGCCTCAGTTCAGTTTGGAGTTGGTGAATTAAGCTTTTCCTCTTATTTTTGTGGGGGTGGTACCTTTCGTTCCTGTTCAGCTAGAGGGTAAATAATATTGGCAATTTCTGGCTTATCTCTCTCTTTGCTGGTATATTCTAATTAATGTGAAACTGCTCTCCTGGCCGTGATGGAAGCCCTCACCACTGCTAGAGCCTCCTCCCTCTCCTCTGTTCTGATTCTCCTTGACCTGTCTGCAGCATTCGACACGGTCAACCACAAACTCCTGATCTCCACACTCGCTGAGATGGGCATTTCTGGGACTGCCCTCTCTTGGTTTGTATCGTATCTCACTGATAGTTCCTACCAAGTCTCCTGGAAGGGTTCCATCTCTGCTCCCTGTCCTCTGTATACAGGAGTCCCGGAGGGATCTGTACTGGGTCCTCTGCTGTTCTCTATGTATACTAAGTCTCTTGGTTCAGTAATTAATTCACATGGCTTCTCATACCATAGCTATGCTGATGATACTCAACTCTTCCTCTCTTTCCCTCCCTCTACCCCACAGGTTAAGGAGAGGATATCTGCTTGTCTGACTGACATCTCTGAGTGGATGGCTACCCATCACCTGAAGCTCAACCATGACAAGACAGAGCTCCTCTTCATGCCATACAAGACCTCCCCACTACATGACCTCTCCATCACCGTTGACGGGACCGTGGTGGCTGCCTCCCGCTCTGCAAGGAATCTGGGGGTGGTCCTGGACAACCGGCTGGACTTCAAAGAGCACATCAGGGTGATGGCATGGTCCTGCAGGTGCCTCCTGTATTTGACTGTACCTAACCACCTACTCCACCCAGCTTCTTGTCCAGACCATGGTCACCTCACGCCTGGACTACTGCAACTCCCTGCTCGCAAGCCTACCAGCCTGCGCCATTCTGCCTCTTCAACTGATCCAGAATGCAGCTGCCCGGCTTGTGGTCAACCTCCCAAAATTTTCCCATGTAACCCCCCTGCTGAGGTCACTCCACTGGCTACCAGTTGCAGCCAGGATAAGGTTCAAAGTTCTGACCCTGGCCTACACTGCAGCCAATAGGACAGGCCCCGCCTACCTGCAGGACTTAATCCAGAACTATGTTCCTGCTCGACCACTTCACTCTTCTACAGCAGGGCGACTCACAGTTCCCCCCCTCCGTGTCAACGGCTCTCGCTCGTCCCGACTGCGGAGCTTTTCCACCTTAGCTCCTCAGTGGTGGAATGAACTTCCCATTCTCCTATGTTCTACTCGATCCCTGCCTGCATTCCGTCGAGGCCTGAAGACACACCTCTTCAGACTCCACCTTGACTGATATTCTAACCTAGGAATATCAGTTCCCTGTGTTTACTAGTTCCCTGTGTTTTTCCAGTCTGTTTGTTATAGTTTATAATAGTATTTAGAATAGAAGTGTCGTATAGCTGATTTACCCACAGCTTACTGTGAACTACCGTCAACGTTCATTACTAGGGATAGCTGCTACATTATGGAAAGGATGTGCTTTGTCTTGTCTGTTCTGTAGTGATCTTGATGACGTCTCTGTATGCACTTATTGTACGTCGCTTTGGATAAAAGCGTCTGCTAAATGAATGTAATGTAATGTCTGGTTTAATGTCTTCCTCTTTGTAAATTATAAGTAGTCAGGCTACATTCATTAGTGAATGTATTATTTTAAGTCATTATTATAATTGACTGTTTTTTTCATTTAATAAAATTATTTAACCTTAAGACCTGATTTAGACCTTGTTTTGACTTGTTAGTTGATCCGGCAGGTTACTGTTCGACTTTCCTATCAAATTATTCAGCGATTTAATTGATGATTATCATTTTTAATGATAATTATTAAATTAAATAACTAAAACATATTTTGAATGTAGGTTAAGTGAGGGGTTCTAGCACGCAATATCGCTTGTGTTCAGTGTTCAGAGTGCCGAACGTTTTAACAAGGGCATTGACTGTTGGAACCGCTGGATTCATAAAATACACATTTTACCTAATCCTCACTTACCCAACATAATTGGAGGTCCCACCGAGATCAAGTTGCCCTATAACATACTAAACTGTACTATTGAGTAAACTGCGGTAAACCCTGAGACAAGTTCAAAACTTTTTCTAATCGACTGGTCTTAGATTGATCGATTTTATTTAAAAAATAATTTTTAATATGGCATACCAGACAAAGAGTGAGGTGCCTCATTTACCCTCCACTGCTAACCTACTAGCATTTCCTGGCCAGTCAAGGTTGGATCAGCAGTGGTACCTCATGATCTTGGAATGGCAATACTTGATAACCCAGTGCCCAAAATTTGCTGAACAGCTGAATGCAATGGACCAGCTTAAGGAAGAGGCACTTTACAACCTGCAGGCTGAGTATTTGGACTATCTGATTTCTCCAGATAGTGATGAAACCAAGCGCAGGATTGTCCAAGGGATAAGGTCGTACCTAGAGAAAAGACAGCATTTTCTCTACCTTTGTCAGTCAAAGCAGGCATGGGATGAGGTAAACCAGGCTTGGGAAAAGCACCACTGTAAGTCAGAAGTTACGGCCAAAGTTTGTCCTGTGGCAGTACAGCCTGCGCTGGTAGGCCCAGTGGATGGCTCCGTCCCAGCCACAACCCAGGCACCACCCCCCACCAAGGAGAATACACCACTCTCTATTGACTCACTCCCGCCCCCCCTTCAGGCTTGGACAATTCTGTGGATTTTGTCACCTCCACAGACAATGCAGCTCCGGTGATCCCCCCTTACCTTGAGGAATTTGGGGGAAGCAGCTCATTGGCTTGTGTCACACCAGCCACCGCAGCGGATGTGACCCCACAGGCCATGGACGTGGCTGTTGCAGTCCTCTCAGCCAAGCCTGGTGAGGAGACTATCAAACCCCTGGAGGCAGAACCTGCTACTGCAGAAACAGCAGCCCAGCCTGGTGAGGAGACCATCAAACCCCTGGAGGCAGAACCTGCTACTGCAGACACAGCAGCCCAGCCTGGTGAGGAGACCGTTGAACCACAGCTCGCGGAACCGGCTCTATAGGCCCATCAGCCCTGCCAGGTGGAGAGGTCTACACACCCCAGCAAGTGGGAGTCAGCCTACATAGACCAGTCCATCCAGGCCGAGGACCCCACCCCTTGTGGACTTCTCTTCCCCTCCTGCTGAATCCTGGGAACCTCTGCTGCACAGGCGGAAGGGGTGTGCTCTGTGGACTCTCCCACTTCCACAGTTCATGTGACGGAGGAGATAGGGGAGCGAGGCTTTTGCAGAGGTCCCCCTATCAGAGCTGCAAAGAGACCCCAGGGGAAACAGAGCAGGAAGCCAACCCCAGGCCGTTTTATGACCCCTCTGGCCCTCAAAGTCTCAGCCAGAGTGTTGTCTTGCACTCCAAAGCAAGATGGAAGCAGCTAGGTTGGAACAGCAGCTTCCCACATCCTTATCTCTCCACCCCCGAGCCACACCTGCAAACTTCACACACACACGCACGCACGCACGCACGCACACACACACACACGTCATCCAGGGAAAGTGCAAGAGCCCCTTTCCGATGTCAGAAGTGTTCGGAGAGCAGTGATGGACTGGAGGCCTATGAGCGACGATCAGCCCAGCTGCCCAGCGAGGGAACCACAGCCAAAACTGGCATAGACCCCTGGACAGAGATGAGACGAGCGTGCTTAAGGGGCATCCACGTGCGGAAGAAGCAAGATGACAAGATGCAAGATTGCTGAATGCTGTGGCCCTCTGCTGCCAAAAGACTGCCAGTAACCACACTGGGGTTCTAACTTTTTAACTTAAGACCATGCCCATGTTTTTAAGTCCCTTTTTTAGAGTGTAGGCGGCCCCTCCAATGCTGTTCCTGGACACTTATGGACTAGTCTGTCCTATTCATATTATTATTTGGACTGGCAATCCCGTGGACAGTAAATCCTGTCCATAAGGTTCCCCTGAATTGACTAAGTGCTTATAACATGCAGTGTTCCCCTCTTCACATGTTGCTGTGAGTGATAAGGCCTAAGTCGTGAAGTCCCACAGTCTTCTCCTGCCACTCCCTGAAGGACCCCCAGAGGCACAAGTGCAACCGGACCCATACTCTGCCGCGGGAAGCTAGCCTAAGCAACTGCCGTCAGCAGTCCACCCAACTGGACCTGAGCTCAAGGAGCCAAAACGGATTTCGACAGAGAAAGAGGTGCTTCCCCGCCTGTCAGAAGAGAGGTCCTGACCGCACTTTGCCACCTTGCCACCTGTGGATCATCCAGCTGCCTGTCACAGGATACACGCTGTGCAGAACTGGTAGAGACACTGTTGGGAGTAGGCTGCCTTTCACTCACACAGTTCAGAATCAGAATCAGATCAGATCAGAATCAGAATCAGAATCAGAAATTTGTTTATTGCCATTGTATGAACATACTAGGAATTTGTGACGACGTCAGTAGTGCTTAACCACATTACAACATTGGACAGGTGCAAGACAGGACTGGACAGTGCCAAGACAGGACTTATAAAGTGCAGTAGTACAAGTGCAAATCACAGTGCAAATTGGGACAGTGCAAAAATTTTGCGGGGGGGGGGGGGGGGTCAAAGGGGGACACGAGCCATGTTGATTAGGCTGGTGGCCGTGGGGAAAAAAACTGTTTCTGTGGCGAACAGTGTTCGTTTTTATCGACCGCAGCCTCCTGCCGGAGGGGAGCGGTGAGAAGAGGCCGTGGCCCGGGTGGGAGGGGTCAGCCATGATCTTTCTGGCCCGCTTCAGCGCCCTGGAGTCGTGCAGGGCCATCTCACAGCTTGAGCAAAGACAACAGTGCCTCTGACCAGGATATCCAGTAAATCCGCTGACTTGGTGAGTAGATCTGGAATAAAGTCCGTAGGGGTTGATCCCCTAATACTAACAAGTACCTCTCTAGTGTAGGAGGTCTTGCAGAACACAAATTCAGACGAGACAACACATAACACAGCACACCACAACGCCATGGCTGCCACGGACGGCGCCATCTTTGATCCAACATTAATGGGAAAAAGCACTGCATGTTAGCCAAGGAAGTCCAGGGAACCTCTTCCCTTGCCAATCCAGATACCCTGACACTGGAGAAGGAAGAGACTAAACCATGGGTGCCATGACAGCAGTGACAAAAGGGATGTCTCCACAATGGAGACTATTAAACTGGACATTGACAAATTGTTTTAAAGATGGTTGGTGAACCATTTGGACAGTTGTTTTCATGCGGCTATCATTGTACAATGATATATACAATGTCCAAATGTGTGGTTTTTATGATGATGGAACGATAGGCCCTTAGCAGCTCCATGCACCTATCGTTCCAAGAGAGGGAATGGCGGGATGTTGTCGAATGTCTTTTGCTCTCTCTCTCTCTGTTTCTCACTCTCCCTGTCGACCTCTTTCTGTCTCTGCCCCCCCCCCCCAACATCCCTACCACCACCTTGTAACCTAATACCATGCCCATGTTGTTTTTAAGTCCCTTTCATAGAGTGTAAATGCCCCCTAAAATACTGTTCCTGGACACTTAGGCTGCATTTACACTGCAGGTCTTGATGCCCAGTTCCGATTTTTAGCCTATATCCGAGTTTTTTTGACCGCCTGTTTACATCTACTTTTGAAAGTGACCCATATCCGATACCTGTGTTTACACTTGCTTAACACTTGAAACAACCCGCATGCGTACAAGAGGGTTTGGTTACCGAAACGAAGTAAACAACCAGCCGGCACTTTCTCGCAATGGACGCAAACGAGACCGAAATAATAATTCAAGCAATTGCTTTCCGAAGCATCTTTAGAGGTCCGCAAAATACTGGTCAGATTTTAAGGCGGAGAAGAAAGAGGAGAGCCCTTATTGCAGCCTGGGCGTATGCAGCAATGATCGCTGCTAACTCGGTTCAGAGGGATGTGTGGATGCGGGAAAGGACTCAAGATTGGTGGGATCGTGTTGTTGGAACCTTTGACCAGGAACAATGGGTCAACAACTTTCGAATGCGGAGAGAAACATTCGACATGTACGTCATTAAAATGCAAAAAAGTACAAGATCGTCGCATTTTCAATGACGTGAGAATCACAATGACAGGGAATATCCGATCTGTCCGTTTAGATGGCAGTCGCATTGGCAGATATCCGATTAATATCAGATTTATTTCCACATATGATTGAGGCCTGAAACGGATCTGAGAATATCCGATTCCATGTGCTTTTTTCCTGTTTACACGTTCATAATACATATCCGATCTGTGCCACATGTGAGCAAAAAATCGGAATTGGGTCACTTTTACCAGGTAGTGTAAAGGCAGCCTTATAGGCAGTCTGCCCTATTCATGTGATTATTTGGACTGGCAATCCCGTGGATGGTAAACCCTGTCCGTAAGGTTCCCCTGCATGGACTGACAGCGCTCATAACATGCAGTGCTATCATTCCCCGCCCGTCAGAAGAGAGTCGCTTCCCCGCCCGTCAGAAGAGAGGTCCTGAACGCACTTTGCGACCTGTGGATCGTCCAGCTTCCTGTCACAGGAAACAGAGTCCCCTCACGCCGTGCAGAACTGGTAGAGACACTGTTGGGAGTAGGCTGCCTTTCACTCATGCAATTGCAACATTAATGGGAAAAAGCACTACATGTTACCCAAAGTCCAGGGAACCTCTTGTCCCTTGCCAGTCTAGATAACCTGCCACTGGAGAAGAAAGAGACTGAACCAGGGTGTCATAACAGCAGTGACACAAAAGAGTGTCTAATGGAGACATATCTCCGCACCACACCGGATCATTGTGGGGCATACGTCAGTGTGTCCATATATCTGCTGGCCAGCAGATCACAACGGGACTATTAAACTGGGCATGGACTAATTGTTTTAAAGATGGATGATGAACCATTTGGACAGTTATTTTTGTTGTTAGCAGGTAACTGCATCTTCAGTGTTCAAATGTATAATGTGATTCCTATTTGGTGATGTAAGAATAGGTTTTTAGCGGGTCCATGCACCTATTCTTACAAGAGAGGGAATGTAGGATATCTAATATTTAGATATAAGTAAACTACCTGGCTCCTCCATCTCTTGCTCTCCCCCCCTCTCCTTCTGTCTCTCACTCACTCACCCCCACAAACATCAAAGATAAGCCAGTCTTTGACCCCCCCCCCCCCCCCTTCTGACACATTAACCCAATCAGGGCAGGGATGCTCTTCCTGTGGAGAATAAGGTATTTATGGGAGCTGAAGGAAAGAAGCCTCAGTTCAGTTTGGAGTTGGTGAATTAAGCTTTTCCTCTTATTTTCGTGTTGGTGGTACCTTTCGTTCCTGTTCAGCTAGAGGGTAAATAATATTGACAATTTCTGGCTTATCTCTTTGCTGGTATATTCTAATTGATGTCTGGTTTAATGTCTTCCTCTTTGTAAATTATAAGTAATCAGCCTACATTCATTAGTGAATGTATGATTTTGAGTCATTATTCTAATTGACTGTTTTTTTCATTTAATAAAATTATTTAACCTTAAGACCTGATTTAGACCTTGTTTTGACTTGTTGGTTGATCCAGCAGGTTACTGTTCGACTTACCTATCAAAGAATTCAGCAATTTAATTGATGATTGTCATTTTTAATAATAATTAAATAATGTAATTTAATTAAATAACCTACATTCTAAATATGTTCTACGTTAAGTGAGGGGTTCTAGCACGCAATATCGCTTGTGTTCAGTATTCAGAGTGCTGAACGTTTTACCAAGGGCATTGACTGTTGGAACCGCTGGATTCAGGAAATACACATTTTACTTACCCGACAAGATATTAATGTTAACTAAACATTGTTTGACTAATACACTGCCTGGCCAAAAAACAAGTTGCACACTCTAATATTTAGTTGGACCACCTTTAGCTTTGATTACAGTGCGCATTTGTCGTGGCATTATTTCGACAACCTTATGCAACGTCACAACATTTATTTCCGTCCTGAGTTGCATTAATTTTTGGCGGAGATTGGGATGGCAGGTATGCCATCCGCCAAGTTATGTCTTGGTGGGGCATGCCCCATACCTATACAGCACCGAGAGTTTGGCACTTTTCATGGTTTCCTACAGAAGTAACCACAATGACCATAGACTCTCAGCCCTTAGAAATATTAACTTCTGTATGTTCTGACCTCATGTAACCAGACAGCATTCAGATACAACTTCACACATCCATACAATAAAGCCCCAAACTTGGGTTATTTTGTCGTTTTTCTCCTTCCTTTTCCTCTTTTTCTACTTCTTCCCATTTTTCCTGCCAAACTGCCTGCCTCCGTCGCGATGTTATCCAATGGGGAGAATTATTCTTTGAGGGTATGGTCCGTATACCCACTCATCAAGCTTATCGCCCAATAAAAATGCTTCATACTAATGTTTTTTAATGTTAATACAGCTAATGGCTTCATGCTTTCCAAGAAGTTACTGTGACCTAATGGATAGAGGTACTGTCTCTCACACAGAGGATTGTGGGTTCGAGCCCAGCAGGGCACATGTTTATTTTCCACAAAAACAATGTCACCTGTTAAGTAGTTTTCATTTCTTAGACTGTTATTATTTTCACATTAACTCATTAACGTATTTTTATTGCAAAGGCAAAAGAGGTTTCCAATATTAAATGTTCAATGTTTCACTTGTATTTCACTTGTACTATATCACACCCTCCCCAAACCGGACCCTCACTCTTGTCTGGTTTGGGGAGGGTGTTAAGCTCTGCTCTTGCGGTCATGACTGACTGACTGTGGAAACTGAACCTCAACGTACCCTTGAAAACAAACAAACTAGGCCTGCCTTTAAAAGTATTGATATCAAAATGTGGCCAAGTTACAACTAACAATATTGCCTATTGTAGCTCACACTAAATAAACTAGCTCTATTCCAAAGCAATGCTATTCAAACTTTCCTAAATTATTTAATGCAACTTGGCCCTGTGTTTCTTCATCTTTGCATGTGAAGAGATTGTGACTCATGGAACAACATATGATTTCAATGAATGTTTTTAACAGTTGATGAACATTAAGAATTGATGATAGCCTCCTTTAAGCTGCAATCCTTCAAGAGATCGGATTTATAAACTGCCAATTCCCCAAACATATCTGATTCATGGTTAGTCACTTAAAAAGAAAAACAACAATAGCCTCCGAATGTGGCTCTAGTCTACGCTACTCTGCAGATAATGTAACTTACTGCAAACACTTTTAATTATAATAATAATAATAATAATAATAAGAAGAAGAAGAAGAATAATCTCTGGTATGTACTTTCTTAGTAGTATCTATTGTTTTCTTTCTGGCTAAGATTCCTCGGAAATATGCGTTGTCCAATTACGCTTGTTAGCCAATGTTACTGTTGCCAGAGAAACGTCAGTCTGCTATTAGTCAGGAAGCAGATACAAGCTAGGCTACTACGAAGTGAATCAACATGCCTTATAGCCTACACTCATTGCACGACAGAAAACTAAACTAAACCTAGCTGTCCGGTACCAAAACATTTCCCGCAGGTAACGTTCTACACTACCGGAAAAAAAATGCGAAGGAATAATAGGAGGAATTCTGCTGTGCTTATGAACTCAGTAGCTCGCTCGCTAGCTCGTAGCCCACACATGGAAGGTTGGAGTTACACATTTGGCAATCCAGTGTTGAATAGCCTAACATTAAATGTATTTCATTTTCTATAAAATACTAATAGCCCTATTTTAAAACTGTATTTCCATATTTTACTGATGCAAACTATTTAGGCTGTACTAGCTATTTAGGCTGTATGTCTTTCAGCTAGAATGTGTTTGCGTCTAGCCCATTGTGCATGCATGTCTCCATGTAGACTTAGTTCATTAATTTACATGCTTCTTCATGATCCATAGCTCAGGTGATGCTGTTCATTGTATTTCATTACACATTAAATACTGCTCATCTACAAACTCTTTTAATGTAATTGTGTGCTGTCTGTAATAGGATAACTCTTCTCATTCTTGTCAATAGAAGGCGTTATGGTTACGCAAATGTCTGCATGCATTTCTTTGGAATGCATGTCTCTCTCCATGTTTATCTTCATGCATCATTCATCATTAGTTAGCTATAAAAAAAAGTGATATCAGATCAAAAACGTTAAAAAAAGGCAAGTTACTCACGCATAGCCTACATAGCGCTGTCTATAAGTCCTTAATTCCAACTTGCAAAAACTAGGCCTGCCTTTAAAAGTATTGATATCAAAATGTGGCCAAGTTACAACTAACAATATTGCCTATTGTAGCTCACACTAAATAATCTAGCTCTATTCCAAAGCAATGCTATTCAAACTTTCCTAAATTATTTAATGCAACTTAGCCCTGTGTTTCTTCATCTTTGCATGTGAAGAGATTGTGCCTCATGGAACAACATATGATTTCAATGAATGTTTTTAACAGTTGATGAATAATTACACTCCAGAAAGGATATGGTTGTACTTTGTTGGCAAGTTGACTTTAGAAAATGTACAGGTTGCTGCTACAGAATTCTTTACAATTCGCAAAAAGACATTTATATCAAGAAACATCGTGTACAATAGAGAAAGGGGTGATGAATAAATAAATGCAGATACAAATGAGTAATATTGTAACCTAGAAAATAGCGTACATATAGCATTTTTACAAACGTATCCAAACATGTTTGTGGGTCAGATGGTGGAAAATAAGTAATAGTACCAATTTTCTTAACATAATAGTATTTATGATATTTGCAAACAGAATTTTGTGAACACAAGGATATCTATGCTCTGTAGGACCACACAGGTTTTGATAGAAATCCAAATAAATAAATCAAGAAATACATAATAATAATAATAATAATAATACATTTTATTAATTCTGTGCTTTTCATAGACCCACAGCAGTGGATGCAGACAATTGTTCGAACATGCCCTACAGTGTAGTCATTTTTCTGTTTAATTTTTAATTTCACATCTGAATCAGAGTATTTCCACTATAAATTATTTTCATTTTGCAGTTTGATGTGGCACATACAGTTTCATTGACCACATTCTCTTGAGATGGTAAGATGAAGAAACACAGGGCCAAGTTGCATTAAATAATTTAGGAAAGTTTGGATAGCATTGCTTTGGAATAGAGCTAGTTTATTTAGTGTGAGCTACAATAGGCAATATTGTTAGTTGTAACTTGGCCACATTTTGATATCAAGACTTTTAAAGGCAGGCCTAGTTTTTGCAAGTTGGAATTAAGGACTTATAGACAGCGCTATGTAGGCTCGGCATGAGTAAATTGGCTTTTTTTTACGTCGTAGACGTTTTTGATCTGATCTTGTATTGATGACGGGAGAGTCAAACCACTCCATAAAGTCTTCTCTAGCACATCCCAAAGACTTTCAATGGGGTTAAGGACTCTGGTGGCCAATTCATGATTCCTCATGCTCCCTGAACCACTCTTTCACAATTTGAGGCAGATGAATCTTGGCATTGTCGTCCTGGAATATGCCCATTGATGGGATAACCTGGTCATTCAGTACATGCAGGTACTCAGCTGACTTCATTTTATTGCTGCATAACATTGCTGAGCCTAGACCTGACCAATTGAAGCAACGCAAGATCATAACACTGCCTCTAGAGGCTTGTACAGTGGGCACTATGCATGACGGGTGCAACGGCAACTTTTTTTTAGGCCAGGCAGTGTAAGTGTTCCAAATAATGTCACTGAAGTAAAATACTGTTAGATAGTAGCCTATAGTGTTGCTGAGGTAAATACAAGTAGACAGTTTATCCCTTCAGTAAAGATGGTGAAACAACAATCTACTATCAATACTACCTTCTGTTAAAACATTGCATGAACTTGTTAAAGCTATTACCTTTTCAGAATTTAGGGCTTCAAAGTTAATTCAAAATTTGGGCACATTCCTAGCGCGTCCTGGACCTCTTTCTACCGAGTCGCACTCGAACAGTTGAGCTGCGGTTCTATGCTTCTACTCCTAGTACCGAGATCTTCGTAGTGACTAGTAGCCTACAACATATTGCCATCCCCTGGCTGAAAGACCACACAACCAAAAATCCAAATGAACTGAAATTAATTCGGATGTGATTTTATTTGCCGTTTTCTCAATTAGCCCGTGAAATCATCATACAAAATAACACTCCAGAAAATGTGAGTTATTTAGATATGATCACATTCTCACGTCATATTGATAGGCTAATTATTTAGTCTAATTGACTCCACTGCAAGAATGCATGATTTGTTTTTTTCTATCGGCATGGCAATAAACATAATTTATAACACTTTTAATTGACATTACCAGAGAGTGTGACAGTGTGTCCAGAAATGCTCCGTGAGTCTGTGATGATCCTTGAGCTTGACTGCCGCTTCACTGACAGGACAACGTGTTGATGGATGAGAATGACTAGCTAGCTAGCTAACTAACCAATTAACGTTAGTATTCTACAGGTAGTCTTACCATGCAGCAATCGGCTACACACAGCCAGCCAGCTGAGTTACCTCCTCTGCAGTAGGCAGTAGCATTAGCCTACATTATATTAATCGCCTAGTCCGACCAGGGGAAGGCTGAAGGTAGAATCCGGCGAGGTACATCGGTCGGACGCATTCTCGATGTGATCGCGTGGTGCATGATGGATGTGGCGCGGCGACTGTGTGGTACGTTCACTGGTTTGAATAGATTCCAAACCTACTTTAGGCAAATTAATGCGTCCGCCGTTGCTCGTGAAACTCGGATCAAACGGTCAAAGTAGGCATTTTAGATCAAATATGAATAAAGATTTATCAACTGCATAGACTATTTCTTGCCTGAAATGTTTTCAAAAACGTATTTTAGTGGACTGTTTAAGTGGGATAAAAGAAAGTTTATTAACAGACCGCCATATTGTTCTGGTTTAAAAACGCAGGCATAATAAGTCTAACCAATCAGGTGCCGTTAATGTTTCCTTGTAGGCTACTGAACCCGTCTAATAGCACCGCCCATCAAACGCAGTTTGAGGGTCCGCTGCGTCCCCATGCATCGTCGCCAGATTTGGTGAGAATCCACCTTAAGGGCTGAAACATACCACAAGCGAAGCTCATGTGGAACCGCGACCGCTTCACTTCGGCGTCCATTGTAACCTACCAGAAAGAACATACCAGCCGAGCGCGCTGTGAAGCGCCATTTCCGCGTGCGCTTCGCTTGTGATACTTTTGGCGTCGGGTCCATTTTTCACGGCACGCCAGGCATGCCAGAGGTGAAGAATTCTGGTTTGCCTTGTTTCTTTGTAGGCTGTTTCAATTTATGGGATTGAATTTGCACCTACACTGCATGTTGTTATGTTTGCATATGTACGTGGGTGTATATAGCCTACAGTCAAGCCGGAAAGTCTGCACACCCCTTTCACCTTCTCCATGTTTTATTACGTTACAGACATATTCTACTATAGATTGAGTTAATTTTTTGTCTCAAAATTCTACACAAAATAGCCCATAATGACAAAGTGAAAACAGGTTTTTAGACATTTGTGCTAATTTATTAAAAATCAAAATGTAAAATATCATATGTACACAAGTGTGCTTGATATGACACCCAAAAGTGAGCTGAGGTGCATTTTGTTTCCACTGATACTGCTTGAGATGTTTCTACAACTTAATTGGAGTCCACCTGTGATAAATTCAATTGATTGGACATGATTGGGGATTGCCAACACCTGCCTACATAAGGTCCCACAGTTGACAGTGCATGTCAGAGCAAACTCCAAGCCATGGGGTCAAAGGAATTATCTGCAGACCTCAGAAACAGGATTGTGTCAAGGCATAGATCTGGAGAAGGGTACGGAAAAATCTCTGCAGCTTTACAGGTCCCAAAGAGCACAGTGGCCACCATCATTTGTAAATGGAAGAAGTTTGGAACCACCAAGAATCTTCCTAGACCTGGTCGCCCGGCCAAACTGAGCAATCGGGGAAGACGGGCCTTGGCCAGGGAGGTAAGCAGGAACCAGAGGGTCACTCTGACAGAGCTCCAGCGTATCCTTGTGGAGATGGTAGAACCTTTCAGAAGATCAACCATCCAAGCAGCACTCCACCAATCAGGCCTTTATGGTAGAGTGGCCAGACGGAAGCCCCTCCTTAGTAAAAGGCACATCACAGCCCGCTTGGAGTTTACCAAAAAGGCACCTAGAGGAGTCTCAAACCATGAGAATCAAGATTCTCTGGTCTGATGAAACCAAAATTTAACTTTTTGGCCTGAATACCAAGCGTCACGTCTGGAGGAAACCCGGCACCGCTCATCACCTGGCTAATACCATCCCTACAGTGAAGCATGGCGGTGGCAGCATCATGATGTGGGGATGTTTTTCAGCAGCGGGAACGGGGCGACTAGTCCTGATAGAGGGAAAGATGAATGCAGCTAAGTACACCGAGATCCTTGAAGAAAACCTGCTCCAGAGCGCTCTGGACCTCAGACTGGGGCGAAGGTTTACCTTCCAACATGACAACGACCCGAAGCACACAGCCAAGAGAACAAAGGAGTGGCTTCGGAGAAAGTCTGTGCATGTCCTTGAGTGGCCCGGCCAGAGCCCAGACCTGAATCCAATTGAACATCTGTGGAAAGAGCTGAAAATGGCTGTGTACCGACGCTCCCCAACCAACCTGACGGAGCTTGCAAGGATATGCCCAGAGGAATGGGCAAAAATGTCCAGAAACAAGTGTGCCAAGCTCGTAGCTTCTTTCCCACGACGCCTTGAAGCTGTAATCGCTGCCAAAGGTGCAGCAACCAAGTATTAGGCTAAGGGTGTGTACAGATATGTAACCCCTAAATAACCTATTTTTGTCAGTAAAATAAAATTGCATATTTTCTAAAAACCTGTTTTCACTTCGTCATTATTGGCTATTGTGTGTAGATGTTTGAGGCAAAAAATGAACTCAATCTATTGTAGTATAAGTCTGTAACGTAATAAAATGTGGAGAAGGTGAAAGGGGTGTGCAGACTTTCCGGCTTGACTGTATATGCACAAATGTATCTATTTTATTATTTATTTATTTCATTTATTTTTATTATTATTTTCTCCTTCCTGTATAATTGTCCACCTACCTCAAAAAAAAAAAAATTTGATCACACACACAAAAAAAATTACGACGATGTATGTTATTTATTTTATCTATCCATAGTAGCCTACAACAAGCAACTCATATGCCTTCCTCTGTGTCGTGGAATAAACCATAAATATTCACATTTTTAGGCCAAACAAATAAACTATCCAAAGAGGAGTTTGCACAATTAATGACAATAACCATGTCATTAAATCACAATTTATATATAATTGATCATCTACCTATAATTTACTGATATTCATTTTAAATCGAAATGGGATATGAACATCGGTTATTAAAACTACGCTAAACATGTATTATCACTTCAGTGGGCATGCATAAGCATCACATCTGTTACTGCCAAATAAATAAGCCTAGTCCGGCCATAAATACCATAAATGGGCTAAAATACAAGGAGGGAAATAAAAAGGTAACTAAGGTTACAGCCTCAAAGAGGACTGAAAGAATACCAAGGGAAGAAACAGGGATCTAAAAGCTATCCACACAGGTGGACTAACCACAAGTCTCAAATAGGAAGGGGACAACAGGAAACACAAACAGAAAAAAAAGGTAACTAAGGTTACAGCCTCAAAGAGGACTGAAAACCAAGGGAAGAAACTACTGAGAATAACGGAAAGCGAAAATCCTTGGTGGAACTTCCACCGAGCTCAGAATAATATGGAACAACAATCTTTAGCAGACTAAGCATAAAAATGTTGCCCACACTAAGTTCCTATACCAAATTACCGGCCTAAGCGTAATCAGAGTTTACACTGAAGCACGGATCAGAGGAAGCACCCTGCTTAAATAGCGGCATGCGGCTGAAACCAGTCAAGACAAAATGGTCTCTAGAGGGAAAGAAAAAAGACAAGAGTGGCCTCTAGCTGCCCAGTCACAACAACCGCCAGAAAAGTAAAAGCAGGCTTAAAAACCATGACAGTTGGAGGAGTTGGCTCCTTAGGAGAGAACGCATATTTAGGATCGCGCATAGGCTATTTGTTGGCTGAGAGTGATGTATGGCTGGTTAGTCGTTTTTGGGTTTTTATGAAATTGCCAACCTGCCCAATGTTATTGGTGCTGTAACTATACTGCACAAACATAGCCTCAAGGCTCCATCCGAAGATACGTTTCTATGAATAGAAAGGGCTATCATATATGTGCAGCTCATATGTCATGCAAAATGTATTGCTCAACGTCCCAGCCTGGTTGCCTGGTGGGACCCATGACAGCTTCATTTTGCAGAACGCTGCGGTGAGAGGCGTCTGGCTTATTGGTATACGTCAAATTGCTGTTTACTGTGTCAGAGTATAGATTCCTAACTACCTCTTTCCCACCTCACTAGGGGATCTGGGATTTCAAATTACCTCTCACGGGCAAAGAACACTGTCACACACAGCAACAATACAACCCTGGAAAGACAGCAAGACGCAGGGAAACCAAAGTTCTTTTGGTCTTACGACCCTTTATTCTCACACGAAGACTGAGAGAGAGAGATGGCACACGCCTCATGTGATAAAATAAAATAAAATTTTCCCTTCGCCCTTACAGGTTCCACTACTGGAAAATAAAATACTAAACTAAACTAATAAAATAACAAAACAGCCTTTTGGCAAATTACTCCCAGCTTTGCAGCTGCTTTACTGTTGTATCACGGATCTCTGTGTTCGAGGCACCTACTGGGAGATCAGAGCAGTCTTTATATTAAATGAGTAACAGGGCTTACCTGTGTATACATTTACATTTACTTATCCAGAGCGACGTACATTAGTGCATTTTCAAACTAGGAACAAGTGCGTTAAAACAACCGTAAAAGGTAAATACGATTTCAAACACCAAGCGTAGTCAGTATTATTTTTTTATTTTTTTTTTGGGGGGGGGGGGGGCACACGATATTGATCATTGGCGTGTACAACAGTAAGCCAATAAGTAACCTTAAGTATTAAACTAGCAGCTTGAACCACTTAAAGAAGGATTCAGAAAAACACAATCAAGGGAGGTCACAAGGAGGTAGGGAGGGGTGGAGAGAGGTGCAGCTTGAGGTGAGTCTTCAATCTGCGCTTGAAGGTGGTCAGACTTTCTGTTGTTCTGACCACCCACCACCGTGGGGCCAGGACAGACAGATGTCGAGATCGGGTGCTAGTATGAAGTGGGGGGGGGGACCAGTCGTCCTGAGGAGGCGGAACGCAGGGATCTGGTAGGTGTGTAGGGTCTGATGAGCTTTTGGAGGTATGGAGGGGCTGATCCTCGGACTGCCTGGAAGGCGAGCACCAATGTTTTGAATTTGATGCGAGCCATCACAGGTAGCCAGTGGAGGTCAATGAGCAGGGGGGTGACATGGGAGTGTCGGGGGAGGTTGAAGCTGCTGCGTTCTGGATAAGCTGAAGGGGTCTAATGGCCGATGCTGGCAGGCCAGCCAGGAGAGAGTTGCAGTAGTCCAGGCGGAACAGCACCATCGCTTGGACCAGGAGCTGGGTTGAGTGGGTGGTGAGGAAGCGACGGATTCTCCTGATGTTGTACAGGAAGAACCTGCACGCCCGGGTTACCACTGCGATGTTCTCGGAGAGGGACAGCCTGTTGTCCATCACCACTCCGAGGTTCCTGGCACAGGGCGTTGGGGTCAGTGGAGTGTCCCCTAGGGAAATGGAGAGATTGAGAGGGGGAGAGGTTAGAGCAGGAATGTAGATGAGCTCAGTCTTGCCTGGATTGAGCTTCAGATGGTGGTTGTCCATCCAGCTCTGGATGTCTCTCAGGCAAGTGGAGATGCGGGCTGACACCTTCTCACCCTCTGACACTCAGGAGAGAAAGAGTTGAGTATTGTCAGCATAGCAGTGGTAAGAAAGACCACGAGCAGTGATAACAGGGCCAAGGGATTTGGTGTAGGTGGAGAAAAGGAGGGGACCAAGGACTGAGTCCTGGGGGACTCCTGTGGTAAGGGGACGGGGTGCCGATACTTTACTAGCCCAGGCAACCTGGGAGGAGCGCTCCGAGAGGTAGGACTCAATCCAGGCCAGGGCCGAGCCACCGATCCCTGCTGCAAACAGGGACGACAGGAGGATGGAGTGATCTACGGTGTCGAAGGCGGCAGAGAGGTCTAGGAGTATTAGCACAGAGGAGAGGGAGGCTGTCCGAGCTGCGTGAAGCATCTTGCTGACGGAGAGGAGTGCGGTCTCCGTTGAGTGGCCAGGTCTGAAGCCGGACTGGTGGGGGTCTAGTAAGTTGTTCTGAGTAAGGAAAGAAGACAGTTAGTTAGAAACAGCACGTTCAATAGTTTTGGAAAGAAAAGGAAGAAGAGATACCGGTCTGTAGTTTTGGATGTTGGAGGGGTCCAGCATGGGTTTTTTCAGGATCGGGGTGATGTGGGCTCTCTTGAAGGATGAGGGGAAGCAGCCAGAGGTCAGGGAGGAATTCACCAGAGAGGTCACAAACAGGAGGATATCTGGGGTGATTGCCTGGAGGAGAGATGAAGGGATAGGGTCGAGGGCACAGGTAGTGGGGCGATGGGAGAGTAGGAGGTGGGATACATCGGTATCAGACAGGGGAGAAAAGGTGGAGAAGCAGGGGGGGGGGGACACGGAAGGGGTAGAGAGAGGATATTTGCTGCTCTGAGAGTAATCAGCCCCGATTCCCCTGCCCAGACCAACGCCTTCCACACTCGCCAACAAAATGACAAAACTAATAAATGAATTATTTTATTTATTTCCAGGCTGCAAGAAAGACCGTACTGCTTGGCAGATGGAGGCAATGCGCTCATCCTATGCAGAAAGGCGTGAACGTTTAGTTTGTGTGATGGGAGATTCTGTATTTCCTGCATGTTATATCCTGCCAGGTCTTTTTACTTTACCATGTAGGCTACTTTACTATTTACTTTATGACACCGGAATGGACAATACTACACTATTGTTTTTCCTTCATTGAACATCTGCTAATAAAACTTTGATCTGTGTCGGAATAATTATTTTGCTTTTTCTGGGCCATTTTGACTTCGTATGCACTACAGGAGTTTAATTATGGCCGGTCCCCAGGCCGATCTGATCCGATCTGTGGACAGAGTGGTGCCGGCGGTCGTTTGAGAGTGTAAAACAGGCTCTCTGTGGGAAACCGCTCCTCTTGTCACGACCCTGAACAGGGGGCTGGAACTAAGTGCACGACAAGGAGGCAGAGGTACAAGAAAAGGTAGTTTATTAGAGCTTGGGGCAGTCCCAAGCTGTACACAGAATTTACACAGAGATAATTAAGTCTGGAGAATCTCCGGGACTACAGTATGCTCCAAGCCGGAGCTGGACTTGACTGGAACACTGGATGTTCCAAACCGGAACTGGACTGGACAGGAACTGGATTGGGTAAAACCGGAACTGGACTAGACTGGAACACTGGAATATTCCAAACCGGAACTGGACTGTGCGGGTCTCTCAGGAGTATCCCACACCGGGACTGGACTAGACGGATCACCCGGGAGTGGTTCCAAGCCGGAACTGGACTTTGCGGGTCGCTCAGGAATTGTTCAAAACCGGAACTGGACTGTGCGGGTCTCTCAGGAGTATCCCACACCGGGACTGGACTAGACGGATCACCCGGGAGTCGTTCCAAGCCGGAACTGGACTTCGCGGGTCGCTCAGGAATCGTTCCAAGCCGGAGCTGGACTTGGAGGATCTGGACAGACGGGACAGACAGGACAGATAGAGGGAGAGCTAGGCATTCAATGAGCCACGCTTCGGACTTGTCTCCTGAAGCGAGGGAGGACACAAATGACAACAATCCGGTTATGGTAAGCATGAAAGTCTGGAGTAGGAATGACCGGGGTGTTACTGGTAACGGGTAACCGGGTTGTAGAAGCAGAGGATGGGGCAGCAGCAGATACGGCAGGGCAGGACAGTGCAGCGGACCTCGGGTCGGCCCAGATGTGGCAGCAGGACAGCAGCAGGCGCAACTGTAACCATAGAACTGG
The DNA here is from genome assembly GCA_029718625.1 of Synaphobranchus kaupii. Lineage (NCBI taxonomy): Eukaryota > Metazoa > Chordata > Actinopteri > Anguilliformes > Synaphobranchidae > Synaphobranchus > Synaphobranchus kaupii. The sequence goes on from CM056382.1 coordinate 37,975,445, forward strand.
CGGTAGCCACGGCCGGACGCAGGAACAGCTGTAGAGTGGGAGAGCAGAGTGCCCTGCTGCGGGCACAACGTCAGGTGGGAAGCGGGGGTACCGCAACACAAACAGGGAATAGCAAACAACTGCAGACTGGCAGAAAACAACAGAGTAGTGGTTAACAAGGCAGGTAAGGCGCGGCAGGTAGGACCGCACCAAACAGGACAGACTAGCAATCAGCAGTTGGCAGTGTGCCTTAAGCACCGAGACAGAACAAAACTGTTGAAAAGTGGTTTGCACGATTAAGCAGGGTGAACGAACACCAAATACGAAACCAGACTGTGCAAGCTGACTAGACAAGGGATTAACATGACCAGGATACAAACGAACGAAGTTACAGAGTCAAACAAAGTTAATGAACTGGCACTGGATAGCAGACAGCAGGTGGGTTAAATAGGGAGTGTAATTGGTACCAATCTAGAAAAGCATGCGAATGTGTGAGTGTTTAATTAAACAGAGTGGAGTGAGAGGAATGCATGCATAAATGGAAAGAGGGGATAGGCTGAGACAGGAGTGGAGAAACGGAGTAGAACAAACGGAGGGAACACGCCCAGTCTGCAGCACGGGGAAAAACACGGACAAGGAAGTCAAACACGACACGGAGGGAGAGGGAAAAACACGGAAAACGGACTTTGGTTCCCAAAGCAGCAATTCGCTGGCTGGCAGTTCCCGATGTCTTAGACAGTGACCTGCAAGTCTCATCCTCCTGGCTGCTATTTTCTCGCTCACCCTTGGTGTTCCCTCATACAGATTCTTGTTGGTAACATGTTCACTCTTGCTGATCTTAAGCACTGCACGCAACATCCTGGTGTAGCACCCGTCTAGAGACTTCTGCAGGGTTGGTTTCAGGGTCCAGCACTCGCTGCCATACAGGAGAACAGACTCCACCGTTGCATAGAAGAAGCTGAGCTTGATCCGTCTGGGGAGGCTGGAGCTCCATACACTGGTATCTTAAATACACTTGCAGTACAATTTCATTATGTCACCAGTGCATTTGAAACTAACTTTAAAAGTATTACGGTGTGTTTCAGACTATACTTGAAGTACACTTTTTAAAAGTACATTTTAAACATATTTCAAATTAAGTACAAAAAGGAAAAGTATACTTGTAATAACCTTTGTATACTTAATATATTTTTATTACACCAAAGTATACTACTTTTTCACCTGGGACCAGATGTTAATCCCATAGTCATGGTGCCAGGATTTGCAAGAAGGAAAAAATAACTGGAACAAAATATAACGTTATTAACCAGTTTACATGCTCTCGGAATTGCGTTTTTTCTCTGTAACACTTGAAAGTGATTTTGATTTTGTTTATATTTTCATTCCATGAAAAATCGTTTTCATTTATCGTTTCCGTTCCCTGAACCGTTTCCAATTCCTGATTATAACACATCCCACCCATTTTAGGGCACCAAAAGTAATTGGACCTAAACTTAAATAAAGTCATCATATTTAATATTTGATGCATATCCTTTGCATGCCATGATGTCCCGATGTCTGTGACCCAACATCAAAAGCCTCTTGATATCTTATTTTCAGGTACTCTTACAAGCGATACTATAACCTCTCTGCATTTGAATGGATCTCTATGGGAATTAGGGGGTGGGACTAGATTAAGCTGTAAATTGGTAAGTGTAGCTTGCTGAGGTTTACTATATCTGAAAACAAAGACAGTAATTCTGCAGATGAATAAGTGTTAGGACTTCTCCCGGTCAGGAAACTGTAGAAGATAAATCCAGCAGCAAAGACGCGTCGAATTCACAATCAACCAGAGCCTGCCGCAATACGAGAAGCCACTAGCAGAGCTAGAGCAATATGGCTACGGGCAAATAACTGTATTAGCTAGCTGGCTAATTTAATATGGCTACAGGCGACTCCAGTGCCTCACTCCCAGATGTGCAGGCGACAATGCTGGAAGCAAGCTCTCACTCAAGTTAAGTGGATAATATCACACAGTGCCCTGATGCATGTGTTAGCAAGATAGACCGTCTTACAACTTGAAAGGTTTCTTCTCCTGACTTATTTTTCCATAGAGTTCAATAGGAAAATTTGTCAGGAGAAACAACCATCCAAGTCATCCATCCATATCAAATGCATATCTGGCAGCAGAGTGATGGTTTGAGGCTCATTTGATATCTCAGACCCTTGAGGACTTACAGCCATTTCGCCAACCATGTATTCCATACTATTCCAGCATAATTTACAGCTAAATCAAGTCCCACCCCCCAATTCCCATAGAGATCCATTCAAATGCAGAGAGGTTATTGTCAGGGTAGGTGGAAAACAGGACCCAAAAGCAGGCAGGAAGTACAAAAAAACAAAGTTTAATAAAAGGGCAAGGCAGCAATCCGTAGTACAACAGGCGGCGTTGAAAACCGGGGAGACAGGGCAACAGTACAAAAACAGAGTCCAAAGAGAAGTCACAGAACAGGCAGGGGTCGGAACCGGGAAAGCACAGCAGAGGCACAAAAACAGAATCAGGGTCGCAAGAACACAGGCAGGAGTCAAAACCAGGGAGGCGTAAAGAGGAACAAAAAGAAAACAAAACGGAGAACAGACAACGAGATTAATAGATTAGTATTATATACAAGTTAGTCATTAGTAGATTAGTAGACCCTAATTCTAAGATGTTAGTTGTTGTTAGTTAATTAGTATTAATTACAATGAAGTAATTAGTAATGAAGGAAGTGCATGAAAGAGGAAATACAGAGAAAAACCGAAATCACCAAAGAGTACCGAATAGTGAGATGAAGACAGGGGAGTGACGACAAAGCAAACACGGAACAGTGCGACCAACAATAAATACATAATCAGGAAATAAATAAAAACCATAAGAACATAATACAAGTAACAACCACAATTCAGAGTCCTGACAGTTATAGCATCGCTTGTAAGAGTACCAGAAAATAACATATCAAGAGATATTTTTGATACTGTTGGGTCACAGACATCAGGAAGTCATGGCATGCAAAGGATATGCAACCAACTATTAAAAATTAATATGGATTGGCGGCCTGTCCAGGGTGTATTCCTGCCTCTCACCCAATGCATGCTGGGATAGGCTCCAGCACCCCCTGCGACCCTGACCAGGAATAAGCGGGTTAGATAAGGGATGGATGGATGGATATTAAAAATTATTACTTTATTCTACATTATGTTAAACTGTACAATATTTTTTGATGCCCAAAATCATTTCAAACTCACAGTGTTAGAGTACAGAATGAAAATAACAAAAAAAGTGTCACTGTCCAATGAATTATGGTGCTCACTGTATATATGGAAATGATTCCTGTGTTTAAAGGATTGATTGGCACAAAGTGCTTGTGTAACTGTTTTAATTAAGTATCCTTCATCTGGAGCTGGGAGGAGCTGGGTGCATTTCAACACAATGTGTAGAGAATAACACATGGTTTTCAACTTTTTCTCAGTGGCACGTGGAAATAGTGTACTGCTGAAGAAAAAATTAATAAATACGGAAAATAATCTTCCGTGCCCTGAGCTAGAACATTAGTGGTATCATCTAAAGCATGGCATAATTAGAAAGACTAATCAACTGTAATGTCTTCATTTCTGATAACAAGCTAGGACCTGAACCCAGCCGCCCAGGCATTAGAGTGAAAACCCAGAATGACATCATTTATGTGAACGTTTCACTCCATGACATATGCAGTGACTGAGCTAAGTCTAGATGCACTTTTGAAAAGGGCCACCCACATTACTTGCTAATTGCAGGTCTTCAGCCTCAAGCACCCTTCCAGTCATAAAGAAAAACAAGAAAATTGTTCGTTTTGCTTTGCTGAATATCATTAATAATAAATAATCACACTTTATTTGGCATCCTAAGAAGGGTGACCTATATTTCCACAAGCAGTCAAGAACTGCTTCTACAAGGAGCGTTTTTTGGTTTTATTTGAGATTTCTGTAAATCTTTCCGTCACATCTCTCTTACTTGATTGTCTTTTTTGGTTGCACTGTACTTTGTTGGGGATTAGTAAATATGTATTTAGCTTCCTACAGCATAAGGGGTGTAATAATGTATTTTTTATGAAGCCAAAGCCAATGTCTCCATCGTAGCGCTATGTGAGTGTTATAAGCACTTCCAAGGGAATCCATAAATGCTTTATTTCAGATATTACATTTTTTTTGTTGCCAGAACTTGCCACATGCCACATGGCTTTCACATGTGACTGAGCCCTTGAGTCCAGCGATATTTGTAACCATGTTCGTAACCATTATGGGTATATGACTAGGGTTTAAATTATTATCCTCAAGATGTCACTGTGGACACTCTAATGTCAGAAATTAATAGATAAACAGCACAGATGTGCAACTAATTACACCATCAGCAACCTGCAGTATGTACTTTTCGTGTGTCATTTCTTACATGCCTATTTAAAATTAAACAAATTTAGGATCATCATAATTTCATGTGGAATATTTACACTCAAAAATGCATCCGTCAAATATATGATGTGTAAGGGGTCGGGTTCGGAAGGACCAAACGCGACTGAGAGTGGATCTGAAAGTGACCCACGAAGCGTGGAACCACCACTAATAGGGCGAAGGAAGGTCAAACGGGAATAAAAAGTCCCAGAGAGAAAAAACAAAGACAACCCGAAAAAGCGGGTGAGAAGCTCGTAGGCTTGAGTAGAGAAAATAAACAAACAGGAATAAAAACTCCCGGCATAAGCTAAACAAAAGAACCCAGAATAACGGGCAAAAAGCTCGTAGACTCGAGCGGAAAATAAAAACAAAGAAAAGAATACTTCTACCTCTGGAGAGAGAGAGCTAACAATAAAGAGGCAAAAGGAACGAGGAGAACCGAGGTTACTGTCTAGTAGCGAGACAGGAATAAGAAAACCAAGGCAGGAAATAAAGTGTGAAGGAGAACAGAAAGCTAAAAACAGAATTCTCGAACACTCTACTGGCAAGTCCCGCATGTTCTTTTAGAAACCCAAAAGGACAAGTGGTCACCTGAAATCCTATACCGCGTTACCTGGCTTAGCGTGGCAAGTGTTACGACCCAGATACGAGACGAACCCAAGTGCAACGACCAGGAGACAGATTCACAGAAAGGAGCTTTATTAAATTAAGTGTTGGGGTAGTCCCAACACTGTACAGGAACGGCAACACACAGTATCACACAGGGTAATGCCAGGAAGCCCGGAACGGGCTGCTCCAAGCCGGAGCTGGATTGGAAGATCCGGAACGGGTTCCAAGCCGGAACTGGACTGGACTTAGGTGTGGGTAACACCTGAACTGGACTGGAACTGGACCGGGAGGTCCACACTGGAAACGGGGTCTGGAACGGATTGTTCCAAGCCGGAACTGGACTGGACTGGAACTGGACCGGGAGGTCCACACTGGAATCAGGGTCTGGAACGGATTGTTCCAAACCGGAACTGGACTGGACAGGAAGGTGCGCAACTCACACCTGGACTGGACTGGAACTGGACCGGGAGGTCCACACTGGAATCGGGGTCTGGAACGGATTGTTCCAAACCGGAACTGGACTGGACAGGAAGGTGCACGACTCACACCTGGACTGGACTGGAACTGGACCGGGAGGTCCACTCTGGAGACGGGTTCAGGAATGGACTTGTTCCCAACCGGAACTGGACTGGAACTAGCAGGGGAGCGACTCACTACGGCTGGACTGAAACTGGACCGGGATGACTACATCGGTACTGGGCAAAACAAAACAGAGGGGGATTAGTGCGGGAGTAGGCACGGGAAGGACCGGGAGGTTCTCACAGGGGTGCAGGGTTTGACAGGTAGGTAGCTGGTGAAGCACGGCAGGGCTGGGTAGTGTGGCGTAGCTGCGGTAGGTCCGGTTGGAGCTGACTGGTCTCCAGAGCTCCCGGAACCGTAACCGAAGAACTTGGTGGCTTCTTCGGCCGGACAGGAACAACTGGAGGGTAGCCAGGTATAACGCCACCACGGAGCCTACACGAGCTGGAGGTGGAGGTACCGCAACACACACAACAAACACGGGGAAACGAACACTGCCACGGATGAATGGGAGCCGGGTTAGCTGGAGGTAAGAGGGAAACAGGTTAGCTGCATGCAAAACAGGAATGACTGGGGAGGTAAACTACCAATCCGTAGTTTCGAGCGAACTAAATGCTGTAAGGGGATAATATCCCACAACCAAGCGAGTAGTACTTCGTAAGCGACCAGGAAACAACAAGCATTAACACCGAGTGAGGATAGTTAACGAACTGGCGCCGACTGGCAGCCAGCCGAAGGAATAAATAGTGAAGCTAATGATAAACTAAATAAGGCGCAGGTGTGGAAATCAAACGGGAGTGATTACAAAACACCAGGTGAGGAAATGCATGCAACGAGGGGGGAAGGAGCGAAAGGCGGAAGTAAAACAAGACAACCAGACGAACAAGTCAGGGAAGGAAACGCCTAGTCCGCAGCAGCGGGGAAAACACGGACAAAAGGATCCAACATGACACGGAGGGAAAACAGGAAAACACGGAAAACGAACAGGAAGGGAGCGGAACATTACAGCAAGAATGACACAAAAGCGTAGAGACTGGAAGACGCAGCGGCTGAAGCCGGGTGAACACCTGAAACAGGTGTTCTTATTATCTCAATAAGTGCCGGGCGGTGGAAAAACACGGCAAGCACGCCGTCCCAAAGCTGTAAGAGAAACCTCTGCAGAAGAGGAACGGCAACCTGCAAAACCATGCCAGGATGACATTAGTCCGCTGTTCAATTCTGATTTTTCATTAACAAAGGATTCCCCCTCGTTGTTTATTTTGGGCCTTTATTGAAGTTTTTGTCTGGTAATTTCTGTCTATTGTTGTTTTGTTGTGTATGGATTAGTTGTGAAATGTGCAACATAAATGGATTCCATGGGTGTGAAGTGTACCAGGAGGGTATTGTTGCACCCAGACACTCAAAGACTTTTTTGTGTTTCATATTCCATCCATATCACATTCCATCCATGGATTTTAATGGTAATACAAGGTGAAATCATTTTGGGTCACATGCTCGAGATAAACTGGTGTCCCTAGTTATAATACAGCTTTACACATGCTTTTATAATAGTTATGTCATGTGTATGTATGTTTTATGTATGCATTATACATGCTTTATGTAGTTACTTTGTGACCTGATCTAGTACTAAAATGAGAAGGGAGAAGGGAGACATGATTGCAAATATGATTGTTTGTATGATATAACCCACTGTGACACAGAAGGATTTTGAATTTAATTTCCTTCAGAATCTCAATACCAACCATCCCATACTGTAGGTATTGATTCATACAATATGCATAATGTGGTTTTCAAAGCAACACATTAGATTTAAAGCAAGGGCTCAAATGTTATGTTTAACTTGTTTGCTAATATGTGCTATTATGATGCTGCAAAACTATGAAGTGCTTTCAACTAACACTAGCCCTTAACTTAATTAACCCCTTCACGCAGACCCCCAAGTGGCCATGGCACCAGCGTCAAGATTTTGCTCAACTCAGATATTAATTTCTCCTGCAACGAAACTATGAGTGGAAACAACAAACGCTGTGTTTTAGCTTTATTAGTACACAATTTGTGACAACTCTGCCGAATATGGAGTTTCTAAGCATCACTATTGACCCGTAGTAAATCCATTTATCAAGCAACCCCCCACCTAGTCTCGCCTGCATCTATACCTACCCATGTGTGACACATTGAACAATAGAGTCTATAAAAATATTAGAGTTAAAATAATAGAGTTCATAAAAATATTTTCTCAATAGAGCTCGGAAAGCTGACGTCACAAGCGTTGCATTCTAGACCAGCTGCCATGTTGGGAGTATACTCTCCCTCTGGACCATGCTCTGGACCCGTGTCTGAGTCAAGTAATTCACTAATCTTCTTCCCATTTCCCTTAAAAAGAGCGGGTTTCTTTAGTAAACAAACACGTTAAATAAACCGCAGATCTGTAACGTTAACTGTCTGTATTCATTCTGATGGTTCGCTACAAAATTTTCAGGTAAATCAACAAGATTGTGTGTAAAACATGCTTTTGGGTGCAAGGGGCAGTCAGGGATAGGGACGCATCTCAGCCTACGACGGGAGGCGGGCAGAGAATGCCTTCAGCAGCCGGTACCTCGGAAGCGCACAAACAGTTCACGAACGGCTGGGTCCAACAGCTAGCCTACTCATCTACCGCATTAGTAGGCTACGTTAAATAGGCTACACAGACACCGGAGACGTGATGGAAACTTGCATAGGACAAAACTGTATAAATTCACCAAAAACCATATAGAACATTATCTATCTATTCCTATATTAAAATCACTAGCCACCAGTTATTTGTCTGATTCAAGTATATTTAATAGGTTATGTTCCTGTAGGCTATTTAGCTTCTCACATAATAATGACTGTGTAGCTACATAGGCTACAAATTCAGCAAAGTGCTCATTTTAAAACAGTTGAACAGTCGCAGAGACACCCCACATGACTGGCCCTAAAGAAAAGGAGAAAGAAAATGTGATTGCTACGATTGAATTAATTAGGAAAATGTTTGGGGAAAAAACGTATTAGAGTAGATTTCCCGTATCATAACCTTAAACGCCCATATACCTTTGAAAAACCGTGCTTTATACGGGAAAACTGTATGGGTTGACACCTATGTTGTTGGTATGCGTCAATAGTTGAGTAAAGTAATGTTAATGACAGCTAGCAAAGTAAAGAAAAGCTATTTTCGCTGAAACAACTGTGTTGTCACAGTTGGCTGACTTGTTGATAGCTCTTGGACCCAGCCATTAGTGAACTGTTTGTGCGCTTCCAATGACTTATAGTTCTTAAATTGGCATCAACCAGCAAATGTTCTATATATGGTATTTTATCTGTCTCCTTTTCTTCCTTTTTCAGTTTTTTTTTCATTTTGCGTGTTTTTTAGTTAGCTAAACTTACACTTTCTTTTCTAGTAATAGCCTACATTATATAGACTATACTTGGCTAACGCTATATCATACTCCCAACATGGCGGCCGGTGCGGTTGCCATAGCAACCACCCAAGCGCTTCCCGAGCTCTATATTTATTTGGTCAATGACAAATAAGGTTTTCAAAATGAAAAAATAAATAGTACTGACCAAAATGGATTTTAAATACATTCTTAATTCCACAAGAATGTATCCTGTGTATTTATATTTGTTTCATAGCTTTTAAGGTGATATAAATACATTTTTAAACAAGACTTCAGATTTTACCACCCAGAGATATCAGGTGGCACGACCATATATGAATTTTGAATAATACACTTTTAATGTATTTACCACTACTGAAAACCTGCAAATATGAATCATTGTAGTGTGTAAAATACACATAACATGGTAAATTCCACTTTAATTTCTTTATTTATGGAAGTTTTATTCCATTTATAGAAACGGCCACTTCTTTTTCTTTTCAAACACCATTTTCCATAGAGAGAAAGAAAACAAAAATTCTAACAGTAAAAATTATTTGTATACATTATTTAAAGATTTTCAGTTATATTTCTGATGAAATTTTGCAGACTGCAATGGGAATGGATACATTTAAATTAAAATTTGCTGGTTGCACTACCTGACCATGACCAGTCGCGCCACCTGACATTGTGCTCAATAACGATTGAAATTCACTAAATAAAAAGAAAGATACAGTATGTAAATGCATTTTATTCTGGTTTCATTTGGCTTTTTATTTGAAACCTGAGTATTTTATACTGGAACTTAATCATACAATTACATTTAATTCAGGCCAGCGACAGTGGTAATAAGTGGTATCAATAAGATAACATTTGATCAATGTTTAAAAAATATAACTGAAACATCAAGTCTCAAGGAACACATTTCAATAATGAGGACTACATTTCATTCAGGTCAGCATTCAAAACAATACTGCACATTCAACATTTAAAACAATACTGCCACAATGGTAATGTCAACAAGACAACATTTGATCAATGCTTTAAAAATAAAACTGAAACATGAAGTCTCAAGGAACACATTTCAATAATGAAATACAACTGGATAATTTTTTTAATTATCTCTATGCTGTGCTGTTTTTTCTTTGCTTGATAATGGTATCTACAAAAATGAATGAAAAAATAATAACTTAAAAGGTACAATATGCAACTTTGAGTATCAATTTTGGTTATATAGTCCTATATTCTTGAAGAGTATGACTTTTTCACCTTTAAACAACTTAATATCATACAGATGTATATATTTAAGAAAATGTATTTAACCTCTTAATACCAAACGCCCCCTAGCGGTAACGCGGGCGTTATGGAAATTATGAAATTATACATTTAATTAATTTAATAATATATAATAAACTGCTCACCTCAATATTTTGATTAAATATCCTTAAGATATATCCATTCCTTCTGGGAAAGTGGTTTCTAAGCCCAAAACGTCGGGATAAAACTTTGTAAATAACGTTGGAAACTCTGACCTAATTCTCAAACATGTATTGCAGCTTGATGTCACACCATAAACAATGTGCTGGTAAACTGTTCTGCTTAATTGTATTTCACAAAACTTTGGTTTGAAAAATCATTATACCTTTAGGCTTCAAGAAAAAATACTTTAAAACTTTCATACGGCTGTACATTATTTTTTTCCAATTTTAAACCGACTTGTGCTTTTTTGCACTTGATTACGACTCGTTCGGCTGTGTTCACTTTGGCGTTGTGAAACTCAGCCAGTTTCTGGAGTACCAATCCCGTGGCTTAGTATATGTTAGCCAGAGTTGTTTTGAACTTGCTTGCAGAGATTTATGCAAAACCGTCGTCAATTGGGTGTATTTCTTTGACTGATAGCACAATAGGCCTATCTGAAGTGGGAAAAACTGTCTTCCACCCGCCTCCACTCTGAGTATTATTTGCTTTCCATTGGGTTTTAAAACTGTCTGTCAAATATTCCAGGCAATAGCCAAGACTCTTATCTTTCAAACAAGCCCTCATTGAACACAATGCCGTCGTAAAAAAAAGGAAATACTGCCCTGCGTATAAGGGAAGTGGCGACCACGCGTAATTATCAAACCAAGATGGCGCAGTGTTTTTACCTTGTAGCGTAGCTCGCTACATTCCGTTTAGCAAAGCACAATTAATTAGGTAAGGCCCGCAGTTACATTTTTTTACTTTAGAGTATTTTTGATACAGTTTTTGTGTAGTTATGTCGAGATTTTTGAGGCGTTTATCCGTGCACCAAGTGCTAGACGAACTGGATAAGCCAGAAGATGTTTTTGCCGAGGGAGACTCATCCTGTCTCAGTGACGCTGAATCCACTGATGACCGAGATGATGTTGCTGACATGTAAGTTGTTTTATCATACTAACAGTGTTATGCTATAAACGCATTGAATTTCGCCATAGCAGGTAATGTCGTTAGGGCTGGTGGTATTACCGATTTTTCGATATACCAGTGTTAATTCACGCAATGCCATGCGGGTTCGTAATTACATTGTCAACTGTATTTTATTGTTTTTCATACAATTAATATTACAAATTGCACATTCCAACGGTATGATAAATAATTTATGAAGTAAACTTAGGGTGTATTGTCTGTGTTGACAAACTTGCACGTGTTACGTGGCGTTGCCAACAACACAGATGTTTGTGGAAACGGTAAGTTTGGTGTAAGCATCGAAGGAAATGTGCAATTTAGCTGCAATGCGTGAATCCCTGTGTTTCTTCTGTGAAGCTAACTAACCTTATATACTTATGCATAAAATCGGTCCCTCTCAGCTAAATTAATATAGATAGTATTACCTTTACAGTGGCAAGCTAGCAAGCAAAATTACAGGTAACAAGCAGCTAGCTATCTATTTGTGTCTGAGATGAGCTACTAAATCGATTTTTTTGAGTGTGAAATGGCTTCTGGAAGTGTTTAGTAAAGTCATTGTTCCACATGAGTAAATTGTTCTGTATGCAGTACAGAAGGCTGTGCAGGTAAACACTATGGCAATTTATGCATGGTATGAGGGAGAGAACATGATAACATGAGGGAGTACTTGTTTATTATTATTATTGTTGATTGTTGTTGTATAAGGGGGACTAATGGGTATATCAACATGGTGGACAATTCCATGGACAGGGTTAGTGGGGTTTGTAATGATGCAGATTGCTCTCCTGAGGGAATGTGTAGTCTAAATGGCTTCTGTATGAATGGTTAAATAATCTCCCCTCACCCTCCACCCCCATGTTTTGATCCTTTGCCTTTTTTTGTTTTTAGTTCTTTTTTTTTTAAGCTTTTTGGACCCTGCCATTTTGTACTTTCTTTGTGTAAATACGGTAACTTCAGCAATTAGAGGGCAAGGATCTTTTTATTTGTTACAGCAGGGGTGTTTTTATTTTTTATCTAGGAAACTGGTGGACTTTTGATTTTTTATCCACTGCACTTTTAGTAGTACACCTTAGTGCACTTGTATATAGTTGATATATGTTTGTCATGTATAAAGTTTTGCCTCCTAAAACCCAACCCCAACGTCCCTGTCATAGGAGGTGGCAACAGAATAAAGGACAGGACTGGCAAGCAGTAATGTGTAGGGAAGTTTCATACTATTCCCATTATTCATTTGAAAACCTGTTTGCACATTCCTGGACTCATTTCTGGCTAATGGGGCTCTGGTGAAATACACAAGATTCACTGTGCTGCTACATGGGTTTTGACAGCTTTTTGTAACCTTGGGTAGTTAGTTGTGTAATATGAAGAGCACCAAGAACATGTCTAAAAATGAACTTTTATTGCCAATATTGACAAATTATTTCTGGAACATTGCCATTTTTGGCACATTTGGCACCATTTGGATAACGAAAAAGGTTCACCTGAAAAAAACCCTGTAAAATTTGAATGGTTTGAGATATTGACACCAGATTGTTACCAGAGGTAGGCAGCATATTGATGAATCAGATAGAGGAGTCATTTCCTCCATAGCATTTGTAGCTCCCCAGGTAAAAATTCTTAAACTTGAATGTAGGTACCCGTTTTTTAGTTTTTTTATATTTTCTGTACATACATTGTTGTAGTTAAGTATCAAAAACTGGATTTCTATGAGTTCTCACTGCTTAGTCGTAATACTGCAGGTGTCTGCTTTAATAAAAGCCATGAACCATATTTGTACCATTTATAGTTTTTGAGATAACCACCTTTGTTTGTCACTAGTGAAAACAGGCATTATTTTGCCCTCGGTAGGAAGAGGTTAATATCTTCAAACACATTAATTAACGTCACTTTTTTCAATTGGTTTAACTGTAATTCTCGTCGCGCCACCTGACATATTGGTCGCACCACCTGACTTTTCAAACTCAATTCAAATCTAACAGGAATTATCTTGGTCACCTATATACATTTTTGTCCTTGAACTCAAGGTTATACATATATTTTTTCAATAAAATACACATTTTCTGAGTAAAAACAAATTTTCATAGTTTTCCAGGGGTCATACCACCTCACATGTTAAGTTGAACCAACCTCACCATTACTCAAAAAACGTCAAATTATGTAATATTTGTGGGAGAGTTATTAACCTTGTTACTGCATGACAAGGGTCCTGTGGGGTCTTCTGTGTGATGTCACACCCTGTTGCATCGTTTTCTTACAGGTACAGTACATACAATTATCGCCCCCCCCTGACATTTGGAAAAGTCCATTTCTCGGACAAAGGTTTTTTAAGTAATAGAATAGTTTTGAAATAGGACTGTTAAACTACTTTCCGTCATTTATAAGCAATCTAACATAAAATCATGCCAAACTATTTGATTAGGAATTTTATTGAGAAAATTATCCTTTTTATTGCAGTTTTGTTCTCTGCATGTATGTTCGGACGGTCGCACCATCTGACATTTTGGGACTTTAGAACACCAAAACTCAAAAAATAAATTGAATTTCAATAAAATGAGAAGGGTTTCTCATAAAGGAGATATTGTAGTGCAATTTGATATATAACATATTTTTTTTATTATTGTTTTTAGGAAAGTAATGAATTTGTCATGTAAAAAATCACGTCATGTCATTGACCCACAACCAAAAATTTCTGTCATAGCAACAAGATTAACCCAACAAACCCCGATCATATGCCAAAAAAGCTGTGAAAAGCCAAATGGAAAATAAACATGCAATATTCTTGTTATACCACGTCATTCTACTACCAATATCTGCTACTAAATATGAAAGAAATGTCCAATCCTATCATTGATTTTATGCAGAGAAATGTCGCTTCCAAAATTCACTGGTCATTTATTGTCTGGGACAATCCGTGAGAAATACAGACAACTTTATAACGCTATTACACTATCTGAAACGTCGACGCGTAATACCCCCCAAGCTCTGTAAACTTGTCTCATTCATTCTAGTTAATTGTGGATTAATTGACGACTCTCTTATCTAATATAGAACATTAACTCTATTTACTTTGGCCCTTCAGAGGCAATTTCACCTGGTTTCTACTAGTTTTATTTAAATGTCAATATCTAAAAAAATATTACCTGCACATCCATGGTTTTAAGTTCGAACTGAAGAAGACGCTGAATCATTGAGAAATTTGCTACAGAATACATTTATTTCAAAATAGTCACATACAGTATATATATAATAACCATAACATACGTTGCCTAATGTATTTAAATACGTTTAAAAAAGAACGTACGAAAGCACGTGTGTATTTACACAAGAACAGCAACGTATTTCAGCCCTAAGTGCGACGGGTGGTCGCTGTGGAAATGTCAACTGTACGGGACTTTGGCGAAATATAAGATATAAGAAATATAAACTCTTCAGTTTTCATCAGAAAACAGCTGTAGCTGAATATACTGGTAAGTACTTGGTTTCTTAAACATATTTATACAATAGATTTTGGAGAAAAAAAAATGAGGTGTCTTCTAAACTGAAAGTGCATCAGGTATTGGATATAGTACAGTAAGCAAGGGAAAACGGCGAATGCTCATTTGTACAACGTTTTAAAAAAATATTATTGTTCCTATACGTGAACATGATTTTCTTAGCGTGTATAAACATTTTATGCATTTTACAGTCTGTGGCTGTAGCCAGAGGAGGGTCATAAGTGCTTTGGGCTATTAATAGCACCCTTCTAATTTATTGCACTGCAGTGTAACTGGAGAAGCTGAGGTTTTCGCAAGAGGCTACCCTTTTAAAAGATACTGCGTATAAATTTACGGGGTTTTCTTAAAGCTGTAGTTTATAATTTCAGACGAACATGAATACTGTAATTGAGACGGATATGTCTCAACCACTAGGGGTGAAGTTTATAGAGTTAAAACATTTTCAATGGTGTTTGCAATGTCTTACTTGTCACGATTCCAGCTGTCATGTCATGTTTTATGTTTCATTTCTGTCTTAGTTAGATTTCTTGTAATGTCACGTATTATGTTTAGTCACATTTTAGGTTTAATTCCTGTTACGTTTCATTTTCATGTCATGTCACGTTTCTTGTTTGATTATTGTTACGATTTATTTTCTAGTCTTGTCATGTCACGTTTTATATTTGATTCATGTTACGTTTCCCGTTCATTGTTAGCATACACATTTTCGTGTTTTTCCACAGCCTTGCGTTCATGCTTCTCTATCTCTCTTGCTGTCGCTCACGCTTCCCTAATTGTTTCATTCTCCCATGTCTAGTTTACTAATCTACTAACGTTAGATCAGGATTGGGTAATACTAACTCTCTAACCATGTGTTCATGTTTACCTTACGTTTCTCGTGCATGTCATTTACTAATTTACTAACGCTAGGTCAGGATAGGTTTATTACTAACGATTACTAATTATCTTGTTACCTTGTCAGCCCTCCACACCTGATTTCCATTCGCATGCTGCTCTCAAGCTAAGTGTCTGCACCTGTCTACACCTGCATATAAGCTCAGTGTTCATGTCATGTCCTTGCGAAATTGTTGCCTCCTGTTTTCAGTGCACTTTTGAGCGTTATTTCCAAGCCTGCCTTTTGTTACGATCCAAGCCTGTTTTGTTGACCACTGCCTGCCTGTACCACAAGTTATTGCCTGCTGTCTTTGTACTGTTGCCCCGCGGAGCGGACTCCGGTCTCGACTCTTGCATCGTCTCCGACCCCGAGCCTGCCTACCGTCTGCACTATTTGCATGGTGTACCGATTCTGAGACTGCCTTCTCCCTCGGTACTGTACTTTGGTTTTGGCTGGATTACCTGTGCATGAACTTTGCTTGTTTTTTGACTACGCTCTTTGGACATTCCCCCATTAAAGCCCTCACGGGACTTTATTTGCTACCACTGTTTCTGAGTCGTGCATTTCGGGTCCTACCCTCACGCACCCGTCTCAGAACAATTTCGCCAGCATGGACCCTGCTGACTGAACTGCCATGTTCCACGCCCTCCAGCAACAAGGCGCCCTGGTTCAGCAACACTTTCAAGGGATCTCCAAACTTTGTCAAGAGATTCGAGAGCTGTGTGCTGAGATGAGGAGACTTGCCGTCACTGTTCAGCCACGCCCCTTGGAACAACCTGCAAACCCGCCTGCACCTCCACCTACCAACCCCATGGGAACCTGGCAATTCCGGGAGCCACAACAACCCCCCCCGGAGAGGTTCGGTGGAGAACCAGAGAGATGCAAGGCGTTCCTGCTCCAGTGTGACTTTGTGTTCCGGCAGCAGCCACAGACCTACAACAGTGATGACCGCCGGATCGGCTACGTGATGGGGCTACTCAAGGGGAGAGCGTTGGACTGGGCTACAGCTGTGTGGTCCAGGGGTTCATTCCCTCCCCGGTACCCGGTCTTCGCTGAAGAGATCCGTAAGGTCTTCCAGCAAGCATCCAGCGACTAAGAACCTTCCCAGCACCTGATCGCCCTTCATCAAGGCCGGAAGACCGCGGCGGATCGACTTCCGCACCCTCGTGGCTGCGAACAACTGGAATGATGCGGCTCTAGCGAACCTGTTCCTGGCAAGTCTGAGTGAGGCACTCCAAGACGAGTTGGCGCGTCTCGAACCTATCACCCAGTTTGACCCACTCGTTCGTGCCACCATTAGTTTGGACAACCGTGCCAGACAACGCCGGACCGAAAGACAGATTCTACCCGGCCAGCCGTACCCCAGGCGAGGATCTAGTTCGCGGCCCGAGGAGATGCAAGCTGAGGGAGTCGAACCCATGGATCTTTCCTCTCACCCATGGATCTCACCCGAGGAACGGAGACGTCGGAGAGCTACCGGTTCCTGTTTCTATTGTGGGAGGTTGGGACATACCCAAGATCAGTGTACCCTCCGCTCCAAGAAGTCAGGCCCATCCGTTGAGGTGAGAGCGCTCGACAACCAGGAGGGGTCTGCTAGGAATGACCATCACCCCACCCTTACTGCCATGTTGATCCAGAGTGATTCAGGTGAACGCGTTGGTGGACTCCGGAGTGGACGCAAATCTCATTGATGATGTGATGGCCAAGGAACTGGACATTCCCACCCTCCCACTGCCCCACCCCGAGAATGCTCGGTCGTTGGATGGCAAGACGTTTTGACCCACATCACCAGCAGAGGGCGCACCCACTGCATCGCAAGTTCCCAATCCCTCTCTTGAGAAGGTGCCCACCCCTTACCATGACCTGGGCACAGTCTTCTCCAAGACGCAGGCACAGACGCTCCCCCCTCATCAACCCTACGACTGTGCCATCGAGCTGCTACCCGGTTCCACACTCCCCTGAAGCCGTCTCTACAATGTCTCCAGACCTGAAAAGGGAGGCCATGGAGAAATATATCCGGGACTGCCTAGCTAACAAATTCACCCATCCTCTTCACCCATGGGTACCTGATTCTTCTTCGTTCAGAAGAAAGATGGCTCATTGCATCCGTGCATCGACTACAGAGAACTCAACAATATCACAGTTAAGAACAAGTATCCTCTGCCATTAATGGACTCCCCCTTTCACCCTCTACACGATGCCACCATCTTCACCAAGTTAGACCTACGTAACGCCTACCACCTGGTTCGTATTCGAGAGGGTGACGAGTGGAAGACCGCCTTCAATACCTCCCTCGGACACTTTGAGTACCTGGTCATGCCGTTCGGCCGAACTAACGCACCTGCCATATTCCAGGTGCTCGTCAACGACGTCCTTCTGGACTTACTAGGCCGACACGTATTCGTTTACCTCGACGATATCCTAATCTACTCCACCAATGCCAAGGAACATGAGATCCACGTCAGGCAAGTTCTCCAGAGACTGTTGGAGAACAAACTGTTTGTCAAAGCGGAGAAATGTGTCTTCCACACTGACACTGTCGAGTTCCTTGGCTTCATTGTGGAGAAGGGACAGATCAGGGCGGATCCCAAGAAAGTTCAGGCGGTCACTGACTGCCCCATGCCTTCCTCTCGGAAACATCTCCAACACTTCTTGGGATTCGCCAATTTATACAGGAGATTCATCAGGTCTTATAGACAAGTTGTCTCCCCCCTCACCAAGCTCACATCCACTGCAATGCCATTCCGTTGGGGTCCCGAAGCGGAGGGAGTATTCATCAAGATCAAGAGACTGTTTTCCTCCGCTCCTATCCTGGTGCACCCCGACCCCACCCGCCAGTTTGTTTTGGAGACAGATGCGTCCGCACTGGGGTGGGAGCCGTGCTTTCGCAAGTTTCTTCCTCCAACAATCGGCTGCACCCATGCGCCTTCTTCTCCAAGAAGCTTTCACCTGCGGAGAGGATGGCTTCCCTCTCACCTTAGAAAACACCAAATTAGCCTGCTTGTTTAACGAATTTCATTTGATTATACAATGAAGCATTGTCAAACATCGATTCCATGAGACTCTTATCCTGCAGACAGATCACAGGCAATGAATTCGGCTAGCGAAGTTCAAGCTTAATCTGAAGTTCATATTACGTGTATTATAATATTGATTACTAACATAAATAGCATTCTTTTGCCTTGATGACACTAAAACACTAAAGCTGTCAGGTTGGGAACCAATAGGTTTACGCATATTTTTCCTCGTTTTATATTGTCCTGCTTATGGAAATATATATATATATATTTCTTTTTTATTTTTTATTATTTTTACTGGTAGCTTAATGCCTAAAACAAGCCCACTTACCCGCGATTCAAGGGCCAATGTCTATTCCGGGAAAATCTTCTATTTTTGGGAAAAATATTTGATATTTTTATGCTTGTTTTAACTATTGTCCTCTAACAGAAGATTGTCCCCCGGGAAGATTGCAGGAACTATTGCCCAATCTAGAGTCATAGCTTGATTCAGTATAATTGCGAATACATGTGTAACCTTAGACGTAGCATCGCACATCGCCCCTGGATGTTGATGGAGTGGGCCCCCTTTCGTTTCACATAGTATATAGCGATCTCTGCCGAGGCAGAAACCCAGGAAACCCAAGGTTTGCCATGAACTGCTGTTTTACCCATTCTTGGCTGACAGGTGTGATGGAGACTTTAATGTATTTGTTGCATATAGGAGTGCATAGGGACAGTACAGCAGGCATGTGTCTCCAGCTCAGCTGCCAGGAGATGATAGAAGTTTGTTAAAATCTGGCGGGATGAAAGCAATTTAAGGCAGCATTCCCCTTCACTGAGGGACAGGGATGTGGTTTTTGACCGATGGACCCTTTTATTATTATGCACGTTTTGATATAGCCTACACAATAATAATATTTCACATTGTTATCTTGATATATTTAGTCATGCTTGTGTAGTGCATGTCCATTGGAAATCAACTTGCATTCATGTGACCCTGGACCGCATTTCCAAAAGACTACATATACCGGCATGCGACAGTCATGTGATCCTGGGCAGGACTTGACCAATCAGGACTGAGTTCCCGGTTCTATAAAACTTCGAGCAAACTTCTTGTCCCCCCTTCTTTCTTCTGAGCTTCTTACCACTTCTTAGCTTACGCCTTTACTCACTTGGCGTTAGCTCCAAGTTATACACGGACTCCACCTTCTCAGCTGCGGAGGTGGGCATATAAGCCGAGAGAATCATTCCGTCAATCCGGTCCTATCTGTTAGCGTGTCCGAGCGAAGCCGTTTCCGTTGTACGATGTGGCTTTAAAGTGACAACCAGAGAAGCGTGCGTAGCTTAGTTACCATGCATCAATGCAAAGAGTTCAAGAAACAACTTACTGGAGGACAAAGGACCAGTAAATCTTCTTCAAAAGTTTCCAGCAACACTCACCAAAAAAGACAACCCAATCAAGAGACGCTGCCAAAAGACAGAACTTTCTGGACACATCAAAGCCACGGAACCAGCCTGTGTAGCTGCTCCAGTACAGTAACTGGACTGACACAAACATCCAGGCAATAGTTTAGGAAAACTTTTGTTTAATGTTTATTATCGATGTAATTACGTGTTTGAATGTATTCACTGTGCGTATTGAGAGTAACATTCATTTATAACTTAACACAGCAGGCTATCGACAGCCAATTAGCCTCGCATAAGCTAAAGTTACAGAGCCTACTCTAACTGACTCTAACACTAATTTACAATCTGCCTCCCTTTTAAATCGAGATCTGTGCATGCAATCTCCCTTTGTACTAATACCTAACCCATTAGATATAGGATCCCGTGCCTGTAAACGGATAGGGGCCTGGAATTTAGCTAGACGTGGCTACATTTCTATAGCCTCAATACACGCCATGTTTCAGGCCACGTTAGCTTCATGCTAAAGCTAGATTTGTATTTCCCCCACGGGGTACGTCTTGTGATCTCTGAACACCACGTGTTCTGGCGCACATACTGTGAATTCTATATGCCCCTGTGTGTAACAGACAGGTGGGTGTATGCGCGTTGTGGATGCACTTACAATATATGCGCCATTAAAATAACATGTAAACAACTGCGACATGACTTTAGACCAGGTTTGTGGTGGTTTTAGCGCAAGCGCTTACTGCTGGCTCAAGATAGCAATACGACAAAAATGATCCTGTCCACTGTGAGGGGGAGTGTAAGGTTCGGAGAACCAAACGCGACTGATAACGCCGCGTTCTCACAGCGAGCAACATGGTTGCTGGGTCGGTCAAGTCTACGAGGCTGGGGGAGGGGCAAGAGCTTCCCGTTGTGTCATCCAAGTCAGCTCGTGCAGCTACAATTTTTTGATGAAGAGAAACAACGGCAGTAGCCTACATATAAGAAAGACATATTTGCGATGCAGCCTATTCTTTATAGTTATGTCATGATGCTGGGCCAGTTTGGACTGTAAGGGCATGTTAGACGGAAAGCTGACCAACATCATGCCAAACTGTATCTACAAATAAAGAAGCTATACCGTCTTTCATCATCAAAACCGATTATTTCTCGAACGTAATTGCAAGTACCGAGAAATAATCGGTTTTGATGATGAAAGACTATCTATCTATCTATCTAGATAGATTTATGTATAAAACTCAACATGTAGTTTGGGCTCAATGTGATATTGGTAGAACAAGCCACATATATATCCTTTAAGGTTATGTTATGACACTGATAATTATACAATGATAATATATAAATTATTCACTGTTGTTACCGCTGCTAACCCTATTTCACCTAGCTTAGTTTGATAGGCAATATTACGTAGGTTACGGAACAATTATTCACAAAATGGTTTTGTGTGGGTTGGAGAAATATGAAGCACATAACTCTGATTGGCTGTTACGGCCGATGTCGGCGAAACAGTTAAACTGCGGGCAACATTTATCGGCCGATTTTGGTCACTCAGTTGCTGAGTTGCTCAGGTCGCTGACCATCGCTCAGCTTCATAGAGAATGAATGGACTTCCGGGAACTGGGCGACCAAAGTTGCTTGATATGAGAATGCAGCGTAAGGATTTCTAAAAGCGTATCTAGAGAGAGATACGCCACAAAACGTGGAAGTAGGCGCACCAGGACTGGGATAACACAGGATCGGAAGCAAAACTTCCCTAGCACAAGGTGAGACAAAGCAACCTCCAAAAACTGAGGCGATCTCGATAAATAACGAGAATAACTAACAAAAGAACCTCACGCAAATAATTAGGTGTAACAAGAGGTGATGAAACTAAACTAAACTCGAAAAAACTAGTGAAGGAAAAGAATAGAAAAGACATGTTAGCCAAAGCTCTTGTGGAAAAAGAGCTGAACACAACTGGCAACAGGTAAAAAGAATAAAGGATAAAGAAAGATTGGAAAGGAAAGAGAAAACCAATCTAATCCTAAATCTTATCTTATGTTGCGTTTTCTCTATTTGTACGAACCAGAAATGAAGCGACTGAAATTCCTACACCTTACCGACTTCGTATGTCAACATAGCAAAGACAATCTTGAAGTGCGGAAATACGGAAGTCCTGAGGTATTTATAGCCGGCAGGACACACAAAACAGGTGAAGGGAATAATTGTCGGGCAAGACATGAATACCGGAACGGAGGCGAAAAAAATCAGATAGAGCGTCCCGACGACGCCAAAAAGGAAACCAAAAACGTCAAAAAGCAAAGGCTGCAAATAACCATGACAGGCCACACCTCAAGATCACTTGGTATTTAAACGACGTGAGCGCTGGTCGCTAAAATGACACCTGCACCGGTCTGAAACTAGCAAAGACACTAAGAGCCACACTGTGTTTGGGATAGATAGGGCCCTAAGTGCATTTCACTACTAATACTGGTGATGATTTCAATGGTGATGGTGATGATATAATTTAAATCATAACTATTAATACTGTCACTACAATACATTGTGATTAATTTTGGATTAATCTTTGTTTTAAAACCATTTATACTATTTCTCATTGTAATGATACAAATTACTTTGATTATTGAAGATGATACTTTGAAGATGATGACTTGACAGTCTAATTTAAGGCAACTTCTAACTACCTAAAAAGCCTTTGAAGAAAGAGAACTGGTTTCTAGACTCCTAATAAATGTAGTACATGTACATTAACCATCATAACCATCTTAACCATCCAGAAAGCAGCTGCCTGGCTTGTGATCAACCTCCCGAAATTTTCGCATGTCACCCCCCTGCTGAGGTCACTCCACTAGCTGCCAGTTGCAGCCAGGATCAGGTTCAAAGTTCTGACCCTGGCCTACACTGCAGCCAATAGGACAGGCTCCGCCTACCTGCAGGACTTAATCCAGAACTATGTTCCTGCTCGACCTCTTCGCTCTTCTACAGCAGGGCGACTCACACTTCCCAACTGCTGAGCTTTTCCACCCTAGCTCCTCAGTGGTGGAACAAACTCCCCATTTCCCTATGTTCTACTCCAACCCTGCCTGCGTTCCGACGTGGCCTGAAGACACACCTCTTATTTATTTGTTTATTTCGGCATGTGTATAGTCACATTGCATCACATTTCTGAAATATGCATTTAACAAATACATTTCCTGCCGAAAAGGGATACGGGAAAAAAGCAGACTGCTTATCAAGTCCCGCCCCCACCTCTTCAGACTCCACC
Organism: Synaphobranchus kaupii; assembly: GCA_029718625.1. Lineage (NCBI taxonomy): Eukaryota > Metazoa > Chordata > Actinopteri > Anguilliformes > Synaphobranchidae > Synaphobranchus > Synaphobranchus kaupii. The sequence goes on from CM056382.1 coordinate 37,998,859, forward strand.
TTGACTGATATACTAATCTAGGACCTCTCATGTTACTTGTTCCCTGTGTTTTCTTGTCTAACTGTTGTTATAGTTTATAATAGTATTTAGAATAGAATTGTAGCATAGCTGATTTAGCCACAGCTTACTGTGACCTACATTCAAATGTTCATTACTAGGGATAGCTGCTACATTATGGGAAGGATGTGCTTTGTCTTATCTGTTCTGTAGTTACTTCGATGACGTTTCTGTATGCACTTATTGTATGTCGCTTTGGATAAAAGCGTCTGCTAAATGACTGTAATGTAATAAAAACCTAAATTCACCGCTCTGGATGTTGATTGTAGTAGCTTTAATTAGGCTGGTCTTAATCAGCTTTAATCAGTTGGACTTAGTAAATAAGGAAGAAAAATTAAGAAAATAATTGAAAGAGCTGTACATTAGGTGCATTCAGAAATTGTTTTCATCTGCTACCAATCTAGGTAGCAGCAGAAAAGGGGACATTGTCTCTATGCAAGTTACTATCAATGAAATTATATATTTTGTGCATTTTAATAAAACCTTTAGTGTTGTAGGACAATAAAAGGTATATAAATAATAGAAGCTGTAAATAAAACCAAGTTGTAATGATGGGAGAGGGAAATATCTCTCTTCCCTATTTCTCAAAGAATTGATTTGACAAGCCGTTTCCAAAGACATTAAACTCCGATGCACTTCTCACCCCATCCCAAGAAAGAAGGTGAAGCATTTCCTCTTATAATCAGCATTAAAATTCACCAAAACGCTTGAGTTATTCGATCATTTTTAAACACCTCCTTTTCCTTGGACTCCAAACCATGGCACTGTTCAAGGGTAACCAACCACTGTCTTATAACTTTATTATATTTTTCTTAATCGGTTTTTAAATATTTATGAATCGCCAAAGCCACCCTGTCCGGAAACTAGAACGGAGGCGGTGCTGAAATGCTTTCTGAGGCTGGCCATGGCTCTGTAAGAGTGCAGGCAGGAGATTTGGGACAGAGCAGAGCATGAAACCCATCTGTTGATGAGAGGAAATCCCTGGTTTCTAATTAATAGAGGTACACAGGGCCAGGGGATGAGGGGGGATCAGGGAAATGAAATCAGGAAAAAGATACCATCACTCATTTCTGGGACCCATTGTCACACTTCAGAATCTGCTGTAATGAATCACTCAAGCATTCTGCAGACACATTTAAATGGTGAAGAAAATTCATTGTCCGGTGGAGAGCACTCGATAAGGATCTGTCTTCTCCCTCTTCTCCTTCTTTGTCAGAGGGCCCCTCTGATCAAAAAACGAAATCAAGGCCCTGCAACAGGTGCGCTCTTCTGTAAAGCTGCAAGAATCTTGCAAATGAACTGAAAAGACGACACTTTATTTCTCAAATTCAGTTTCCAATCTCCGGCAAGGGGGGAAAGAAAGAGGCAGCCGGAGATGTTTCTGGGGGAAGCTTAAGATCAGAGGATTTGCCGTGCTGGAAATTCTTCTGGGGTCAAGTGAAAGCATCAAGGTTCGGAGGAAATAAAATAATACTCATCCTGTCAATTTACAAGAGCAGCCTGCTACTGCTTTTCTCCAGCACCGCAGACAAGCGCTGGCAGGAGGCTGAGCCGTGCAAGTAAGGCCTTCCCCGCTCACAATAAGACAGCTTTATCAAAAAGGAGCCTTAATGAAGGGGATGCTGGGGTCCGTTATTCTCACGGTCAATTTAAAGTCAGTTTCAAGTTGTTGTTTATTTTTTCTGTGGATAGTGGCACCACCACAAAATACAAATTGGACAGAATGTGATTATCAAAGCAGAATGACGCAGTTTGAGAAGAAAATTTTGCTTGCATATTGATTGCATATTTCATACTATATACAGTACATAAATTAAACTTCAAAATAGTTTTAAGTGTTAATTTGGCTACCAAGCATGATACATTGTTCAGGTATATATATATATATATATATATATATATATATATATATATATATATATAAACAGTATGTATATACACAAAACTAAACATTAACCTTAGCTGTTTATATTCCTCAATATGTTTAACCAGAGGACACAGCAGCATCATCCCTCGTCATTTCCTCATTTAACAGACTGGTAAGACAACATTGTATATAAATAAGATATAATATATTTAGTTATAGCTCAATGATAATAATATGTAAGTATCTCAGCCATGGTTAGCAGGGACCCAATTTAAAAAATTTAAATTTTGCCAAATTAGTGAGGGAACTTGTGACAGTTCTCTGGACACTTGGCACTATTAGAATCAGCTTTAGCTTGCTAACTACAGGCTGGCCAAACATTGGACCTAGCCAGAAGTGCACACGATGGTTACACACAGTGGCAGCACCAGTTAAACATGGATACAGTATATGTGTGGAGCATATACTGTATCCATGTTTAACTGGATACAGTATATGTGTGGAGCATAGAACCGTGCGAACAAACAACACAGGCAGTAGGACAACATTAGCAAACAGCCATATTCACATTTAAGAATATATCCCTTTTCTGTTTTCATTCAATTAATATCAGCTGGGATAAAACATGTAGTTAATGGGGCCTCTGACTCAAAGTTTATTTTTCAAAAAAAATAGTGGTTCAGAGGGTGTTAGATATCAGATGTCATGAGGTGGGCTATTAGATATTAAGCTCAGAAATGGGAGTCTGATGATTTTCACACCTTGGGTGTTTTTTTAACACTTCAGAGAGCAGGGAACATAACAGATCACCACTAGTATGTAGGGAATCTGTTATGCTGTGGCATAGCCATAGGGGCAGATTTGCTTATAAGTACAAACCGTACTTGTTAGCTGATCTTCTGAACCTTTCTTGTGCGCTGAAAAAGGGAGGCTTGAAGGGTAAGTTTACACAAATCTCATTTTCATATTTTTTTCATCAACCCCACGATATGTGTGGAAAAAACATGATATTCACCATCTTCTCTAGATATCAGCAAGTTTCTGATTTTAAAAATAAATGTATCAGCACTACCCTTCACACCAGCAAAGATAAGGATTAAATAGATGATTACCTGTAAGTTTGGGCTTCATGGCAAGTGTGCATGGTTATCCAGGATTCATATGGTCATTGTAATGAAAATTTGATTTGATATAGTGTACACAAGATGGACATTGATCCATGGTTTTCTTTTACCTCTGCTTCATTATCTCAGATTGTAATGTTTTATTATAGACAGAAGAGAAATAAATGTATTATGGGAGCCTATACAGTAAGCTTAAAAAGAAAGTTTGCAGAAAAGTTTTCTCTTATTTTCAATAATTCTTATCTGAAAAAATGTACATATTGTCTTGCATTTTTACTATTTAAAAGCATAGGACGTTGAAAATTGAGTAGGGTATAATTTTTATTTTATATCAATAGAAACAATGGGCTCAGACACAATGAACATGTTTTTTATTTACAGTAGGTGAACTACTGCTCTAAGACATCTTTCTTGTGTGTGAAAACCTTGGACAGACAGACAAAAACCACTTTCACAAAACTCAGGCACTGAACATATACATTTAGTTTAAAAACAAAAAAAAAAATTTTGGAATCAGATGGATGATGTCATGCTCTTCAGAAACAAATGGTGGTACATAGAAGGTAGAAGAACACTACGTAGCTTTCCATTGCCATTACACCTTGTTGCATGACTGACATCTGAGCACTGATGAAAAGGCAGAACAATCTCCAACATTGTTTTTCAATCTAGAGAGAAATAACCCAGAGCAAAAAGGCCTTCAACAGAATGGATGAATTTGTTCTGGGTTTTGTTGGACTTGAGTGTTCAGCTTAGTTTTCACATTAAGCTAAATATATTGTACAAAGGTGATGACAGCAGTGTGAAACCACTATTGTGTAAGGTGGACAGAACGCAATGATAGTCTAAAGATTAAAATGCGGGAAGGGTTACACACACAATCTTGCATCTTGATTTATGTGCACCAATGTAAAATGTCTTCACCCCAAACTCTGTTAAGTAATTATTCTTCAGTGTTGCTGACCCAGAAAACAACAAAGTTTTCAAAGTGGACTTTATAATTAGTAATGGACTCGCTAAAAGAAATCAAACTCTAGATTGGGCATGAAGTTCATCCAGTTTGTTCTGCAGGGACTGGACATTGATTGTGATTGAATGTAGTTTTCTCAAACACTCTCCTCCATGCCTACTAGCATCTCCTGCATTTGACCTAAATGTTTGTCAGAAGCCCCAATCTTACAGTGATTGGGAGGGTGAAGGAGCAGAAGTTACTCACAGGTTAGGGTGAGTCGAGAGTTGTGCACTGTGTAATCGAGCCTGCATGCTTATTGATCCATTTGCTTTTTTCTGAGAGTGGAATTGTCTGTAGTGTTGTAAATGGAAACAACACATGGGAGGGAATATATCCAGGAAAGTGATGGCGATTTTTCCACTAAGGTACTAAATATAGTGACTTGCCCTCCCATGTGACCAGTCTGAATAAAGCACCAGTCCTTGTTGGTGTGATGTGCTCCACAGTCTACAATAAAATCTTGTCAATTATGCTGCCTGTGGCTGGGAGTCCCAGGGGATACTATACAAATGTACACAGTTAGCCAGAGCATGACCCAGGGAGGGAGGGTTGTAGTAAGCAGGGCCTCTCCCACCTCATCTCTAATTAATTCCAATAGTCCATCAGTCACCTGTGATCTGCCTGCGCCAGCTGTGCAAGCAGGCCTCTGGACCAATGGCTGCTTAACTTTGCTGATGGAATGCAGAGTTACAGGAAGGACAGGCTTGCTAGTTTGTGGTTCTCATGCATTCTTCTGAATTGATGGACAACTGTTTTTTACAGTGTGCACCCAGGTGAAAAAATATTATACTTGAAATATACTTTTTTCAAAGTATACTTTTAGTAGTTTTTGTACTAATTATGTACTTTGTGCTAAATTGGCAGCGCTTTAAGTATACTAAGTGCACTAAAGTTGTTCAAAAGTAGAACTTAAGTGTACTTCAAGTGCAGTGTGTATGTTAAAATGGGACTATTTTTAGTATACTTAAGTGCACTATGTCTGTATGTTAAAATGGGACTATTTTTTGTGTACTTAAGCATATTTAAGTGCAATAACAACATTTGTTGGTATCTTAAATACACTTGCAGTACAATTTCATTATGTCACCAGTGCGTTTGAAACTAATTTTAAAACATTTACGGTGCGTTTGAGACTATACTAAATAAATACACTTTGTTACAGTACATTTTAAACATACTTCAAATTAAGTACAAAAAGGAAAAGTATACTTGTAATAATGTTTGTATTTTTTTATTTTATACTTAAAAAGTTTATACTTTTATATTTTTATTACACTAAAGTATACTAGTTTTTCACCTGGGCATGCTGGCTATAGTTCCAGCTCTTCATTGCAGTATGGGACTACGAATACTACCCCCATCCCACATTGTGAGAAAGGTAAAAATAATGGTTAAAAAGTATTTTAAATAATGAGGAATTCTGTTTTTCCTGATGCTACGAATGTACTAATACGATTAAAATCTCAGCAGAGATTGTGGCTTTACCTAATTATTAGATAGGAAGCCAGCATGCTAACTGGGTGAGTCAAGGGTAAATTAATGTTCATATAATGTTTGAATATTACATTTTACTTTAAGAACAAGAGGTTCCCAACCTAGGAGTCAATTATTACATTGTCTGGGCATTTTATAATATTTACTATATCTATAAGCTATCTTGGATAATTGATTTAATTTATAAGCTAACATAATTCATTGTTAAATGTGGTGATGGCTGGCTCATTTGATAATGCACCAGCTTTAATTTCTGCATTTATTGTGTATAGCAAATGTAACAAAACCAAAAATATACAGTATATTATAGTATGTTAAAGTACTTAGAGCTAATTTATTAATAGTACTGCAGTATGTAATATCTGGCTACCTGACAATGACATCACACCTAAAAGGTACCTCGTTGTAACCATTTTCACATTTTGGTAATATTTGGTAACATTTTGGTAATATGCAATAATGTTTTTATGCCTGACTACTATCTTTTTGGAAAACTCATTTTGAATCTCAACGTATTGTAAAGTTCAGAATTATAATATACAAATACATTTGGTTTCACTTTATGATTTCCCCAAATAAACATTTTGAATGGAATGGTACTTTGTTACAGAACATGTAATGAAACAGAACATAGCAAAAACCCTCCATTACATGAGAGGTTATGTGATTGCCTATGTCTGTGAGGCTGCTGACAGGTTGACTAAGTCATGGATGGAATTGGATGACACTTGGTGATATGGTAGGACATGGGATACATGATTACATTTCTAGGCTGATATAATGTTTAAGGCTGAAGGATATGGACTCTGCAGAGTACCTCTCTGGGTTAATAATGTTTATTCATGTTATCTACATGCTGAATAAAGTGGTGTTAAATGCCAACTTTGGATGGAACCTCTTCAGAGTAAAGGAAATGGTTTGTAATCGTCTGTAAAATAACAGAATCTGTTTAAAATAGCAATTCATCTTATATAAATGTAAATGTAGTAAGTTACCAAATGCAGCATTAGGTAATGCTTTGTTTTTCAGATTCAACCTATGACTGTATCACTTAACTGTGAACTGTGGGATTGTTTTGAGGTTAGTATCCCGCTCATACTTAACAGACCCAGGGATACTACAATGGGGTGTCACTCTATTATTTACATAACCAACTGGGCTTGAATAATCTATTCTTTTCCTAATGCCTCTGCAAAACTGTGAAAAGCAGACCAAACTAAATGTAAAAAAGAATTGCAGTCCTTCAATACCTACGCAGGAAATGCACAGCAAAAATCTATCAATACAGAACTGGACTAAGGCAGTCCACAGTTTTTCTTCTTATTGAGTAAAGTTTAATGAACAAAGCAGCCCATATTTTTGTGAACCAAGCTTAGTTTATGAAGACATTTAAAACTGGCCTTGAAAAAAGGATAGAAAAAAGGATATAAACAAATATCTGACTTCATTCATTCTGCCCTAATGTGGTTATATCAGAAAGGGAAAAAAACATATCCTCCTGTATCATGCACTACCTGCCTGCAGGGGATTTACTATATTACTGATGGATGTTTCCCTCAAAATCTAATTTGTAAATGTATATGCACTGGAGTATATGTTTCAGAGACATCTCTCTCCCCTCAAATACACATATTTCTGCATTTACTTCTCTGCTTTGCCTTTCTTTTTTGCTTTTTAAAAAAAGGTAATTTAAGTTTTTTAGTAGCTCAATGCGCAATAGTTCAATCCATCCCAGGGGACCTATACCCCGGTTAAACAAGGTTTTTACTGTTCTTTTTTCCCCCTCAACCCTTATATCCCAATGCAATTATTTAATATACACCCACTCGTAGTCTGCATATGAGATATGAATATAATTGTATGTTACTTTTTAATTACAGGAAAAATCTAACTTGTAAGATGATGGGCTGGAAGGTGCCGTTGCATTGTTATTTTTTTTTCATCCTCGTTTTCTGATTATGTGAGCTGGGCTCCTTTGCTAAGCGATGATAAGCGGAATTTCCATGTTCTCTGCATAATTAATCCATCTTTGCCTCTCTTCATGCCAACTCTCCCGTTATCGCCTGCACATGCCTGAATTGCAAAAGAATCCTCTCTTCAATTGGAACTTATTGATATTCTAAAAAAAAAAAAAAAAAACTGGAAATCCTTAAATTTAAGCCACAGATTGTTAAATGGATTAATTTCGCGGCAATCGCAAGCATCTAACGCGGGAAGACAGGCAAAGCAAATTGAAAGTGTCTCCTGCTTGTGGAGTTTTAGTCCCAAATGATAGGGTTTATTGGCATGTTTTTTTCTCCATAGTCAAAAATTACCATTCATTTGCATCGCATAAAATACTTTTATATGGTTGAAAATTCAGAGGAATTTCTTTCAATGCCTGTCTTTGCCTGCATGATAACAACTTCAGCTTCCCACATCTGGACGCTTTTGATACTGGGTGAAAGGAATGTCTGAATATTTAATATTTTTATCTGTTTTCATCAATGGTTTCACCATTAAGGATGGCTCTGCTATTTGCATGGAGCCTGGCAGATGTAGATTTATTTTCTCAGTCGACGTTCTGCTCTTGTGTGAATATATTGGTGCATTTTTCCTCCTTTTCTATGTGTTGCTGTCACTGTGTATGTAATAAACGGCATTTCTCACCATAAGTGTAATAAACAGCATTTCTATAGCACCTTGTATTAAGTGTTGCTGATTAATTGCCTTCTTTGTACATTCAATGCATTTCAAAATGAATGTGAAGTCACATTGAATATTTTTGGCCATGTCAGAATGTCCTCGGAAAATGAGCAATTGCACATCTTTTACATCATTTTTTAATACGTGAATTTTAGTGATGCAACTGTGTATGCTCATTAAATGAGTTATATAAACAATCACATTTAAATTGAAATGGAAGAGTGTTTTTTGTACCATACTGGGGATTAAATAAAGGGATTTCAGATTAACTGGTAGCCATGGCAAGGATAGGATACAAACCTATTATTGTTACATCTGTCATCTTTAGGAAGACTGATTGCAAATATATAATTAACCAAGCCTGTTCTGGACAATGCCTGGGCCTTTATAATCTAATAATTATAGATTAATCAACTCGATATTCTGTATACATTCTTGGCAGTTCCAGTTAAGATGTTGCATAAATTGGATGCAGCTGTAATTCTGGGCAATTAATCTGTCAAAATGTAGAGCCAGAACGCCATGCATTTTGCATCCATATGGCATTTCTTTCTGATACCGATCATATATTATTCTTACAAAGTCAATCTGAAAGAGGCTTCCAAATACTGCTGCCCTGCATACATAATTTATTGAATATATTATATGTGACACAGATAAAATAAAAATAAAAACTTATATTTTCCCTCAAATGGTCAGAATACGGTTCCTTCAGATAGCCGTTTAATGCTTGTGCCGTTTAATGTTTGGCTGTTTAATGTTTGACAAGGTTGTCTTTTCTTTACCTTCAATAACATGGTGTAGAAAACCTTAGAATGTCCAACCAGAAAATATACACTATGTCTTTTTATATATCTTAAAGAAATTAATTATAAAAAAAGTATTATAATATAATATACTGTATATAATATAATTACATATTATAATCACACAATAGGTTTTTTTTGGGAATGATTTACACAACTCATAAAGGAGACTTTATAAATAGTTTTGCATAGTGGTTAGTGAAGTGTTTCCAATCTCAAGTTTATTACAGCACAATTTTAATAGTTTGAACCTTATGAGTAGAAGCTACAAGTAACTGTGAACTGTATGATTATGAACCCTTGTGTTGGCTTCATATTATGTATACTCAGAAAGGGTCATTTTTGACCCAGAGGGCAATAGGAGGGTTAAGGATCACTTTAGCTGCAGTGTTTAATTTCAATTTGCATTCCATGAGTACACTTAAAATAATCTACTCAGTAATAATTCAGTAAACACTAAAGATTTCAGGAAATAATCTTATTGCTTAAGAATACCATGATAAATATGACAAGGTACAGCAGGGTGAATGGAAAAATTCCCATTATCTGAACTCTTTATTTGGTGCGCTTGCATCACCATTTTGTTACATTGGTGCTGTCCAGCAGAAAGCCCAATGTTGCAGAGTCAGCCAAACTGGACGGCTATTTCAGATGGTTTACCAATTTTAATCTTGTACTCATTCCAATTTCAAAATCAGCCTTGACGTCAGTAGCTTGCAGTCAGGGCATGCTAGTCATGCACTGTAGTAGCATTTAACATAATGTGCAAATTTCTAACACATAGTCTATGTATAATTGTGACAAGTGGCATTATTATGCCAATAAATATAGTTAAATCGCTACAGTGACACATTTTAATTCCTTTTACTACCCATTTTTGATACTTTGTCTTGCAAATGCAGCTTCACATAGAATAAGCTGTACTTGAACAGTGACTTGTTTCAGCTAATAACGTTCAAATCAATTTGTCTATTGCTACCACAAATTGTCAACAATGAGAGCAATTATCACTGAATATCATAGGTAACATGTTCTGCATGATCGTATTCCTAGTTCATCAGATGAGCAGTTCTACTCATCTGATGTCACACCGGTGTAAAAAATAAGATAACGTACATATTTGAAATATCACAAGCAGTAATACTTACATATCAAGGAGGAAAATTTCCCTCATGCATATCCCTCAGGCATATTCTCTGATGGAATCAATGCTATGATATCCATGGTATCTTGGCAACTATATGGTCTATCTTCTTCTGACCCACTCCTAAAATCCATGTAAGTAGGTGAGTATTTTCTCTATCCATGCTGAGAATTAATTAGTAAAAACTTGCAAAAATAACAGGAAAGAACTATTATGCCTCAGTGAGCGAATGTACATTCTAAGTTGTTTGTGTGAAACTAAGCTAATAAAACTAGAAATGCTGTTATGCCCAGCTGTAATTTATCAGTCAAATCATCCAATTGTAAGGGCGGGGGTGCGGAAGACCACATGCAACCGACAGGGGACTCCTATAGTTCTCCACGAAAGTAGAGAGACCACTAATAGGGGGATGGACAACCTGGTCTCACAGCCTATTCGTATCTATTCTACGAAATTCCAGTACCCGAAAATTCGTACATATTTTACGAATCAGAGATTACACACCACGTGACTTTACGATTTTCTCTGATTAATTACGAGACAAAACGGAGATCCACCATTTTTATTTCACGTTCAAATAAAGCGAATGGGTAAGCTGCCAGTATTGTACTTATAGTTTATGCGTATAGTTATAGTACATTCATAGAATACCTTTCTTATTTCGTAACCTAGGAATATCAGTTCCCTGTGTTTACTAGTTCCCTGTGTTTTTCCTGTCTGTTTGTTATAGTTTATAATAGTATTTAGAATAGAAGTGTAGTACAGCTTACTGTGAACTACAGTCAACGTTCATTACTAGGGATAGCTACTACATTATGGGAAGGATGTGCTTTGTCTTGTCTGTTCTGTAGTGATCTTGATGACGTCTCTGTATGCACTTATTGTACGTCGCTTTGGATAAAAGCGTCTGCTAAATGAATGTAATGTAATGTAATGTAATTGCATTTTAATGCAATATGATGTATAATTCTCAAGCTTCTTCGTCTCTGCTTTATCTGTGTGGGTTGCTATCTATAGGCTAGTCTTGTAGGCTATTACTTGCATTATACTAGCTGAGGTTAGCTAGGACTGTTCAGATCAGTGCATACTGCATAGGCTGCAATATGATTATTAATGGATTTAGCTTGTGAGCTAGCCATCAGAGCGTGTCGTTTTCGGCTCTTTTGAGACGTATAACATGAGAAAACCGAGCAGATCTGTAATAGAAACAACCGCGTCTCCCCGTTAACTTCTATAATGAACTGCGATTCCCATGATTCTGTGCGCTGTCTGTGTGTATTGCCAGAGACGTGATGGGTTGACCACTGAATTGGCTTCATGCCCCAATGAGCAGCTCCCATAGGAATCCATGGAACCGGTAAGCGGAAGCTGTCTCCAGTTCTTCTTATTTATCTCGATGGTTGAACTTCATTCATAAAACCAACAAAAAAATGTCTGCCAGTCTGCAAATAACAGGATTCCTAAATGCTTACGAAGGTAATCCCATATGCAAAAGGTCTGTAAAAATCTTATAAAAATCACATATGCCATATACAAAACTTAAATAAAATAAATATGTGGTAGAGAGCTAGCATATGCATTTCATGCTAAAATTAAATAGTTCCCTAATACATGGTACATTGAGAGATTGTATAAGAATTGTATAGAAATATATAATATAATAGGCTATTAATCAACATGCTTTTTATAAAACTTTGCAAGTATGATCATATATGATTTTTACAGACCTTTTGCATATGGGATTACCTTCATAAGCATTTAGGAATCCTGTTATTTGCAGACTGGCAGACCTTTTTTGTTGTTGTTAGTTTAAGCCAACACAATCTCTCAAGCATGGTACACAGCAGATATAGAATGTACAAAATACGCACTATTGTTATTTATAATAATAATAATAATAATAATAATAATAATGCAATTTTATTTAAAGCTTTTTTTTTACAGCAAAAGACTATTACACAGTTAAAGTAAAATATATAAAAACAATGGATAAATAAAACAAAAGACTTATTAAAATGAACATGAAAAAAATTCTCAAATCCAGAAGCTTGAGAAGCAATGCAATAATAATGGTATATAACGTAAGGAAGACTTAAAATTAAGTAATTAGATTATCAGTTTCCTTTTCAATTTAGAATTAAACAAATTTTGTAGGCTGATAACAACAACGATAATTTTCCATGCCAAATAAGCGTTCACGCGCTTCTCTGAAGCCTACAATACAATACAATACTTCGGCATAACCAGCAGGTAATGTGCGTATGTCAAGTGAAGACCTGACGTGGAGCTACGACCATTTCCATGGTCAAATGGAGTCACGTTGAAATTTTATAAATAACTACTTTGTCGTGATTTTTTACGTATGCCACACATAAGATGAAATTTGATCTAAAGTACTTTTTATAAATGAGGCCCCTGGTCTTGGCCCTTCTGCCCTTCTGACCATCTTCTAGACTCGCCTGTTTAGATTGCATCTTTGCTCCCTGAATTAATTGTTAGCATGCAAGTCTTGCTTTTTGAAATAGCATTTTAGGGGTATGTTAACAGTGATTTATACATCAACACTTGCCATGTTACTGACATTTTGGTTATTTAGACTTGTACTGTTTTTTTTTTTCAGTGTACCATTGTTTTTTTATTGGACATTTATCTTATATAGCACTATTTCTCATTCCCCCTCTACCTAACAGGTTCAGGAGAGGATATCAGCCTGCCTGGCTGACATTTCTATGTGGATGGCTACTCATCACCTGAAGCTCAACCTTCACAATACGGAACTGCGCTTCATACCTCACAGGACCTCCCCACTGCAAGCCCTCTCCATCACCGTCGACGGTACTATGGTGGCTGCCTCCCGCTCTGCAAGGAACCTGGGGATGGTCCTGGATGACCAGCTGGACTTCATGGAGCACATCAGGGCAACAGCACGGTCCTGGGTTCCTCCTGTACAACATCAGGAGGATTCGACCATACCTGACCACCTACTCGACCTAGCTTCTTGTCCAGACCATGGTTATCTCACGCCTGGATTACTCCTCCCAAAGTTTTCACACATCACCCCCCTGCTGAGGTCAGTCCACTGGCTGCCGGTCGCCGCCAGGATCAGGTTCAAAGTTCTGACCGTGGCCTACGCTGCAGCCAAAAGACAAGCCCTTCCTACCTGCAGGACATAATACAACACTAAACTCCAGCTCGACCACTTCGCTCTGCTCGTCCGGACTGCGGAGCTTCTCCACCCTAGCTCCCCAGTGGTGGAACGAACTCTTCACTCCTCTACGTTCTGATCAAGCACTGCCGGCTTTTCGTCGTGGTCTGAAGACACACCTCTTCAGACTCCACCTTGACTGACTTACAAATCTAGTACCAGTACTGTTTTTCGCTTGTTTCCTGTTCCTTAATTCTTAGTTGATTTTATAGTTGATAATGTCTTGTTGTCTTAGCCATAGCTTACTGTGTACTATACTCAATGTTCATGACTATGGATAGCTGCTATGTTATGATAAGAAATTAGCTCTATCTGAACTGATGTCATTGACCTTCGGTATGCACTTATTGTGCGTCACTTTGGATAAAAGCATCTGCCAAATGAATGTAATGTAAAGTTTATTATTATTATTATTATTATTATTTTATGCAAACTTATGCACTTTTTGCCTGGTAAGTCGCTCTGTATAAGCGCATCTGCCAAATTAATAAATGTATGTATTGATACACTTCTGTAATGTGATGGACCCTTTCTAGATTAAATAAGCTAAATGTCCAGCTAATAAAAGCTTGAAGACGCTGAAGTTCAATACGTCTCTGAGTGAATTAATCCAAAATTAATTTTACAGTGCATTGTGTACACTATATATTGATGTATTGATGTATCTTTCAAAACCTGATGGCCAATATACAGCATATAGTAATAATAATGTTTATCATTTTAGTCATATACAGTAAGTTAGAAATTGTATATACCACAACATCTGATATTGATTACAATGAAAATACCAATTTAAAATGGGTAGAAAATGATTTTTATATAATTACCAATAAAATCTCAGATCATGGGATAGACTACATTAACAATTTTTTTTTTTTAAATATATTTTTTTACATACAGCTGACACCCTTGCCATTTTTATGTATTTAAAGGGAATGCTTTCATTCCTACAAAGCTTTCACACTAGGCTACTGCATGCTGTTCACTTCTGTCTGCTTATTAATGATCAACCTGCTGGATTTGGAAAGCATTATAAATGTCTAGAAGTATCTAAGATAATTATCTAAGTATCAAAAGTTGGGTTCATGTGAGTAGCATGATCCCATTCGCAATATACGGAGGGCATCTTCGTGTGTGTTTACGGTTGTATAAAGCGGAACTACATTTCAGCGCCATTTTATTTCTTTGTGCTAATGAAATTATGACTGGGAACTGTAGTTCTTTTTTTGCAAATATATTCTCTATATACGTAATTATATAGTAATGGATAATGCATTATCTTGCTAACAGCCTAGTTATGCTAGCTACTTTAAACCAGAGCTAGGTACCTAGCTAGCTTCATGTGTTTTAGCTGCTAGTAGACAGTCAATTAATTATATATATTTAAATATTAATAGCTATTATAGTCCAAAGTAGATGGCAGTTCTCTATCCGTAATGTCATTAAACTGCAATTTTCTGGCATGTTGATCACCCTGACATGGATTAATTAAAATATAAATATACCCAAATTGGAAACTATGAAATTAAATACAAGAGCTATGGAAGGGTCAAAGGTCACAACAGTAAAATCTAGAGGCTTGAAATTTGGAAGCATGAATATATCCATGGCCTACATTGCATAAGCAAAAGAACAGACCCCTAGCACACATAGAAGCTCTATAGCACCACCTACAAATCTAATTTTTTTAAAAACTTTGACCCCTCCTACCTGGAGCACAAAGGCAGCCAAGCCTCCCAAATTTAGTATACAAGGACATCTCAGCACCCCCTATGACATATATATTTGCATGTAAGCATAAATTAAACTTGTCCTAATTAATTTGACAAATGATGAAAAATAGGTCTATGAAGGCTGTTAGAACTGCACTCAGCTTCTCAAAATCGTAGAAGCATGAAATTGTGCTAACTGAGTCTCATCAGGGCCTCTAGCATGCACACCAAAAACCAGACCCCTAGCATGAACACAGACTCTGTAGCGCCCCCTTGAAAATGTGATTTCTGAACATTTTGGGTACTCGCCATTTGTACACCGAATGATGTATCATGCTGAAATGTTGGAATCTAGACCACCTCTAGACATACTACAAATAATGTCAGAACCAGATCTCTAGCTAAAAAAAAAAAGTGGAGTATATGCTTTCGACAGGGGGCGCCACTTAAATTTCAGAATGAATGTACAACACTTTCCGAGGTGATTCTTAGGATCAAGCTGAGTCAGAAAACATCAGTCATAAGAACATTTCAGTAAAAATTACATTATAGGACTGCCATCTACTTTAAACTATTAATATTGAAAATGTATATCCGAACTGTCTACCAGCAGCTAAAACACGCGTAGCTAGCTAGGTACCTAGATCTGGTTGAACGTAGCTAGCATAACTGGCTTGCTAGCTAGATAATACATTAGCAATTACTAGATAATTACGTATAGGGAATATATTTGAATATAAAAACTACAATTCCCAGGAATACTCTCCTTAGCGCAAAGCAATAAAATGGCGCTGAAATGTAGTTCCGCTTGATACAACCGTAAACACACACGAAGATGCCCTCTGTTTATTGCGAATGGGATCACGCTACTCACATGAACCCAACTTTTGATACTTAGATAATTATCTTAGATACTAATCTAGACATTTATAATGCTTTCCAAATCCAGCAGGTTGATAATTCATAAGCAGACAGAAGTGAACAGCATGCAGTAGCCTAGTGTGAAAGCTGTGTAGGAATGAAAGCATTCCCTTTAAATACATAAAAATGACAAGGGTGTCAGCTGTATGTAAAAAAATATATTTAAAAAAAAAAAATTGTTAATGTAGTCTATCCCATGATCTGAGATTTTATTGGTAATTATATAAAAATCATTTTCTACCCATTTTAAATTGGTATTTTCATTGTAATCAATATCAGATGTTGTGGTATATACAATTTCTAACTTACTGTATATGACTAAAATGATAAACATTATTATTACTATATGCTGTATATTGGCCATCAGGTTTTGAAAGATACATCAATACATCAATATATAGTGTACACAATGCACTGTAAAATTAATTTTGGATTAATTCACTCAGAGACGTATTGAACTTCAGCGTCTTCAAGCTTTTATTAGCTGGACATTTAGCTTATTTAATCTAGAAAGGGTCCATCACATTACAGAAGTGTATCAATACAGACATTTATTCATTTCGCAGATGCGCTTATACAGAGCGACTTACAAGGCAAAAAGTGCATAAGCTAGCATAAAATAATAATAATAATAATAATAATAATAATAATAATAAACTTTATTTACATTACATTCATTTGGCAGATGCTTTTATCCAAAGCGACGCACAATAAGTGCATACCGAAGGTCAATGACATCAGTTCAGATAGAGCTAATTTCTTATCATAACATAGCAGCTATCCATAATCATGAACATTGAGTATAGTACACAGTAAGCTATGGCTAAGACAACAAGACATTATAAACTATAAAATCAACTAAGAATTAAGGAACAGGAAACAAGTACTGGTACTAGATTTGTAAGTCAGTCAAGGTGGAGTCTGAAGAGGTGTGTCTTCAGACCACGACGGAAAGCAAGCAGTGTTTGATCAGAACGTAGAGGAGTGAAGAGTTCGTTCCACCACTGGGGAGCTAGGGTGGAGAAGCTCCGCAGTCCGGACGAGCAGAGCAAAGTGGTCAAGCTGGAGTTTAGTGTTGTATTATGTCCTGCAGGTAGGAAGGGCTTGTCTTTTTGGCTGCAGCGTAGGCCAGGGTCAGAACTTTGAACCTGATCCTGGCGGCGACCGGCAGCCAGTGGACTGACCTCAGCAGGGGGGTGATGTGTGAAAACCTTGGGAGGAGTAATCCAGGCATGAGATAACCATGGTCTGGACGAGAAGCTGGGTCGAGTAGGTGGTCAGGTATGGTCGAATCCTCCTGATGTTGTACAGGAGGAACCTGCAGGACCGTGCTGTTGCCCTGATGTGCTCCATGAAGTCCAGCTGGTCATTCCTTGCAGAGTGGGAGGCAGCCACCATAGTACCGTCGACAGTGATGGAGAGGGCTTGCAGTGGGGAGGTCCTGTGAGGTATGAAGCGCAGTTACATATTGTGAAGGTTGAGCTTCAGGTGATGAGTAGCCATCCACATAGAAATGTCAGCCAGGCAGGCTGATATCCTCTCCTTAACCTGTTAGGTAGAGGGGAGAATGAGAAATAGTGCTATATAAGAGAAATGTCCAATAAAAAAAACAATGTGTGGTAGGGGGGCGTGGTTTTAGGCGCTGCCGGCAAGAGAGAGAGTGAACGCGTGTGGTTTGTGGAGCCGACACAGCTCTCGGGAATCATGCAATTGGTAACGATTGATTGTATTATTGTTTGTATCAATTAACCAATTGCCTTGATTGTTCGACAGTGAGCCTGAGTGCATAAAAGCCGGCCGGAACATCTGCGGGGAAAAGAGCGGAAGACGGAATTTATGTGTGTGTGTAAAAACCAGAGAGAGTTCGGAAATAAAGCCGTGTTCTCTAAAAATCCTGCCTGGTTACTGTCTCTGCACGGGAGCGGTGGTGCTCACCTCGCCACAGTGGTGGCCCGTACGGGGAAAAAAGGCGAAAACAGAGGACAGAAAAACAGGATTTTTTGAATAAAGCAATGGATAACAGCCAGGAGCAGCCGGAGCAGCCAACCTCCGTAGCAGCGCTGGGAAAATTGCTGGAGGGGCTAGCTGCCATGCAGGTACAACAGTCGGTTGCTCACGCCGAGCAGATGCAAGCCCTGCGAGAGCAGTCTAG
The DNA here is from genome assembly GCA_029718625.1 of Synaphobranchus kaupii. Taxonomy (NCBI): domain Eukaryota; kingdom Metazoa; phylum Chordata; class Actinopteri; order Anguilliformes; family Synaphobranchidae; genus Synaphobranchus; species Synaphobranchus kaupii. The sequence goes on from CM056382.1 coordinate 38,017,038, forward strand.
CCTCCAGACACAGGCGCTGCTACAGCTGGCTGCTGCCGGGGGTTCCAGGGGAAGGCAGAGCGTCTCGTCCCAGAAATTTCACCTTCCAAAGATGACAGCGGACGATGATGCTCAGGCCTTCCTCGAGGCGTTTGAGGTGGCAGCGGAGACGTGCAGGTGGCCACTGGAAGAGTGGTCGGTACGTCTTCTGCCCCACTTATCAGGGGAGGCGCAACAGGCGGCGCATGGACTGCCGGCAGCCGCTAGGAAAGATTTTAGAAATCTGAAAAAGGCGGTCCTCGACCGAATGGGATTCAGCCCGGAGGATCACCGATGTCGCTTCCAGGAGACCACCCTGACGGGAGAGGACCGGCCATTCGCATACGCCCAGCGGCTGACCGACATGGCGAGGCGCTGGCTACAGCCGGTGATAAGATCCGCAGCTGGAGTCGTGGAGCAGGTGGTCCTCGAGCGCTTCACCGCAGGGTTGCCGGCGGATATGGCCAGCTGGGTCCAGTGCCACCGGCCCACCAACCTGGACGTCGCCGTCACCCTGGCGGAGGACCACCTGGCACAACACCCCTTCACCCAGCAGCAGAAACCGGAGCCAGCGCCCCGAAAAAAGTTCACCACCCGTGCTCTTCCCCTTTCTCCCCCGTTTCCCGTCCCCAAAACCCCTCCTTCCCTCGTGTTAATCCCTTTATTTTGTCTCCTCCTTCTCCCCACTCAGGCTCAGTGGCGGTGCAGTCCGGCCCACAGGGAGCTCCTCAGACGCCTGGACCGGGGTGTTGGCGGTGCGGACAGCCGGGCCACCTGCGCCGCGATTGTCCGCTCATGGAGGTGGGGCAGGTGGTCCGTGTTGTCGGCCCGCCCACCTCCGCTCCCGATCTAGACGGGGCGTACTGCATTCCGGTAAGGGTGCAAGGGAGTGAACACCGGGCACTGTTGGACTCAGGGGCGATGCAGTCCATGATCCTACAGAGCCTGGTTCGGCCAGAGGCGTTGGTGACGGCACGTTGGGTATCTATTAGGTGTGTGCATGGGGATATACACAAGTACCCTATAGTGCCAGTGGAAATTTGTGTCAAAGAGAAAAAGCATATTCTAGAGGTTGCGGTTAGCTCCCGCCTCTCGCACCCTCTGATTCTGGGCACAGATTGGGCGGGGTTTAAACAGGTAGCTGAGAAGCTGATGGGGGTGCGATCACGACCGCTAGGGAAGTGTGACGTGTGTGCAGTTGACAGTGGTGACGCGGGGTCGCCTGACACTGCCGGGGGGGGGACGGCTCCGGGAGAGCCTCCGGTGGAGACTCCCCAGGTGCCGGTGTTCCACCCCGTGGAGGATTTCCCACTCGCGCAGTCTCGCGACGACACCCTACGCTTTGCCTTTGATCAGGTCGTATATGTGGATGGTCAGCTGGTGCGCCCAGACGCTGCACGCTCTCACCCATATTTTGTAATCATTAAGGACAGATTGTACAGAGTGAGTCGTGACACTCAGACAGGTGAGGAGATGACCCAGTTGTTGGTACCTAAAAGCCGCCGGGAAATGATTTTCCAGGCGGCTCATTACAACCCCATGGCTGGTCATTTAGGGTATGAGAAAACACTAAACCGGATAATGGCCCGGTTCTATTGGCCGGGCATTTGGGCGGACGTACGTCGGTGGTGTGTGTCCTGCCCAGACTGTCACCTAGTGAATTCCCCGGCCATCCCAAAAGCGCCGTTGCGCCCTCTACCGTTAATTGAGGTCCCTTTTGATAGAGTGGGCATGGATCTCATCGGGCCATTGGACAGAAGCACGCAGGGATACCGATTTGTGTTAGTTCTGGTGGATTATGCAACTAGGTATCCCGAAGCAGTGCCGTTATGCAATATCTCGGCTAAGAGTGTTGCGCAGGCTTTGTTTCAGATAATCTCCCGCGTCGGAATCCCGAAAGAGATTCTGACGGATCAAGGCACTTCGTTTATGTCACGCACATTACGCGAATTATATGAATTTTTGGGGATTCAGTCTATTAAAACCAACGTATACCATCCGCAAACAGATGGGCTCATGGAGCGTTTTAATAGGACTTTGAAGTCTATGATTCGGAAGTTCGTACACGATGATAGCCGAAATTGGGATAAGTGGTTAGTTCCTCTCTTGTTTGCAGTGCGAGAGGTTCCCCAGGCCTCCACGGGATTTTCCCTTTGAATTGCTGTTCGGTAGGCGACCACGGGGTGTCTTGGATATAGTTAAGGAAAGCTGGGAGGAGGGTCCAAGTCCCAGTAAAAACGAAATTCAGTACGTCATGGACTTGCGAGCAAAACTCCATACACTGGGTAGATTGTCACGGGAGAATTTGCTCGAGGCTCAGGAACGTCAGCAGAAGCACTACGATAGAGGAACTAAGCTACGTCAATTTTCACCGGGAGATAAAGTCCTGGTATTACTCCCGACGTCCAGCACAAAATTACTCGCCAAGTGGCAAGGACCCTTCGTGGTTACACGACGAGTGGGGGAAGTGGATTATGAGGTGGTGCGATCTGATAGAGAGTGGGCGAAACAGATTTATCACCTCAATCTACTAAAAGCATGGAAAGAGGTGGTACCGGTCTCTCTGGTCACGGTAGATCAGGAGAGAGATGAGCTGGGGCCTGAGGTACCAAATTCTACCGATCAAACCTCACCCCTTTCGGATAGCCATCTCCTACCGAATCAGAGAGCGGATCTTGCCTTGTTGCAAAAGCGGTTTGCGGATGTGTTTTCCCCTCTACGAGGTCACACTATCCTCATAAACCACCACATTGAGACAACCCCGGGCGTGACGGCGCGTTCACGGCCCTATAGACTACCGGAACATAAAAAGAAATTGGTTCAGGCAGAAATAAAGGCAATGCTGGAATTGGGGGTAATAGAGGAGTCTAACAGTGCCTGGAATAGTCCCATCGTGCTAGTGGGTAAGCCGGATGGATCTATTCGGTTCTGTGTAGACTATCGTAAGGTGAACGAAGTGTCACGTTTTCATACCTATCCAATGCCTCGGGTCGATGAACTCTTGGATCGGCTGGGCACAGCTCGTTTTTTTTCGACACTGGATTTAACCAAGGGCTACTGGCAGATTCCCTTGTCTCCAGAGTCCAAGGAAAAAACGGCTTTCTCCGCTCCGGACGGGTTGTACCAATTTCGGACACTTCCGTTTGGGTTATTCGGGGCCCCTGCCACATTTCAACGTCTCATGGACAGGGTGCTGCGTCCGCATGCTCCTTTCGCTGCAGCCTATCTGGATGACATTATCATCCACAGCAACAGCTGGGCTCAGCATGTGCGGCATGTGGGGGCGGTGTTAGAGTCCCTGAGACAGGCGGGGCTCACGGCTAACCCAAAGAAGTGTGCAATTGGCCGAGCGGAGGTACGGTATTTGGGGGTACCACTTGGGAAGTGGACAGGTGCGGCCTCTAGTGGACAAAACCGCAGCGATTGCGACCTGCCTCCGACCCAAGACAAAAAAAGAGGTGAGGAGGTTTTTGGGGCTGGCTGGCTACTACAGAAGGTTTATTCCTGCCTTCTTGGAGCTGACCAGTCCCCCTAACCGACTTGACTCGGAAAGGTGCCTCAGATACGGTCCAGTGGACGGAATTGTGCCGGCAGGCGTTTGAGCGGGTGAAGGAAGCTCTTTGTGGGAAACCGCTCCTGTTCACCCCTAACTTCTCTCTCCCTTTTAATGTGCAGACAGACGCATCGGACAGAGGGCTGGGGGCTGTTTTGACGTAGCAGGTGGAGGGGGTCGACCGACCAGTGCTGTACATTAGCAGGGAACTTTCACAACGCGAAGCTAAGTACAGCACGGTCGAGAAAGAGTGTCTGGCCATTCGGTGGGCGGTCGGGTCCCTCCGTTATTACCTACTGGGTCGCCCATTCACCCTCTGTTCGGACCATGCTCCCCTCCAATGGCTTCACCGCATGAAGGATACTAACGCCCGAATCACTCGTTGGTATCTGGCTTTACAGCCTTTTAATTTCAAGGTGATTCATAGGCCGGGAGCGCAGATGGTGGTGGCGGACTTTCTCTCTCGCCCGGTGGGGGAGGAGGAGGGGGGGGGTCGGTCATCGGCCGGATGGCTTCCCGGCCTAAGTCGGGCGGTGGGGGTATGTGGTAGGGGGGCGTGGTTTTAGGCGCTGCCGGCAAGAGAGAGAGTGAACGCGTGTGGTTTGTGGAGCCGACACAGCTCTCGGGAATCATGCAATTGGTAACGATTGATTGTATTATTGTTTGTATCAATTAACCAATTGCCTTGATTGTTCGACAGTGAGCCTGAGTGTATAAAAGCCGGCCAGAACATCTGCGGGGAAAAGAGCGGAGGACATAATTTATGTGTGTGTGTTAAAACCAGAGAGAGTTCGGAAATAAAGCCGTGTTCTCTAAAAATCCTGCCTGGTTACTGTCTCTGCACGGGAGCGGTGGTGCTCACCTCGCCACACAATGGTATACTGAAAAAAAAAACAGTAAATATGTCATGTTCTCACTCCCGTCCTCTTGTTTCCCGTGTTTTCCTTCTCCCTTTGTTTCATGTTTGTCTCTCCCTAGTTCGTTTCCCCCGTGCTGCAGATTGGGCGTGGTTTTTCCCCTTTCGTATCACTCTGTCCCACTACTCTTCTTCCGCCTATCCCACTCCTCCGTTTCGCATGCATTCCACACACTCTCTGCTCCATTAATCACTCTCTCATACATTCGCACGCGGCACCTAATTGATACTCGTTAATGTCACCCGGTGTTCTTTGTCCTGTGTCAGTTCGTTAACTCTCCTTGTGTGAACCTCTGGTCTTGTCTTGGTTATACCTGATATCCAGTCTAGTCTTGTAATTAAAAACCTTTTGTCTTGCTACCGGCGTTTACTTGCCTTTCCACTCCGTCAGGTTTCCGTCTAGCTCTTGCCAGGAACGGCGCTTCTCGCTGTTCGGTCTGTCCTGCCTCTCTGTACTAACCGTGTCTGCTTGAGTCTACCAACCTGCAGTTGTTTGCATTCCCTGCCTGTGTTGCTGTTTCCTGCCAAACCATCTGCCGTGTGTGCATGGAGTCGGGACCCCAGCTCTTCCACTCTGCGGCGGTGCCCGCCTCCTGCCTGTGCTGCTGCCGCTGCTGTCCTGTTCTGCGTACACGCCCGGCCTGGACCCCGCTCCGCTAACCTGCACTGTTCCTGCCACTCTGCTCTGCCCTGGTTCCCGCTCCCCGCTCCTCCTCTGCTCAGCTTACCTGGTCTCCTGTCACCATCACCAACCTCTGTCCACTCCTGCTCCCGCTGTTCCCCTGCTGTACCCATAACTGGACTGTTAGTCTTTAAATGTCTCCCTATGCTTCAGGAGGAAGCCTGGTCGAAGCATAATTTATTTAGAGCTTTGCGCTCTCCATTGTCTGTCTATTGAATCCAGTTCCGTCTTGGAATGATAACTGCCTTTGCCTTTTCTCTCCATGCTTCAGGAGGAATTCTGGTCGAAGCAATAAAATAATTGAGTATTGGCATTCTCTGTGTTCGTGCATTTGAGTCCAGTCCATATCCGGGATCGTAACAAAATAATTACATTATAATTACATTACATTATTTAAACACTAAATAATACATTAACCAAAATGTCAGTAACATGGCAAGTGTTGATGTATAAATCACTGTCAACATACCCCTAAAATGCTATTTCAAAAAGCAAGACTTGCATGCTAACAATTAATTCAGGGAGCAAAGATGCAATCTAAACAGGCGAGTCTTGAATCTATTATTTTTTCCTTTATTTATGCAGGGGGACCCCACTGAGACCGAAATCTCTTTTTCAGGGGGGCCCTGCGACCATACAATGATAAAACAGAAGAATGAACATTCTAGTAAGTTATACAGAGAAAATATGTACAGAGATGATTTGCAAGTAAAAGAGAATAAGAATAAATGGTAGTATATACATATATACATACACATACACATACACATACTTATACAAATGCATACATACTCATGTAAGTATACACATGAGCACAAACATATACAGGCCCACAATCATAGGATGCATCCTGTGCAAAGAACACATGGATGATTAGGCCATGCAGGTACATGTACCTTCCTTCTCTAATAAATTAAAAACCAGTTGCTTAAAATGTTCAACAGATACCAGTGACGTTAAGTGAAGTGATTCCTGGGTTTCATTCCACAATTTGGGCGCAGAAACACTGAAAGCAGTTTTACCCAGTTCAGTTCTAAATCGAGGTATATCTAAAGTAATCCAGTCCTGAGCTCTAGTATTATATTTTGAAACCTTAAAAAAAATATGTTTTGTTAAATAATGAGGGAGTTTCGCAAGCAACGCTTTATAAACTGTTTATACGATGTTGAGGAATGATATTTGCTTATTGTATTCGTTGTATTGCCTGGTTATTGTATTTTCCAAGTTTTGCATATTTCAAACATTTGAAAGTGATTGGAGGATCACCATCCCGCCATTAACACCGTTGAAAGTGATTGGAGGATCACTTTTTTCTTTAGACCGGGAAAAGTTTAGAGTTGCCTTTTTACTTGTCAGTCAAGATAACTAACTTAAACGAATACAGTAATTGACGTTAGCCAAATATGTCAAAGAAAATAAAGCAGCTCAGCATTGTGGAACTGTTGAGTCTGAAAAAGAAAAATAACAATAAGAAAATAACTATTTGGAGAATCAGCTTTCAGAGAACCAGTCCTCAGCTGAGTTAGCCCCACCGGGAGACAAGCTACCCACCAAAATGTTCTTTTATTTCTTTCTCTCTCTCTCTCTCTCTCTCTCACACACACACACACACACACACAATTGGCGTGCATTCAGTGATAATATTTTATTAGAAATTTAAGCAGTGAATACATTTTGTAGAGCATGTTCGATAGTTACATTGACTTGTCAGAAGTGTTTTCATTGTGTTAACATTAACTGCTGTAAGTCGCGTAACAGCTTGTTGCGCGCAACATTTCCATTCTATTGTGAGGTCTCTCCGGTTTTCCTGATGAAAGATCAGGCTACTGTAAGTCACGTAATATCTTTTTGCGCGCAACATTTCCATTCTATTGTGAAGTCTCTCCGGTTTAGCTTATGAAGGATCAGACTTTAACGTAGGCTAGGCCTACTCCTACGTTAGAACTTATTGTAATATGCGACCCTAAGACTGCAAAATATATCGGTAAATTACGTTGTAACGTTAGTCCTAAGTAGTGGCTTTGTTTTCATGTAGGCTATGGCTTGGCCTCCTCTATTGCGTACCCCGGGAAGAAATCCTGCGGGCGCCCCTGATGTCAGTTACACTGTATACTGTACATGTAAATACTTGTACTTGAAACGTTCAGACAGTTTTGCATACTTCCGGTGGGAGCTGGTTATTGTGATTTACAGATGTCTGCTTCAGTAAGTTCACTCCCACCTGTGGCGCTGCACCTTGAAAGAACATAGTCCCGCATAATAAGGAATGCACAATAAAGAGCCAAGAATGTTTCCCTTTGCAATAACCTGTTCGTTAGGCATGGCAAAAAAGGCAAGAGGGATGCATATTGCAACGTCGAGACAAGAAGGCCTCCATTTGTCGCTTTCTTGCTGACCGTTGCATGCATAGCATTTGGCCGTGCTGTCGATAAAGCCTCGAACACTGCGCAAGAATGGACAACGAACCTTAGGCTATGGCAGAGCAAGGCGAATATCAGGAGGTTCAGACGTAATAAGCTATAAAATATTATAGGCAGTGATAACATGGGTCCTCCAATAAAAAAAATCTAAAAACGAGAATGAGAAAACGGGTATTTATAAAAACAAATACATGAAGCAGTTAGTGTTCACACGTGCATTTTTATTTAGAACATTTTTGGCTTATCTTAAAACTCAATGCTTCATCTCAAGAGAGGAAATAATCGCCATGAAAGGCTATTATACAGTGCATACGGAAAGTATTCACTTTTTCCACATTTTGTTCTGTTACAGCCTTATTCCAAAATTGATTAAATTCATTTTTTCCCTCAAAATTCTACACACAACACCCCATAATGACAATGTGAAAAAAGTTTTTTTGAGATTTTTGCAAATTTATTAAAAATAAAAAAATAAAATTTCTCATTTACATAAGTATTCATACCCTTTGCTTTAACGTATTTTTAAAGTATCATATTTCATATTTGGTCACATATCCTTTACATGCTGTTACTTCCTGAAGTCTGTGACCATCAACATCAAAAAACTGTCGATATCTTATTTTCAGGTACTGTTACAAGCGATACTATAACCTCTCTGCATTTGAATGGATCTCTATGGAAATGGGGGGGTGAGACTAGATTCAGCTGTAAATTACACTGGTACAGTATGGAACACATGGCTGGCTAAATGGCTGTAAGTTATCAAGGGTCTGAGCTATCAAACGAGCCCCAAACCATCACTCTGTTGCCAGATATGGAGTAGATGTGGATGGATCACTGCAAGGGTTATTTCTCCGGACTCATTTTCTATGGGGAAAAAAGTCAGGAGAAACAACCCTTAAAGTGATCATTATTGTGATTATTATTATTACAGATCAGGAGAATATTTTCTCATCTTATTTCTTCATCTTGACACTATTGGCTCTATTCTGATGATCTTAGTGCATGGTCTAAAAGGCATGGCGCAAGTGCATTTAGGGCATGTCCAACTCTACTTTTGCTAGTTAGAGGGTGCATATTTTGAGCGCAAAGTAAGGCGCAAGGTTCAAATGGGCTGAACTTAGCCTCTTCATTAATTATAGATGTGTCTTGGTCGTAACATGCAATAAACCAATCAGAGTGTTATCTCCCATTCCCTTTAAAAGCTACCTGCATTTGCACCTTGGCGGATTGCTAATATAATGATGGATTTAATAAGACTGCAAAAAGAGCGATTTACAGCAGGGGTAACAAACCTACTCATGCGCAAGGTTAAAGTGTACAGGCATGGAATATATGGATCAATATGATATTATTCGGACTAACCATTATGATGTATTTTGATATACACAACAATAATCTTAAACATTAGGGTTTAACACCGGCACAGGTTCACAGTAATTCCCAACCAAACTATTTCCCGTTTCCCAGAAATATAGTAATGGAACAAGAAAATATTTTCCATTAGCTTACACCAGTGCTGTTGTTTTAGAAAATATATGCAGTTTAATTTAGTTAAAATCACCTGCAACAGCTGAGAATAAGCTACCAGAATATGGCTCACCTTAGAAAACGACAAATTAGCCTGCTTGCTTAACAAATTATTTTGATTATACAATGAAGTATTGTCAAACATCAATTCCATGAGGCTGTTCTCCTGGAGTTCTCAAAGTTCAAGCTTCATCCGAAGTTCATGTTACGTGCATTCTAATATTGATTAATAACATAAATAGCATTATGTTGCCTTAATGATGACACTAATTAATTTTTTGTTCCAGATTTTTTCCCCGTTTTTCTCCCAATTTGGTAGCCGATTACACCCCTATGTATTACAATCCCCATGTAGCAACCACTTGAGACTTTGCCGTTACAACCCCATCAGCCAGTAGTAGGAAGGAGCACCACATCCTCTTCAGGGCGCAACTCCTCCAAGCCCGACGAAGATTATCTTTTGGAAAGCCACACCCGTTGCCCCACCCGGTAGGAGGGAGCCGGACGGCGATGCCTGTCGGCCACCACTTTCTGTTTAGCCGAAGTGCGCAGTAACGATGCGCATACGTGCCTCCAGACCACTCGACACCTACGCATGAAGAAGCCGGCGGAGGGTACCTCCGCGTCTCTCTCCAGCTCAGGGAACAAGGGAGGTAGGTATCCCAGCTGAGCCTCAAACGGAGAGAGACCCATGGATGCGGTGCGCAGGGTATTATGCGCGTATTCGGCCCAGGCGAGAAAGCGACTCCAGGAGCTAGGATTGGCCGCGGCCAGACACCGGAGAGTACTCTCCATACTCTGATTGGTGCACTCTGTCTGGCCGTTAGTCTTCGGGTGAAAGCTGGACGAAAGACTGACGGATGCCCCCAACAGAGCACAAAATGAACGCCAGTTCAAAATGAACTGCACTTAACTGGCCAAAAGACATTTGGACCACGTTACTGCAGTGTAAACTGATTGGTAAAGCACAAGATGCAGTTGCTACCTTATCGCTTGCCGACAGTTTAAATTATGAAGTCGTGAAGGCTGCGGTGCTCCGTGCGTATGAGCCGGAGGTGTACCGACAAAAATTTAGAGACTATCGAAAAGCCTTGGCCCAGTCCTTTGTGGAGTTCGCTAGGGAGAAGGGTACTCTTTTCGATAAGTGGTGTGTTGCAAGGAAAGCAACCGACTATAGTTCGCTTCGGGAGTTCATTTTATTGGAGGAGTTTAAAAAGTGCACGCCAGAGCGGTGTCTAGTTGGAGCATAAACTCGCCCACTAACAAGAACGAACTTAACCCCAAAGTTTGTTCCATGGGAAAGAAAAAAAAAAAGAAAAAAAGAAACTGAAACAAAATTACAATAACAGTAAGCTACAATGTATCATGGTATTGTGCTTTTATTATAATTTGTTTATTTTACACCCGAGACAATGCGTCAGCTACAACATTGTCTGTACCTTTCTTGTGTTTGATGATTAAATTGAAATTTTGTCTGATGAGTGACCAGCGCATTAATCGCTGGTTCTGATTATACATGCGTGACAGAAAAGTTAATGGATTATGGTCTGTGTATACTACAACTGGGACAGAGCTGGATCCCACATATACTTCAAAATGCTGCAGCGCCAACAACAATGCCAGTGCTTCCTTCTCTATGGTGGAGTAGTTTAGCTGAGGCTTAGTGAACTTTTTTGAAAAGAAACAGATGGGGTGATCAATTCCATCAAAACTTTCTTGCAGTAACATAGCCCCAGCTCCCAAGGCGCTTGCGTCAACCTCTAATTTAAACGGCTGCGCAAACTCCGGAGCGGCGAGTACAGGAGCACTGCATAACAAAGCTTTGACGCTTTCAAAGGCGTGTTGCCAGAGGCAGCCACAACCCATGACAATGTCTCCATACAACGAATGTGTGTTTGTGAGCACTCGTGGGTATTTAGACATTCAACAATGTGTTTCCAGTTTCCAGTACTTCCATCTTTTGACAGACTGATTTCACGTTTCCCAAATAACATGCAAGAAATGCAGAAAATCCTATCACCAGATTCCGAGTACAATAACCACGATTGCTGAATTTTTTCTCCTTTTTTAAGTGTGATGTAATAGTTGTCCTTGCAAAATCTCAGAGGAGGCAAGTCTTTATTTTGCGGAAAAATGATGTCCATCAACTGCTTTGGACCTCTTTTAACTAGCTCAGTTCTGATTACGTCAGAAATTCTGTTAGGCCATAATGCAGGGTCGTCAGATATCTGAAACACTAAAAGGAGCTCAGCCGACCCACCTTGACACTGTCTCTTTGCAAGTGGGCATAGCAGCCTATCGTGGAAATTCCGTTTCGCTGGTAAATGCTGAAGACCCGCCTGACGTTTCTGTTCCATCCTAGCCTGCTGGTGTTAGGGCGGGTTCTTGCGGCAGCTCACCCTCTTCTTCAGTCTCTACCATGAGTCCATCAGGTCCATCTCTCTGCTTGTCATCTTCCGCCCCAGAATTAGCTTCAGCTAAATTTGAACTTCGGTGCTGCTCATTTGAAAAAATCTCTGTTCATTTTTGATAGGTCTCCAAGCCTTTTGCTTTTTCTTGTGCTCAACACCTATTTTTTGCACCACTTAATTTAACACTTCATAATTGTTTTTGTTTTTTTCATTGTATCCAACAAATATTATATAGGCTACTTTCAGTCTAGCAAACCACTGATTTGTGACAATGAAAAGTTTTTTCAGTGAACTTGGCGCCCTCTGGCGCCCCTAGTGGCTTGGCGCCTTGGACAATTGCCCTGGCTGCCCTGACCATGCGCCAGCCCTGGTAACAGACAGGAGGGTGCACACACATTGTAGTAGACACACTTATATTGCGCCATTAAAATAACACCGAATCAACTGCGACATGACTTAAGACCAAGTTTGTGGTGGTTAAGAAAACAGTTTTTGCTGCCGCAAGATAGCAATACACCAAAAATTATCCTGGCCACACCTCATTTTAAGACCAACCCGACCAGTTCACTTGATATTTACACAACGTGAGCGCTGGATGCTAAAATGACACCTGTGCTGGTCTGAAACCCATTTGGGTTACCGCCGCTTAGCGCCGGGTATAAAATAGGGCCTTCTGACTTTTCCTAATTTATTGGGATTACAAAGTTAACACACGATAACATACTATTTTTTCATAAATCCTGCACCGATGTTGTATACAAAGGTGTTGTGTATGGTTATTTGTGGGGTAGCTATATAACATGTAAGAAAATATACAACCTCTGATACAGGTTTTAAACTTCACAAACTTTCACTTACCTCAGGCTTTAAAATGAGATGTTTCGTCACAGATTTTTTATATTTAGGGATAAAAGGCTAGTCAATTCGGAGACACAGAAAAGGTGACACAGATAGTATCAAAATTTTTCTATTACAATAGTTTTCTGTCATTTTAAACTTTTGGGGTAAATTTGACCCCAAACATAAAAGGCATCATACAATGTCAACATAATATGAGGGCTAAAGGATTTATTGAACAACCATAGGTATCACTGCAATCTTCTTTTTGTTATTTTGGTTTAAAAAAAAAAAGATCATCGGTGCCACATTCCACTTGTGAGAAAACATTCTTGAGGGGTTTCGCCTGGTACCTTTTATCTAACTTCTTTAAAGGTGCACTATGCAGGATTTTTAGCCTTGTTGTGGTCCTGTGTTTACAATCAAATAACCCAGCTAACGAAATTGCGTTCTAGGAAGGTTCCCTGTATGTTATTAAGGTTGCTCTAAACGTTCCCTGGTTGATGCAATGTTGAGTTTTTTTCAGGTTCTAAGAATTCCTCTTAGGTTGTAGGCACATTCTATGTAACATGAGGGTATCGTTCTGGGAACCTTCCTCTTGTGCTCCACGAACAGTTTATATAACATCAGGGGAAAATTCTAGGAGCATTCCATGTAACATCAAAGGGGAACATTCTCTGGGCATTCCATAAAACATCAGGGCAATGTTCTATGTTACATGAGGGTATCGTTCTGGGAACCTTCCTCTTGCTCTCCACGAACAGTTTATATAACATCAGGCGAACATTCTAGGAACATGCACCCTACGCACGGTGCCCCCCTAGTGGTAGTTGTTAACGTCCCAATTATAGCAACCTATTCATATTTATCTGAAATTATAAATTAATTTACAACAAAAAACCTCGACATTTTGACAACTCCTGTAGGCTATAATCGTTAAAAGGCCTTTTGCAAATATGCTAGCTGCTCTGGGAAATTTGGCAATAAGGTGCCTGTGTTATGCATATATTTCTGACGTTTATAACATGAAAATTAGTTCAGCATTAAGGGAGTTATAGACCTAGTATATTTTCTCAGGGGAAGTCTGCATCTGTCAATACACTACCAAAATACACTGATCTTTATGTTACTTATGTATTATATTAGCCTATATGTAACCTATAAAACAACGCATAAGTGAGCGGTATTTTGTTTTTTTATATTTAAGAACTGAGCAACCAATGATCATAGCTGAACATACCCCTTTCATGCCGACTTGAAATGTATAGGTCTACGACTTGAAATAAATAGGCCTACGCCTTGAAATAAATGCGAGTGGAAATAAATAGGCTACCCATTGAAATAAATAAAAGAGACGTAAAATAATGAATATTTATTTTGACACACGCCAATAACAGCTTGTTTAGCCTGACCTTCCGAGAAAAAAAATCCAAGCGTAATTTTGGTGGCGTCATCTGCATATACCCACTGAGCACAAACCTATAAACGTTAAAATGTTGGTGAAATATGGAATACTATCCAAGCTCTCATTTGGCCATTTTTAGACTGGCTAAAATCTACAATATGAATGTGCACATTTTATGTTATAATTTTCATATGTGATTCAGTTGTAAATTCAAAGACAAACAATAGGGATTAATGTGGATGCATTTCTCAAAATGTCATTGCTTTGGCAAGCGAAATCCGGCCGACACGTAGATGCAATTTCACCGCATGAAGTGTATCACTTAAAATGTTTAAATGTTTAAAACATTTAGCCAATTTGTTGCGACAAGAAGCTTGGGCAAACAACATGGCACAAGTTTCTATCCTAGGCAGACAGAGTTTTTACCCAAAACAACTTGTACATGAGAGTCAACAACTTGCCTGTCCATGCTCGATTGTGATATAATTCATTAAACACTAAAACACACTGGTAAGCACGTGGCCTCCATGGCTCAGTGGAAAAGCACTTGTCTTCAGATTCAAGGATTGTAAGTTTGATTTCTGCTTGCTGTGGTGTTTATTCACATAAAAAAATTTGGTTGAAATGTGGTCTAAACAAGAACTCTTGAAAGAGGTCGACAAATAGATGTAGACAAAAATTAACTTTGGAACCATTTTAAGAGGTCTTTTCACTGACTGCAATAGATGTTTATTTTAGGGCTTTTAGCCTGAAAATTACTCGCTGGGAAGGACAAGGTCCACTAGTAGCTCGACCAGGTAAATTGCATGTCATCAGCAATTCCGGGTTTCCACAACATGGGTTCAAATCCAGCTCAAGATAAACCTCAAAGGCCATTCTCTCTTTCCCTCTGATTTTCTAGTCTCTCATTGATTACTGTCCAATAAAGCCAAAATGCCACAAAAATATATTTAAATGGGACTGCGTATCACCATCTACTCGGCAGCAGAAGAACAGGCCTAAGATCTAATAATAGTTACACAATCAAGTTGTAGGAATGTTCTGAGGACTTGAGAGGAACTCAACATTATGACATCCGAGTAACACATTGCAACGTTTGTGACTTTTATGGGATGTTCCTGGAATGTCCTTTTGTTATCTTGGAGTAACATTCCCCTATATATGGGCCATTTGTACAAAAGTCATGCAAATTGCTGTCCCTCTCTGATAAAAGTAAGAAACTGACCAATAAAATCTTTCAATGCTGTATAATTCATTAGATCATGTTATGTTTTAATATAATCCAAGATATAAATTGCAGTAATAATAGTTACATTTATCCAAAATCAACACTTATACTCCTGGGAGTATAAATTCCTATTGGGAGATGGCTGTCCCCACTATCAACCCTTAAACTGGTACATTAAAAAATAATACCCAAAATATTTTTGCCAATTATTTGACTTGTCTCATTCAATAAAGCATGTGAATTTTTATCAAATATAAGTTACAATAATGAAATCTATTTTGTAATAAATTTTATAATTCAAAAAACCTATCGAAAAAATACTGTCCCCAATTGTTACGTCACAACCGAAACGTACACTGTTTGAGCCTGTGCAGTGAACCTGCTTGTAGCCACACACCCCCTTTTTTTAACCAGGAAATTAGACAGCCTTCATATGAATCAAGGCCACATGGTGAGTAGCTAGGTTTTAGCGTTTTGATATAATTGTCCTTCAAAGTATGAAAATTAATCTGTGGTTTTAAGAGACGTCACACCCAAACACCCAAGTTTTCATATTAGAGAAAAAAAGTTGATTTCATAACTGTAGATTTGATTAAAAGGAAGGTGCATCTGCACAGAGAAGTGGTTGCTAACCATGTGCTTGCTAAATCTTTTGTTTTGTGGCCGAAATGAGCCAAAATTGTCACAACCGAAACAAATGGTATTGTTTTGACAGGCCTTTTTCGGTTGGTGACACTTGTCCGTAAATTCTTATTAAAGACAATAAATAGTGAGACAATCAATGCATATGTACAAACCTCAATTCCAAAAAAGTTGGGACAGTGTATAAAATGTAAATAAAAACAGAAAGCAATGATTTGCAAGTCCTTAAGATATTTCATGTTTTAACTAATCAACTTTATTCTACATTTCATTCTTTATTCAGCTCATTCTACATTGATGCCTGCAACACCTCCCAAAACATTTGGGACAGGGGCATGTTTACCTTTGTGTTACATCACCTGTCCTTTTAACAACATTCAGTAATCTTTTGGGAACTACAACACTAATTGTTGTAGTTTTGAAAGCAGAATTGTTTCCCATTCTTGCTTAATATGAGACTTCAGCTGCTCACCAGTCCGGGGACTCCATTGTCATATTTTGGGCTACATAATGCGCCACACGTTTTCAATGGGAGACAGGTCTGGACTGCAGGCAGGCCAGTCTAGCATCCGCACTCTCTGACAACGAAGCCATGCTGTTGTAACACGTGCAGAATGTGGCTTGGCATTGTCTTGCTGAAATAAGCAGGGATGTCCCTGAAAAAGCGATCTAGATCTAAATCGCAGCAAATGTTGTTCCAAAATGTATAAGTACCCTTCAGCCTTAATGGTGCTTTCACAGATGTGCAAGTTACCCATGCCATGGGCACTAACACACCCCCATACCATGACAGACGCTGGCTTTTGAACCTTGTGTTGGTAACAATCGAGATGGTCCTTTTCCTCTTTGGCCGGGAGAACACAACGTCCATTATTTCCAAAAACAATTTGAAAGGTGGACTCATCAGACCACAGCACACGTTTCCACTTTGCGTCAGTCCATCTCAGATGAGCCCAGAGAAGTCAGCGGCGTTTCTGGATGTTGTTGATATATGGCTTACGCTTTGGGTAGTAGAGTCTTAACTTGCATTTGTAGATGCAGCGACAAGTTGTGTTTACTGACAATGGTTTTCTGAAGTATTCTCGAGCCCATGTGGTTATATTCATTACAGAAGCATGCCGTTTTTAATGTAGTGCTGTCTGAAGGATCGAAGGTCACGGGCATTCAATATTGGTTTACGGCCTTGCCCGTTTTCTCCAGATTCTCTGAATCTACTAATATTATGGACTGTAGATGGTGAAATCCCTAGATTCCTTTCAATCGTGTGTTGAGAAACGTTGTTCTTAAACTGTTGGACTATTCGCTCATGCAGTTTTTCACAAAGTGGCGAACCCATCCTTGATCGTAAATCCCAGAGCCTTCGTGAATGCTCCTTTCATACCCAGTCATGATAGCATGACCTGTCACCTATTCACCTATGGAATGTTCCAAACAGGTGTTTTTTGAACATTCCACAACCTTCCCAGTCTTTTTTATACCCCTGTCCCAACTTTTTTGGAACGTGTTGCAGGCATCAAATTCGGAATTAGCGTATATTTACAAAAATCAATGAAGTTGCTAAGGAAAAACATTAAATATCCTTTAAATATCGTTTTCATTTAAATATAGACAAGAGAATTTACAAATCACTGCTTTCTGCTTTTATTTGCATTTTACGTACTGCCCCAACTTTGGAATTCAGGTTTCAGTAAGAGATGTCACAACCGCAACAATGTGGTCACAACCGAAACACCTGCTGCTTTGTTAAAATTTTGAATAATGAATAATCAATCAAATATCCAAGATATTGTGCTGGTGAGGGTATATATAATGTCATAAATAAGAATCTATCAAATTCATGTGATCAAATCTGTCCATTTTATAGAGAACATTTGTACGGAGTTTTCACTAAATTTAATTAATCCAAAGTTTTATTTGATTTAAAAATTCAGGGTAATTGATTCAAATTAAACAGCAGTCAAGATTTTTTCAAAAATATCATTTTCAAAGGGGTGAATTAAACTTATCAATTGGGTATGCAATTTTATTTAAAAAGCAGGTTTTACACCATGTTTCGGTTGTGACATATTTAGGAGCAGTCAGTAAATTCATCCTTATTCTGAAAAACTAACATGTGATTGCACTGTACATCTAGTATATTTATGTATCTCAGATAAAGTGTAACACATATATTATAAAATAATTTTGCGAAAAGAATACAAATTTACACTTTTCTCCAACCCTCAATTTGTACAACTTCTGGAGAATGGCCTATATACACCCCAGAACATTCGCAAAATAACGTTTTGTAATGACGTGGCAAGAATGTAAACCCAAAGGGAATGTTTCTACTAACATTACGAGAACATTCCCTTAATGTTACATAGAATGTTCCTGTAATGTGAAGGGGAAGTTCCACAAACAAGTTGAAGAAATGTTCTGAGGACTTGAAAGGAACTCAACATTATGACATCCCGGGAACGCATTGCAATGTTTGTGACATTTATGGGATGTTCCTGGAATGTTATTTTGTTATCTTGGAGTAACATTCCCCTATACACCGCAGAATATTCCCAAAGTAACGTTTTGTAATGACGTGGCAAGAATGTATGGGGAATGTTACCAATGTACTCCGGTCTCACAGTAAGGGAACATTAAATCCAAGCATTAGAGAAACCCAAAGGGAAAATTTCGACAAACATTCCTAGAATATTCCACTTATGTTACATAGAATGTTCCTGTAATGTTCATGGAATGTGAAGGGGAAGTTCCGCAATCAAGTTTTAGGAATGCTCTGAGGACTTGAAGGGAACTCAACATTTCGACATCCAGGGAACACATTGCAACGTCTGTGACATTTATGGGATGTTCCAGGAATGTTCTTTTGTGATCTTGGTGTAACATGCCCTAGAATACACCCCAGAATGTTCCCAATGTAATGTTCTGCAATGACATTACAGGGCTGTATAGGGAACACTCTTTAAAGATCCCAAACGTTCCTTGTTACCTGGTAAAGTCTCTTCCTCCATCCTGAACACTCACCTCTGTTGAGGGCAAGAAACACGCTTGAGCCTGCGCAACAAGCAAAATGTCAAGCGAAGATAAAATGAAAATAACATTTTTAGCAACATGCATTGTTCTATATGGATAACTTATATTAGGCAGTGTTATAACGATGAAATAAACACTTTTGAAATTGTTTTGAAGTTCTCAACTCCCCTACCACATGGACCCTTTGCTTCTTCCTCATCGTCTTCCTTTCTGGCTTCTCAGACGAGCGCAGTTGTAACTGGGGATTCTATTGTTCCCAACCTAAATGTTGCCAGTGGATTTAGCCCTTTGTTGCATGGAGTCCACTACAGTGGACAGGCTTTTCAAAGTCAATAACATTTGTGATCTCCAAAAAATATCAGAGCAGATTCCTTGCACCTTTGCATAAATTTTGATATGCTCTATAGTGTTGTTAGGTACATTAAGAATTTGACAGTGAAGACAGATAGTTAAAACGTCTTAACAGTCATCACATGGAGGCACCAATGAATGTGCAGACTTAACTTATATATGGCTTCACACTAGGTGCAAAAGTATAATTAATCAGTCTCATAAAATTAATTATTAAATCATGATTATGAATTTCAATGTGAACTATTAAAATAATCAATAACTTAATCTGAAGGTGTAAGTTCTTTTGCAGGATAGGCTCAAATGTTTATCCAAACAACAATCAGACCGACGACCAGGTTTAACAAGATACAATTTATTAAACAACAAATACGTCTAAAACTAACATCTTAAAAGCAGCGAATGATATGGAAAAGAAAACGAAGTGTAGACAAAGAATGAGGCATATTAGAATTCAGTTCTATTTTTGTATGTGCGCCAGAAACACATGGTGTTCAGATCACAAGACGTACCTCGAGGGGGAAATACAAATCTAGCTTTAGCATGAAGCTAACGTGGCCTAAAACATGGCGTGTATTGAGGCTATAGAAATTTAGCTACGTCTAGCTAAATTCCAGGCCCCTATCCATTTACAGGCACGGGATCCTATATCTAACAGGTTTGGTGTTAGTACAAAGGGAAATTGCATGCACATATCTCAATTTAAAAGGGAGGCAGATTGTAAATGAGTGTTAAAGTCAGTTAGGCCGCATTTACACTGCAGGTATTGATGCCCAGTTCCGATTTTTAGCCTATATCCGATTTTTTGACCGCCTGTTTACATCTACTTTTGAAAGTGACCCATATCCGATACCTGTGTTTACACTTGCTTAACACTTGAAACAACCCGCATGCGTACAAGAGGGTTTGGTTACCGAAACGAAAAAACGAAAGTAAACAACCAGCCGACACTTTCTCGCAATGGACGCAAACGAGACCGAAATAATAATTCAAGCAATTGCTTTCCGAAGCATCTTTAGAGGTCCGCAAAATATATATATATATAATTTCACTTGCGCCGTTTTTTTTCCACCGGAGAGTAGTTGTGCACGTGAAAGTAACGTTATACGTCATTAAAATGCAAAAAAGTACAAGATCGTCGCATTTTCAATGACGTGCGAATCACAATGACAGGGAATATCCGATCTGTCCGTTTAGATGGCAGTCGCATTGGCAGATATCCGATTCATATCAGATTTATTTCCACATATGATTGAGGCCTGAAACGGATCTGAGAATATCCGATTCCATGTACTTTTTTCCTGTTTACACGTTCATAATACATATCCGATCTGTGCCACATTCCGCAAAAAATCGGAATTGGGTCACTTTTACCAGGTAGTGTAAAGGCAGCCTTAGAGTAAGCTCTAACTTTCATTTATGTGAGGCTAATTGGCTGTTGATAGCCTGCCGTGTTAAGAAGTTATAATTTAATGTTACTCTAAATACACACAATGAATACAATCAATCATGTAATTACATTGACAATAAACATTAAACAAAAGTGTTCCTAATCTATTGCCTGTTTGTGTCAGTCTTACTGTACTGGATTAGCTACACAGGCTGGCTTTGTGGCTTTGATGGGCCCAGAAAGTTCTGTCTTTTGGCATCGTCTCTGGATTGGATTGTCCGATTTCTCCGTCCTTTGGTGAGTGTTGCTGGAAGATGTGCTGATCCTTCTGCAAGTGGTTTCCTTCGGTTCCTCACGGTTTGCATGTAACAACTCAGGCTGTCACTTCACAGCTGTGCCGTATAACGACAGCTGGATGCAGTTTCAATGGCTTTCTAGAACATGCTGAGAGCTGGGAAGAGCGGTTGTTCTGGCTGCGTGTTCCCTTGGCTGGGTCGGCCTAGTCTCGTCCCTGATGGACAGGAGACGAGTGTTCCGACAAGTAAAATTAGTAAGAAGAGGGAACAGGAAGTTTGCTCGAAGTTTTATAGAACTGAGGACTCGGTCCTGATTGGTCAAGGATCACATGACTGCCCGGGATCACATGACTGTCGCACGCCATGTAGTCTTTTGGAAATGCGGTCCAGGGTCACATGAATGCGAGTTGATTCCCAATGGACATGCACTACAGCTCTATCTTGTTACATTTTATGCTTGATCTTGTTACATTTGGAAACAAACTCCCTCTAGTGTAGCTGTGAAAACCTTCTATTCCTAGAGAACAGAGCATGTTAAAAAAATATATTCTTAGTAGGGAAGATGCAAGGAGCAGAATTAGTTATATTTGTAACAAAAAATTACCGTAGTTCTTGTATTGTATACGAAAAACCTTCTGTCCACTGAAGTGGACATCATGCATTAAGAGTTGTAATCTGCATGTGTGGTCTATGTTTTCAAGGGGCCATTTGGGGCACATTACATTTCTGTGACCTAGGCGGGTGAAACACAGAGTTTGATGTGAAAAAAATATTGCTCTGTTTTGTAATAATTCATGCATGAAAGGGTTAAGCAATGTCGGAGTGGCTAATCGGGAGAATCGGGAAGAATCCCAGTGGGCCGCTGGTTTTTTGGCTGGTGGTGAGGATCACCAACAATTGTGTAAAAAGAATAATTGTATTTAGATCATATAGGCTACTGACTGCAGTGTGGGCCACATGAGTTCTCACTCGGCCCCCTCTCTCTCTCGCATGAAAACGCACTAAACACATGCACGAAAAGCAACCACGGCCCACACCAGAAACTTGGATCCTGATAGGGGGGATGAGAGTAGCCCCTCCCAAATTCCATAATTGGTTGAACCCAAGTTTGTTTTAGATTATGATTGATCACCTGATGTAATTAGTTTACGAGTTTGTGCCAGACGAAGATGCTAAAATGGAGAATAAAACAAGAAAAGGAGGAGCAGAAAAGGCTTGGATAAAAAAAGAAAAGGACTGGAAGAAGCGGCCAAATGTGCCAAATGAACCGACAAATTTCAAACAAAAAAGCAAACAGTTGATGATGAGAAGGGTAGCGTATAGTGTTAAGATGTCATTGGCATGTAAAGCACAATATCATTGCATGCAAATCACAATTAAAGTTTATAGTCAAGGAATTTTAAAGCATGACTGGCATATTTACGAATAACTGCTTTGATAAATGCAAAATGGTTATGGGACCATCTAATTGTGAAAGGCATTTTGCTATATAGTCTCTGTGTTAGGTGCTGGTGGGGGAAGGACCCAAACGCAGGCAGGAATATGAAAAAACCGAAGTTTATTCAGGGCAAGGCAGCAATCCGTGGTAAAACAGGCTGGGTCAAAAACCAGGGAGACAGGGCAACGGTACAAAACACAGTCCAAAAGAGTAGTCAAGGAACAGGCAGGGGTCAAACCGGGAAGGCACAGCAAAAGCACAAAATCAGGATCCAAAGACAGGGTTGCGAGAACACAGGCAGGAGTCAAAAACCAGGGAGGCATAGAAGGAACACAAAGAAAACAAAACAGACTGGATACAAAACAAAACAACAATAGGCAAAGGACTTGGGAAACAAAAACTAGAAAACAGAATAAACAAAACAACTCGGGCAGAAACTCGGAAAAACAGACGGTAACACAGAAGCAGAATATCATAAGGAACTCACGAAGAACACTGAAATGACAAGGTATATATACACAGAGGAAGACAGACATAATGGGAATCAGGTGTGTAGAAGCAGGGAGGGGAGATTGCTCACAGGTGAGAACAGTGAGGGTTAACAGGGACCAATAAAACAATGACAGGGGAAACGTAAGACACGGACTGGAATACACATAGACACAATGATAACAAACGGCCTGGAGTTAGCAGGTAAACAAGTGCACAGCTCAGATTAGAAGAACACGAAAGTGGACACATATGCAGAGAATGCGAAATCACAGATCGATGCAGGGATAGGATAACGAGGAGTGAAATGACAGCTGCAGGTAGAAACTCAAGATGAATTAGTAATGTTAGTAGTGAACTCTAGAACCCTAATGTTAGTAGGTTAGTATTATATACACATGTTAGTTTGTTAGCAGGTTAGTATTAAATCTAATCTAACAGTTAGTATGATTAGTACATTAGTATTATATACAAATATAAATAAAGTCAGAAGGAAGAAAACGAGATATACGAAATACAGAAGAAACCTGAATGTTCCCAAAATCACCCGAATAGTGCAATGACAAAGACAGGGGGTGGAATCTCAGAAACATGGAACGCGGACTGACAATCGCGAGGGAAAGAAAACAGGAAAAATAATAAAGAATAAACACAGATACAGGATCCTAACACTCTGAGCAGCCAGCCATTTTTTATTAATTTTTTTAGCAAGGGGGGGTTAATTGTGTTGGAAATTATTCTTCTTCTTTATTATTATTATTAGGCCATGAAAGGTATTATAATAATAATGAGTAAATTATTAAGTAACACTTTTTTAGATGTAGCAAACTTAGCTAACGTTAGCTAACATAGCCTACTTGCTGTATCTTGCTGTCGCTTCTTATTGGTTTTGTTAGCAAACGTTATTAACTTTTTATTTATTTGACGTCTAATGTCACCCTTCAACCGTGAGGTAATGTTAGCTATCTAGCAAAAGTTAACAGCCAAATTAAGTTAATTTAACTTGATAACTGTCATGGTTAGTTGCAGCTTTTGCTGTTCTACGTTTTGGTTTCCTTTTTGGTGTCGTCAGAACGCTCTATCGGATTTTTTCCGCCTCCATTCCGGTGTTTGTATCTTGCCCGACAATTATTCCCTACACCCGTTTTGCGTTTCCTGCCGGCTATATATAGCCCAGGACTTCCGCATTTCCGACACTTTGATATTGTCTTTGCTATTTTGACAACGAAGTCGTAAGGTATAGGAAATTCGGTCGCTGCATTTCTTAGATTAGATTGGTTTTCTCTTTTATGTCCAATCTTTCTCTTTATCCTTTATTCTTGTTACCTGTTATCTTTTGTATTCAGCTCTTTCGCCACAAGAGCTCTGGATAACAGTTTTTATTTTCTGTTATTTTCCTTTACTCGTTTTATCGAGTTTTGCTTTGTTTCACTACCTCTTGTTACGCCTAATTATTTAGTGCGTGAGGTTCTTTTGTTAGTTATTCTCGCTGTTTATCGAAATCGCCTCAGTTTTTGAGGTTGCTTTGTTTTGCCTTGTGCTAGGGAAGTTTTGCTCCCGATCCTGTGTTATCTCCGTCCTGGTCCGGCTACTTCCACGTTTGTGGCATATCTTTCTAGATATGCTTTTAGAATTCCTTATCGGTCGCATTTGGTTCTCCGTACCTTACACTCCCCCTCACAGATAACTACATAAAATGTTACATTCAGAGAGCTAACGTTAGTTAATCGTCATGAATGGACGTTTTATATCTTTCTGGGCATTGTCACGAACGTGAACATCTGCCAAGTTAAGAGTGTTATTTACTAAATTAGAAAAACAATGACTAAAACAGCAATTAAAGGCCTTATGATAACGGTGACTTCTTAACGTTCAAAAACAATAGTTAACTGCAGTTTTTATTAATAGTCAGTGTTAACATTATTCCAGTGAGTCATATATTGTACGTGATTCAATAACGATTTCATATTGAGGACACCTGAAAAATATGGCTGTATTACTTTTTGTATGTCGCTTTGGATAAAAGCGTCTGCTAAATGACTGTAATGTAATGTAATGTTATACAAGTTACTCATTAGGTACACCTAGCTGGATAACAATGAGACAGACAACAGAGAGTGCCGACGACCATGTCTGCTATCAATGTGATTTTCAATAGAAACAACCTACCTACCGTAATTTTGTTGGTTTTGCTTATAGGGACAATTGTAGGTTAATTTATGCCATATCTGGCAACATTTAATGTACATTTCTAGATCATTATGCAATGTAATTGGAGATAATTCCATGCAAATATCCAAAATATGCGATAATGGTTTATGAAAACATGCAATCTATTTACTAGCTAAATTGCCTATTTGTCACAGTATTCAGTGTGCGGCCTGCTAGTTATCATTGTTTTAATGTTAGATATTGAGCTCACAATGGAGACATGACATGTTACAGTTGTGTTAAAAAAATAGCAGTACAACATCAGTAACCTGATGAACCACTGTTATTAGTAGTAGTGATATTTCTGCATGGCAAATAATTTACTTGTAGATGTAGTAGTGTAATAGAAAAACAACAGACCCAACTGTCATGACATGCACGCTGCTTGTTCTGAGTAACTGACTCATTCATTGAAAGGGGCATGTTCAAAATAATAGCAGTGTGGAGTTTAATTAGAGAATTCATTCATTCTTTGAAAAAACAGGTGTCATTAATTGTCCTTTCTTAAGGAAGAAGGGAAGCAAATGTTTCACACATTGTTATAAAATATATTTCCTGTTACGACCCCGGAAGTGGACTGGACCCAAATGCACGACTCGAACACAGGAATGCCAAAACTCAATATTTTATTATGATCAGGGTAGTCCTGAGCATGGGGAGAAAGGCAAAAGATGGTTAGTGTTCCAAGCCGGAACTGGATGAGCAAGACAGACAACAGAGCGTGTAGCTCTAATAAATTATGCTTCGACCAAACTCCTGAAGCATAGGGAGAACATGAATGACAGACAGTCCAGGTATGATGCTGCGGGGGAGCAGTGGGAGTAGGAGAAGCCAGGGAAGGTTATGGAGACGGACAACCGGTTTGGTGGAGCAGGGGATGAACGGGAGCGGTAGAGCAGGACAGTGGAGCGGGGTCCGGGCAGGACGCAGGCGTTGCAGCAGGGCAGCGGCAGTAGCGGCACAGCAACAGCAGGGCGGCAGCAGCGACAGCAGAGGCAGGAGCAATAGCACATCAGTAGCACCGCAACACTGGCAGTAAGCGGGCACTGCCGCAGAGTGGAGGAACAGGAGCCCAGGCTGCCTGCACACACGTCAGGTGGGAGGCAGGGAAACCGCAACACAGGCAGGGATAACAGACAACTGCAGGCTGGCAGACTTAAGCAGACAGAGTTAGTATAGCGAGACGAAACAATGAACAGCGGGAAGTGCTGTTCCAGACTGAGCAGACTTTGACTAGGCAGAAATGCAGGGCGAGTAAACGCCGGCACAGAACTAGACTTTAGAGTAGCAAACTAGACAAGGAACCAGACAGGACCAGATGTTTCAGACAAAGAGCATTAACGAACTGGCACAGGACAGAGAACACCGGGTGACTAAATGCAAACATTTAATTGGTATCAATTAGGTGCCGCGTGCGAATGTGTGCGAGAATGATTAACAGAGCGGAGAGTGTGGAATGCATGCGAAATGGGGAAATGGGATAGGCTGAGAAAGGTGCAGTGAAACAGAGTGACACAAATGGGAAACCACGCCCAACCTGCAGCAAGGGGGAAAACAGACTATGGAGAGACAAACACGAGACGGGGGAAAGGGAAAACACAGAGAACAATAGGACGGGAGTGGGAACGTTACAATACCCCTCCCCCTAACGAACGCCTCCTGGCGTTCACGGAGGCTTGGGTTTCTGGGGATGCCGTTTGTGGAAGTCCTGTATGACGGAGTGATGCAGGATCAGGCTTTTATGAAGCCAGGACTGTTCTTCGGGGCCGTACCCCTCCCAGTCCACGAGATATTGGAAGCCCCGGCCCCTACGGCGGATGTCAAGGATGCGTCTTATCGTGTAGGCCGGGGCGTCATCAATCATCCGGGGCGGAGGTGTAATGTCCACGGGAGCACTGAGGGGGCTGGAGGCGACAGGCTTGACCTGACTGACGTGGAAAGAGAGGTGAATTTTAAGTGAGGCGGGGAGTGAAAGTTTAACGGTTACCGGGTTTAAGATGCTGAGGATGGGGAAGGGGCCGATGAATCGGGGCTGCAGTTTCTTGGAGGTAGACTGCAGAGGGATGGTGGAGGTGGACAGCCAGACCTGCTGACTGGGCTTGTACTGCGGGGCTGCGGTCCTGTGAAGGTCCGACAGGCGCTGGGTACGGGAGTTGGTGCGGAGGAGAGTGGTGCGTGTCAGCTTCCACACGCGCTTGCATCTGAGGAGGTGGGACTTCACTGAGGGAACAGTGACCTCCTCCTCCTGGCTGGACCGGCAGCAGGGGGGGTTGGTACCCCAAGGAGCACTCAAAGGGGGACATCCCAGTGGCGGTGCTCCTCAGGGAGTTATGGGCGTATTCAACCCAGGGGAGGAATCGGCTCCAGTAGGAGGGGTTGCGTGCTGACACGCACCGCAGGGCAGCTCCCAGGTCCTGATTCGCCCTCTCCGTCTGCCCATTCGACTGAGGGTGGTAACCCGAAGACAGGCTCGCAGAGGCGCCCAGGGCTGCGCAGAAGGCCCTCCAAACCTGGGAGGAGAATTGGGGCCCACGGTCAGAGATGATATCGGAGGGGATCCCGTGCAGCCTGACCACGTGCAGCACCAGGAGCTCCGCTGTCTCGAATGCGGACGGGAGTTTGGGTAGAGGGATGAAGTGGACCGCCTTGGAGAACCGGTCTATGATGGTGAGGATGGCAGTGTTGCCATCCGATGGAGGCAGACCGGTTACAAAATCAATGCCTATGTGGCTCCAAGGACGGCCCGGGATGGGGAGGGGGTGGAGGAGGCCAGCGGGAGGCTGGTGGGATGCCTTGCTCCTGGCGCACACTGGACAGGCGAGGACGTAGGCACGGGTACCCCCTTAAGGGTGGGCCACCAAAAGGCGGGAGGCGTGGACCCACTGAAGGACCTGAGAGCGGGCGGAATTGGGGACAAATAAGGTGGTATTAGGGTTACTGCGGGGATCCGGGTGGGTGGCCTGGGCGGCCTTCACGACCTCCTCGATTTGGTTTTTGGTCCCACAACAGTCGTATCCAGAAAAAACACAGTATCCATACCGGATAGTCAGATTTTCCGATTTTTCACCTCACCCCTATATTCTACACCACAGAGTAATGTACGTATGTGTACAAGACGTTTTATGGAATATGCTAGCCATGCATTGCAAAATGTTTACATCAGACATAGAGAAATGGAAAGTAAAATACTTAGGCAAATACCATATCTCACAAAACATGGTACAAATGTAGTAACTCGTATACCATTGCGGAGCTTTTCCACCCTAGCTCCTCAGTGGTGGAACAAACTCCCCATTCCCCTACGTTCTACTCCAACCCTGCCTGCGTTCCGTCGTGGCCTGAAGACACACCTCTTCAGACTCCACCTTGACTGATATACTAATCTAGAACCTCTCATGTTACTTGTTCCCTGTGTTTTCTTGTCTATTTATTATAGTTTATAATAGTATTTATAATAGAATTGTAGCATAGCTGATTTACCCACAGCTTACTGTGAACTACATTCAGATGTTCATTACTAGAGATAGCCGCTACATTATGGGAAGGATGTGCTTTGTCTTATCTGTTCTGTAGTTACTTTGATGACGTATGCACTTATTGTATGTCGCTTTGGATAAAAGCGTCTGCTAAATGACTGTAATGTAATGTAATGTTATACAAGCTATTACTCATTAGGTACACCTAGCTGGATAACAATGAGACAGACAACAGAGACCATGTCTGCTATCAATGTGATTTTCAATAGAAACAACCTACCTACCGTAATTTTGTTGGTTTTACTTATAGGGACAATTGTAAATTAATTTATGCCAACATTTAATGTAGATTTCTAGATCATTATGCAGTGTAATTGGAGATAATTCCATGCAAATATCCAAAATATGCGATAATGGTTTATGAAAACATGCAATCTATTTACTAGCTAAATAGCCTATTTGTCACAGTATTCAGTGTGCGGCCTGCTAGTTATCATTGTTTTAATGTTAGATATTGAGCTCACAATGGAGACATGACATGTTACAGTTGTGTTAAAGAAATAGCAGTACAACATCAGTAACCTGATGAACCACTGTTATTATTAGTAGTGATATTTCTGCATGGCAAATAATTTACTTGTAGATGTAGTAGTGTAATAGAAAAACAACAGACCCAACTGTCATGACATGCACGCTGCTTGTTCTGAGTAATTGACTCATTCATTGAAAGGGGCGTGTCCAAAATAATAGCAGTGTGGACTTTAATTAGAGAATTCATTCATTCTGTGAAAAAACAGGTGTCATTAATTGTCCTTTATTAAGGAAGAAGGGAAGCAAATGTTTCACACATTGTTATAAAATATATTTCCTTCTGAATTGCTAAGTAAAATGGGCCGTTCCAAACATTGTTCGGAGGAACTGTAATGGGGCGTGACGTGTGAGGTAGGAGGAGCCAAACGCAGCAAGGGGATTCTTTAAGCCCTTAGGCCACTAAGGCGGGAAACCCCGCAGATAAGGGAGGAGAGAAGACGGAACATGTACCAAAGCTACTAACCGGCTCACTGTGACTCACCAATAAGTAGAAGCGCAAACGCCAGGTATTTCACTAAGAAAACCAAGCCAAGTGAATAGAACAAAGCACTAGGCTCTCAAACTTCTACAAGCTAAGTGACTAGAGAACGAGCCGGAAATAACAAACACCCTGTCTCGGTAACGAGACGCATAAGAACAGGCGAGTAGCATAATGGCACAAACAAAACACTGAAAACTAATGCAAATTAGAATTACCAGGAGGCGAAAAGAACGGGATCTACGTTCCAAGGCTACTCTCAGAGACTAGTAGTCAAACACAAACATGTCCACAACATCGCCCAATCTTCCCCACAGGAAGACATGCACCGACAGACGAAACAGAACTACAGTTCCGAACAAAATCATCAAACTCCATATAAGGATAAAAGGCACACAGGGACGAAAGGACAGCTGCACCGGAATTATCGGCTAACTGACTAACACGAGTATAGACAATAAAAGCCCTGCCTCTTGGTAAAGAGGAATGTAACGAGAAGGCGAAGGAACAGAGATAACGTTCCGTGGCTAGTTTCATAAGCTCGCAGTCACATACATAAATAAAGGGGTAAACTCCCGATCTCCCAAGAGGGAGAAACATTTTACAGGAGAGCCGACGGAGCACCGCAGTCCCATAACTTTACTAGCAGAACGACTAGCTTAAATAGAAAACACACGCCCTAGCCTCTCAGTAAATGGAAATGTAACGAGGCGAGGGAACCAATAATTAAAGTTCCAAGGCTATAATGAGGCTCGCAGTCACACGCAAACATGTCCACAACAAAGTTCCTAACAAAATCGTCAAACTCCATACACGGATAAAGGCACACAGGGGCGAGAGGACAGCTGCACCGGAATTATCGGCTATCTGACTAGCGCAAGCTCACACACTAATACAAGCCCTGCCTCTCAGTATGAATAGAGCCCTGAAGTCAGTATGATAAAACACCCTGTCTCTTAATAAACAAACTCCTCTTGCTATCACGAAAGACAGCAGATAGAGAGAGGAGAAAGAGACAGAAAATGGCAAACGATCTAGGCAAAACGACAAACAAAGGACAGACCAGAAAGCGGCGACTGAAATGAGCACACAAAACAGGAATGTAACCTGAAAGCTCAAAGCACAAAGCCAAGTCCCGCAAAACTCCAACAAAGCACAACAGAGCAAAACGGTCTCCTTAAAACACTAGATCAATCATACGACTAAAACTTTAAAAGGGCAAAAATAAACCGCACAACAAAACAGCACAAATAATGCCATACAACACACCACAGCACGAACAACAAACAATCAATATCGAAGCCCAGAACAAAAGGAACATGTGCTTAAATAGCTCACCGGCAACCATGTGCAGCTGTACAACGTTGATGAAAACTTCTTCGTGAGAAGAAGGAAAGGAGCAAAAACTCCACCAACGAAGCAGCGCCCACTTGTGGCGACCGAGGAACACGACCGCAAGGGAAAAAGGGTCATAAACCATGACAGGAACAACGTAATTTGATTAAAACGTTGATTGGAGAGGGGAAAACGTATAAAGAAGTGCAGCAAATTATAGGATGCTCAGCTAAAATGATCTCAAATGCTTTAAAATGGCAACAAAAACCCGAAACACGCGGAAGAAAACGAGCAATTACTGTCAAAACGGATCGAAGAATAGTCAGAATGGCAAAGATTCAGCCAATCATCACCTCCAGAAAGATCAAAGATGATCTAAAATTACCTGTAAGTGCTGTTACAGTCAGAAGACATTTGATCGAAGCTAAGTTATCAGCAAGAAGCCCCCGTAAAGCACCATTATTGAAAAAACGGCATGTGCAGAATCGGTTAAAATTTGCCAAAGAACACATTGATTGGCCCAAAGAGAAATGGCGTAACATTCTGTGGACTGATGAGAGTAAAATGGTTCTTTTCGGGTTTAGTGGTCGTCGACAGTACATCAGACGACCCCCGGGTACTGAATTCAAGCCACAGTACACTGTGAAGACAGTGAAGCATGGTGGCGCAAAAATCATGGTATGGGGGATATTTTTCATACTACGGTGTTGGGCCTATTTATCGTATACCAGGGATCATGGATCAGTTTGAATACATCAAAATACTTGAAGAGATTATGTTGCCGTATGCCGAAGAGGAAATGCCCCTGAAATGGGTGTTTCATCAAGACAACAACCCCAAACACACGAGTAAGCGAGGCCAGCTCAATCCCCCGACCTCAACCCCATTGAAAACTTGTGGGGTGACATTAAAAATGCAGTTTCTGAAGCAAAACCCAAAAATTCACAGGAACTGTGGAATGTAGTTTGTTCATCCTGGGCTGAAATACCTGTTTCTAGGTGCCAGAAGTTGGTTGACTCGATGCAACGCAGATGCGCAGCAGTTATCAAAAACAATGGTTATGCAACTAAATATTAGTTCAGTAATTTAAAGTGAAGTTAAATCTTGAAAAATTTCTTCAGTTTATACAGTAAGTGTTTGAGTTTGAAGAGAAAAATGTCCACACTGCTATTTTTTTGAACAGATTAATATTCCTTTTCTTTGCTTCCTGTAAAATAATAACGCAGACTTGATAAAATTTGTTAATGCTTTGATTTGGAATTGAATGTGTAATGTTTCCACTACATTTGAAATATGTACTAAAAGCTATTAAAAAATATTTGCACTTTATTCACATTTTTTAACGCACTGCTATTTATTTGAACACAACTGTAATTTTTCCACCAGTATCAAACCAGCACACATACAGAAGTAAAACAATTGCAAAAGCAAAATGTTGAATATCACATTTTTCACTAGCATGCTAATCGTCATTATAGTTAACTCCAGCCTTGCTCAAAATTGGACGTCAGGACAAATTGATGCTAGCTAAATTAATCCACATTAATATATCCGGAAAGTCACCAGATCCAGACAGGTGCTTTCACACCAAAACCAAAAATATGCAATGACAGGGGCAGAAAAGAAACACAGGAGGGCAAACAATTAGGTTAATCGCGAGTCTTCACAGAGCAGATCTGTCACTATGGTGATATCATAAGCAAGAGCCTGACAGAAGAAGCAAACAACCTTCTGCTTGATGGCCAGGTACAGGTATAAAACTGGCTTTAATTTTAGACCTTTTAGAAGGAGAAGCCATGTCTTCTGGAGACTAGCAGTATTCCATTGAATCATATGTAGCCGGTCTACTCTAGCTTAGAATTGTAATGGGGCGTGACGTGTGATGTGGGAGGAGCCAAACGCAGCAAGGGGATTCATAAAGCCCTTAGGCCACTAAGGCGGGAAACCCCGCAGATAAGGAAAGGAGACAAGACAAGGAACAACAAACACCACTACAGACGCTACTAACCGGCTCACTGTCAAACACCAAGTAGAGCACAAGGACAGGGATCTGAACAGCCAGAAATAATAAGCGCCCTGTCTCGGTAACGAGACAAAATAAGAACGGGCGAGTAGCGAAAAGGCACAAATATAAAACACAGTAAACAGACACTGCAAAATAATAAGATAGTAACAGTGGAGGCGAAAGGAACAGATCCTACGTTCCCAGGCTACTCCCAAACTCGCGGTCACACCCAAACGTGTCCACAACATCGCCCAATCTTCCCTATAGGAAGACATGCACCAAAAGACGAAACAGAACAGCAGTTCCGAACAAAATCGTCAAAAACTCCATGAAAGGAGAAAGGCACCGAAAGGAACGAACAGGACAGGCAGCACCGGACATTTACCAGCTAGACCAACGCGAGATTAATTGAAAATAAACGCCCTGCCTCTCTATGATGAGGAAATGTAACGAGGCGAACAGGAACAGAGATTTAACGTTCCCATGGCGAGATTAATAGGCTCGCAGTCAAATGCAGAAAGCAAAGAGGTAAACACCCGATCTCCCAGGAGAGAGAAACATTTTACAGGTGAGCCGACGGAACACCGTCGTCCCATAACTTTATGATCCATATAGACTAACGCAAGCTTAATATAAAACAACCGCCCTAGCCTCTCACTAATGGAATATGTAACGAGGCGAAATGGAACAGAGAGCTAACGTTCCGAGGCTATTTTAAGAAACACGCAGTCACACACAAACACGTCCACAACATCGCCCAAGCTCCATATAAGGAGACACACACCCGGAGAACGAAACAGAACAGTTCCAAACAAAATCGTCCCGCAGGTAGAAAGGGCGTACAGGACGGCTGCAACAAAAGACCTACGCAAACTTAATAGCAAGCACTGCCTCAATATAATAATAACCCTGACTCACAACAAAGGGGAACGTAGTCCACGAGAAGGAGAACAAAACAGGGAATAAACGTACCGAAGCTACTAACTGGCTTACCATAACCCGGAAATGAGTAGAAGCTAAAACGCCAGGTCTCTCAGTAAGAAAACCAATCAAAAGGCGAAAAATGGACCAGAGAAACTGCTACTCTATACTTCTACGAGCAAGAAACTAAGTAGAAGCGAAACGCCCGATCTCCCTATGGGAAGACATGTGCCGAAGGGCGAACAGAACTACTGTTCCGAACAGAATCGCCCAAAACTCCATACACGGAGAAAAAGCACAAAAAAAGGCAAAATAGAGCAGAGATTTACGGTCCCAAACTTCTACGAGATAGTCAACTACCAAGCCAGCAAGAAATAAGCCCTGCCTCAACAAAGAGACGTTAAAAGTAGGCGAGTAGCCAAAATGGTACGAGAACTCACAGCCAACAATACACCACAGTACAAAACAATGAACAATTAAAGAACAATAAATGTCGAAGCCCAGAACGAAGGAAACGGTAGGCTTATATGTCTCTCAGGTGACTACGCACAGGTGTAAACAGAAGCTCCGCCAACTCAGCAGGGCGGAGCAAGCATCTACCAAAAGGGCAGCGCCCTCGCGTGGCCACCGAGGAAAACGACCGCATAGGGAAACAGGGTCAAAACCATGACAAGAATAGGTAGCCAACATTTACCAAGGTTCATTAGAGAGGAGTGAATAAATTCACTACAAAACTGCTTTTTTGGTATAAAAGGTGTCACAAGCAGAGCACATTTATTAGCCTATAGTACACAAAATGTTTTGTCGGCATTTGTGTGAGATTAAAACATGTAGCCAATGGCACAGCTATTTATAGAATTTTTTTTTTTACATTACCTAATGCAACAACACGATGTTTGTTAGGATCCTGTAATCTGTCTGTTTATTCTTTATTTATTATCATTTTCCTGATTTCTTTTCCCTCGCGATTGTCAGTCCGCGTTCCGTGTTTTCTGAGATTCCACTCCCTGTCTTTGTCATTGCACTATTCAGGTGATTTTGGGAACATTCGGGTTTCCTCTGTATTTCGTATCTCTTTTTTCTTCCTTCTGACTTTATTTATATTTGCATATAATACTAAATGTACTAATCATACTAACTGTTAGATTAGATTTAATACTAACCTGTTAACAAACTAACGTGTATATAATACTAACCAGCTAACCTACTAACATTAGGGTTTTTGAGTTCACTACTAACATTACTACTTACTAATTCATCTTGAGTTTCTACCTGCAGCTGTCATTTCCCTCCTCGTTATCCTATCCCTGTATCTATCTGTGATGTCGCATTCTCTGCACGTGTCCACTTTCGTGTTTCTGCCCTCTGAGCTGTGCACTTGTTTACCTGCTAACCCCAGGACGTTTGTTATCATTGTGTCTATGTGTATTCCAGTCCGTGTCTTACGTTTCCCCCGTCATTGTATTATTGGTCCTTGTTACCCTCATTGCTCTCACCTGTGTACTCTCCCATTTCCCCTCCCCTTCACACCTGATTCATTTTGTGTAATCTTCTCCTTGTGTATTTAAACCCTGTAATTTCAATCTGTCTTCGCGAGTTTCTCATTATTGACTTTCTGTGTGTTTTTGCGAGTGTCCCTAGTTCCTGCCCTGATATCTGTCTCCGAGTTTTCGTATCCCTCATCCTTTACCCGTTGTTTTATTTTCTGTTGTCTTTTCAGTCTGTTTTGTTTTCTTTTTGTTCCTCCTCTGCCTCCCCAGTTTAGACCCCTGCCTGTGTTCTCGCGACCCTGTTTTTGTACCTTTGCTGTGCCTTCCCGGTTTTGACCCCTGCCTGTTCCTTGACTACTCTTTGGACTGTGCTTTGTACCGTTGCCCTGTCTCCCCGGTTTTTGACCCAGCCTGTCTCACCACGGATTGCTGCCTTGCCCTTTATTAAACTTCGGTTTTTTTCATACTCCTGCCTGCGTTTGGGTCCTTCCCCCAGCAACACCTAACAATGTTAACCAGATGATATTCTGCGTTGAAACTTTTTTCTTTGCTTGTCAAATGGCCATGGGATACCTGTTCCCGTAACATTAGCTAGCCTATTGCATTACTGCCCAGTGACTGAATTGTTTAACTAACAGGCTACAAGTAGGGATGTCCCGATCCGATCCACGGCATCGGTATCGGGCCGAAAATGGCCCAGAACACTGGATCGGATATCGGAGAGGAGAAAAAAATATGATCCGATACGCGCAGCGTTTCACGTGATAACAACAGTAGTAACTGTTGCTATGTCCGTCAATGCAAACCATGAAAGAAGGCTACTGCCCTTTTGGGAAAATGGTAACTTTAGGAACTTTTAGAAAAATTTATCTTCAATTTCATATTTGTAGTGTAGTTTAAATGCTAGCTGAAATTATTCAATGCAGATTTTATGATGCTAGGTAGCATTATTTCCATCACAGCGTGCTAGATAGCTAGCTACCTCAGTGACAGTGGAAACCTAACTGAATAGACATCAGCAGAGGGACTAGCTGGCTTGGCATAAAATAGCAAACCATATCTCATTCCTGAAGACATTATTATCATCGGTTTGTTTACGAGACGGAGTCTGGTAACGTTAATGTCATTCGACGTTTGCGAACGTTAACGTTTTAAAAATAGATCTGCAAACACTAACATATGGTCTTTTATATTAGTAAGCTAACCAAACGTCCAAATAAGTCCAGTTTCAGTACAGTAACTAAGTGGTAGCTAGGCAGCTAGATGCGCTCGCTTTGGCTTAAAATGCAGAGTTACAACAGCACAGTATTGATTTCACGCGACAGAAGTGGACATTCCTTTGTATTAAATAAAATGTCTGTCAATTTACATTTGAGGTGAGATTAAAATTACTGTTTCAAATTAAATGGCTCAAGCTATAGTTTGATATTATTTCACAAACTATGAAATGCTCCAATGCTTTGTCTATTTAGTGGCCATTACATTATTGCATTATACATGTTTTTAGCTTAGGTACTAACATTTTAGTTGGGGGTGGTCGGCATGTAACTGCAGCTCCAATTTCAGCAGCAGTAGTTGCACAGACAGCAGCAACAGGTGTTTGGGTAACGTTAATTGGGACTTAGCTTCCCACTAACAAATTGCGGGAATAACATGTTTGTTAGAGAATAGTGATTTTCTTTCCTTCTTTTATTTATTGTGTCCCTTTTTAGATAGAGCTAACGTACACAGTAGCTATAACAGCTGACGTCCCTTGCGGATAGTCAAAGCTAAGGATGCGATAAGGATAAGGATGCGTTGCATTGTTAGACCACGGAAACCGGTGAAATAGATTTTGATTTTGATATATTTTAAGTCAGTTGGCTACCATCGTGTAGCTAGTTTATTTTTTCAGTTATGGTAGCTATTAACACCAAAATAAGGGTAACGTTGATGTTAACTAACGTTAGCTTTTTACCTTGGAGTAAATATAATGTTAGATGTGCTACGTCATCTCCGAGGGGTTCAATTGTGAATGAGGTCGCCCACATAATTTTATCCACAGCGTACACCTTTCCTTGTTTGATTTGAGTTTTGTAAATGGGGAAATGATGAAACTGTAAGTTAACAGTTTTGTATTTGTTTTGTTTTTTTACAATGCTGAATGCTGCTGTTTAAATTGTTTTAACTTTAAGCCTGTTGGTTGCTTTAAGTACTGCAGTACCTGTTTTTTTTGTAGTGTTTGAATAAAGGGTGGCAGTCTTTCATAACCAACTGTTGTTGTGGACTATATACTGGGGAAGTATTTGTTTGTTCTCCATTTGAGTGAGATGTTTTTAGGTGGCTAATTGGCCATCATGAGCAAAGTCGTATATTTTATTATTATTATTATTATTATTTGTTCAAGAGTAAAACAAAGTATCGGAGTGATATCGGTATTGGCCAATAGCCAAAGCTGCGGTATCGGTAAGTAAGTAAAGTTTATTTATAAAGCACATTTGAACACAGCTTGAGCTGACCAAAGTGTTGTACAAAAGAACATTAAAATACAAAGTAAAAGTAAACAGGAGAAACATACCAATGACAGCAATAGCAACAACAAGGGACAGAGTACAGAGTTATAGACATGACAACAGATTAAAAGATTAGTGGGCTAAAAAGGCCAGAGAATAAAAATGTGTTTTTAGCCTAGATTTAAAAACAGAGATGGAGGGAGCACATCTAATGTCTAACTGCAGCTGGTTCCACAATCGTGGAGCAGCAGCTGCAAAGGCCCTGTCACCTTTAAGTTTTTGCCGTGACCGTGGGACATGCAAGAGAAATTTATGATTGGATCTAAGAGACCTAGGAGCTGAGTGCCAGTGAATAAGGTCTGTGATATAGGTTGGGGCCTGACCATTAAGAGCTTTGAAAACAATTAGCAAGGTCTTGAATTGAATTCTAAGGTGAACAGGGAACCAATGAAGAGAGGCTAAGACTGGGGGTAATGTGCTCACACTTTTTAGTACCAGTCAACATCCTTGCAGCTGCATTTTGGCCATCTGCAGGCGAGTTAATGAAGACTGGGGGAGGCCTAAATAAAGGGAATTGCAGTAGTCTAGTCGTGATGTAATGAAGGCGTGAATTACTTTTTCCATATCATGGAAAGACAGAATTTGCTTGAGTTTGGAAATGGTTCTTAGCTGATAGTAACTATTTTTTACAACGGAACTGATTTGTTTCTCGCGACAGAGCTCAGTATCAAAAATAACACCCAGGTTTTTTGCATGTGGCTTCACATATGGGGTGAGGTGGCCTAGCCTACTGGCGAGATGGCTTCTGGCCTGAGAGGGACCAAAGATAATTACTTCAGTTTTATTACCATTTAGCTGAAGGAAATTATTTGCCATCCATCCTTTAATGTCCTCGAAACAGTCCAGGAGAGGCTGTAGGGAGTCCCTAGATTTTAGAGGGAGGTACAGCTGCGTATCATCAGCATAGAAGTGACAAAAGATGTTATACTTCCTAATAATGTTACCAAGAGGGAGCATGTACACACAAAATAGAGCTGGCCCCAGGATGGATCCCTGAGGGACCCCATAGGTGACAGGGACCGAGGAAGAGGAAAACTGACCTAAAGCCACTGAGAATGTCCTATGTTTAATATAGGATTTAAACCAGTTTAGAGCTGTACCCTTGAGGCCGACCCAATGTTCGAGACGTGACAAAAGGATGTCATGATCCACGGTATCGAAGGCAGCACTAAGATCGAGTAAAACCAGGATGGCATTTTCCCCAGAGTCAACAGAGAGTAACAGATCGTTAGTCACCTTTAACAGAGCTGTTTCAGTGCTGTGGAGGGTTCTGAACCCAGATTGAAATGGATCCAGGATCTCGTTAGTATACAAGAATGGTTGTAGTTGTGACAGGACAATTTTCTCCATTATTTTTGAAATAAATGGCCATTTAGAAATGGGCCGATAGTTATTTACACATTTCACGTCGAGTGATTTTTGAGCAGAGGCTGGACAACTGCGTGTTTAAAACATGCGGGGACAGTGCCAGAGGCTAAGCAGGAATTAATAATAACTTGGATGCTAGGTCCCGTTATATCAAAAGTATCTTTTATGATATGGGAGGGCACAACATCATGAGGGGAGGTAGTGGGTTTCATGTGCATGACTATGTTCCTCAAATCAGATAAGGAAGCCGGTTGAAAATGATTAAAGGTAGGCGAGCCCCCTCAGTTTTGGGGCGGGGTGTGAGAGAGAGGGGGAGGGAACAGTGATCGAATGTTTTTAATTTTTTCAGTGAAAAACCTCAAAAAAGTTTCGCAGATGTCCGTAGATGCTTCAACATCGTGTGAGATACGGGGATTTTTTTTATAGTGCTGAACAAAATTTTAGGTCTGTGAGAATGTTTGCTGATTATTTTAGAGAAATATTTAGCCCTGGCTTTTTTGGCTGCTGTTTGGAAATTAGCCAGGCAGTTTTTAAGTATTTCAAATGAAACTGAGAGGTGATCTTTTTTCCATCTCCGCTCAGCTTTCCGACAGGCCTGCCTAAGAAAACGGGTTGAATTGTCCAACCATTGGTAGGATTTAAATTTAGGGTGTCTGCGTTTAAGGGGGGCTACAGAGTCCAGGATATCTGAGCAAGAGGAATGGAAGAGGGAAATTAATTTATCTGCGCTCAAAAGAAGCTCAGCAGCAGAAGAAATAAAGGTTGCAATGGCATTTCTTTGATAGGCTTCAGCAAACTGATTTATAGTTATAGTAGAGAATTTATGTAGCGGGAAGAGTAACCGGGGTTTTGACACTGCACAGGGGACTAGTTAAGGTGGCATCAAATACAATAGGCAGATGATCAGATAAATATGCATCCTCAATATTAATGTCATCAATGGAAAGCCCGTAAGACATAATAAGGTCAAGAGTATGCCCTAGTACATGGGTAGCCTTATTTATATGTTGAAGAAGGCTAAAGGAGTCCAAGACATGTATGAAATCATTTGCCATGGGTTTACTGGACAGCATACGTGAATATTAAAATCACCCAAGATCAACAGTCTAGGAACAGCAAAGGAACAATATTGGATAGGAAGTCAGAGAATTCTGTTATAGAGTCCTTAACCGGCTTGGGAGGCCTATAGACTAAGACACAAACTAGAGGGTTAGTTACAGATTCTATTTTTACAGCTTGTGATTCAAATATAGAATAGCTCCCGACAGAAAGTGACTGTAATTTAAACCGATTTTTGAAAACCATAGCCACTCCGCCCCCTCTGCCAACACACCTAGGGGTACAAACAAAAGAGCAGTTTGCTGGACACAGTTCACCAAAAATGTTTGACTCACCAACACCAGTCCATGTCTCTCTAAACTATCACGGAAGGTAAAAAAGTCATTTAAAATGAATGTCTTATTAGACACAGACCTAGCGTTAATGAGGGCCATTTTCACCTTAAAACAAAGCGGCCGGTTGCCGAGACTGTTGACCGTATTCGAGTGGGCAAATGTTTAGGAGATTAGCTCCTCTGCTACTACGTTCGGGAATGACAACACCAAAGGTTCAGAACACCAAAATAAACATCTGTCCTCAGACTCATTTTCTTCCTCATTCAGCTGAATAGCATTCAGTCTTATTCTGGGTCGCCTGACTTGCTTTGGCTCTTTTGGGTCATCATCTTCTGGCTCAGTCAGAAATCCGCATGGGAGTAAGATATCCCTGTGCAAGGTACGTGTTCGACCAAACTATTACATTTCTCCATCAATCGTTGAAAGGTACTAGGTTGCATTTGTTATTCCCTGCGGCATGC
Organism: Synaphobranchus kaupii; assembly: GCA_029718625.1. Taxonomy (NCBI): domain Eukaryota; kingdom Metazoa; phylum Chordata; class Actinopteri; order Anguilliformes; family Synaphobranchidae; genus Synaphobranchus; species Synaphobranchus kaupii. Next base: position 38,057,956 of record CM056382.1, read on the forward strand.
GATTGAATTCCCAAAATCCTAAGTGACACACAAAGGCAGTTTTGGGTTTGTCAGTCTCTTTCATCTCAATTTGATAATATCCTGACTTTAAATCCATTACGGAGAACCATTTTGAACCAGTGAGGGTAGAAAAGGTTTGTTCTAGATTTGGGAGTGCGTAAGCATCTCGGATTGTTTGTGTGTTCAGTTTTCTATAGTCAACACACAGGCGGACGTCTCCACTCTTCTTCTTTACCACGACAATAGGTGATGAGAAAGGAGACTCTGACTCACCAGCTTCCAGGATTATAGGATATAAGGATTATACCAGCTTCCAGAAGGGTTTGCAGATGCTTCCTCACAGCTTCATAATCATGTGGGTGTATCGGTCTTGACTTCTGCTTGAATGGCGTTTCATCTTTGAGCTTAATGTGATACGTGACTTGGGTTGCATGTCTGAAGTCGAGATCATGTTGTGCAAACTCTGCTTTTCCACTCCTCTGACAGTGGGGAGTTTCAAAAGTAAGTTGTGTGCTCTTTTCTTAACTTAACTGATGAGAAGTACTGCAGCATCTCCTGTGAATGGGAGTTGGAGATCACCTGGTCAGGTATGATCAATTCTGCAGTTACACAATTAGTAGGAAGAGTAATGTCATGATCGGTCTCATTTCTGATCCATACAGGTAGTGTATAGAGATGTCCCGATACCACTTTTTCACTTCCGATACCGCAGCTTTGGCTATCTGCCGATACCGATATCACTCCGATGCTTTGTTTTACTCTTGAACAAATAATAATAATAATAAAATATATGGAAGCAATGGAGGCCACCTAAAAACATCTCACTCAAATGGAGAACAAACAAATACTTCCCCAGTATATAGTCCACAACAACAGTTGGTTACGAAAGACTGCCACCCTTTATTCAAACACTATAAAAAAAGAGGTACTGCAGTACTTAAAACAACCAACAGGCTTAAAGTTAAAACAATTTAAACAGCAGCATTCAGCAAAAACAAAACAAATACAAAACTGTTAACTTACAGTTTCATCATTTCCCCATTTACAAAACCCAAATCAAACAAGGAAAGGTGTACGCTGTGGATAAAATTATGTGGGCGACCTCATTCACAATTGAACCCCTCGGAGATGACGTAGCACATCTAACATTATATTTACTCCAAGGTAAAAAGCTAACGTTAGTTAACATCAACGTTACCCTCATTTTGGTGTTAATAGCTACCATAACTGAAAAAAGAAACTAACTACACAATGGTAGCCAATTGACTTAAAATATATCAAAATCAAAATCTATTTCATCGGTTTCCGTGGTCTAACAATGCAACGTTATTCGCATCCTTAGCTTTGACTATCCGTAACGGATGTCAGCTGTTATAGCGACTGTGTACGTTAGCTCTATCTAAAAAGGGACACAATAAATTTTACATTAAAAGAAGGAAAGAAAATCACTTCTCTAACAAACATGTTATTCCCGCAATTTGTTAGTGGGAAGCCAAGTCCCAAGTAACGTTACCCAAACACCTGTTGCTGCTGTCTGTGGAACTACTGCTGCTGATAGTGGCAGACCACCTCCAACTAAAATGTTAGTACGCTAAAAACAATGCAATAACATAATGGCCACTAAATAGACAAAGTATTGGAACATTTAATAGTTTGTGAAATAATATTGTAGCGCGGCGGTAGCAGCTAAGCGACCGAGTAAGAGAGCGTAGACACACGGCTTACTTTGATAGCCAACTGGCCCAGTTTTAATGCCTGCCGAATGGCTCACAAACCTAACCCGAGGTTGACTATGCCGCTGAGACAACTGCATGGGTGGCTATCCCTAGCTTGTCTGACTAGTATGCTGTAAACATCCCAACTCCTATCCTGCTGGTCCGCATCCTAAATCTTCCCCAGTGCAACTCCTCTTAGCATAAAAGTTCCCACCCACCTACTAGTAGCCATTTACCCTCTACAGCGGCATCTACCTCATAATTCCTCATTAACACGAAACACAATATTCCCCCCCAGACTATCCACCCACTGCCACAGTCCATATTCCCCAGCCACAGCGTTACATTGCTCCCCCTCTCACGAGGCCTCGACCCCGAGGAGCTCAACATCAAAGTCCTGAAAATGCTGTGGTCTCCTGCACGTCCTGACAGGCCGTGATGCTCTTCCCAGGGGCGCGGCTGCTCCCATGGGTGTGGCTGTCTCCCCCATTTCCGGCTGATAGGGCGAACTGGCAGCTGGCGCCGGGGGCTGAGGCAAGGGACTGCCTGCCGTTCCTGTGGGCGCTGTTGGTGAGGGCGTGCCTCGTGCAGGGGATCCGCTGGAGGCGGGCCGAGCCGCACCCCGGTAAGGAGCTAACCGGTTGCAGTGCAACACCACCGCACGTCCCCGCGGGACGAGTCTCACTCTGTAGACGACTTCGCCCAGCCATTCTAGGACTGTACAAGGGCCTACCCAGGCACTCTGCAATTTAGGCGACTTCGCCTCCGTCTGTTTGGGTTCGTAAACCCACACCAGGTCACCTGTCTTAAAGTGGGCCCCCTTTGTGTGCTGGTCGTACGCTGTCTTCTGTCTCATCCCCGCTGACTCAGCCTGTTGCCTGGCGAAGGCGTGTGCCGCTCCTAACCTCTCTCTCAATCGGTCGGCATACCCAGGACCAGGACCTGGGTATGCCGACTGTATCTCACTGATAGATCCTACCGTATCTTGTATCGCACTGATAGATCCTACCGTATCTTGTATCTCACTGATAGATCCTACCAAGTCTCCTGGAAGGGTTCCGTCTCTGCTCCCCTTCCCCTGTCTACAGGAGTCCCGCAGGGATCTGTACTGGGTCCTCTCTTGGTTCAGTAATTCATTCACATGGCTTCTCATACCATAACTATGCTGATGATACTCAACTCTTCCTCTCTTTCCCTCCCTCTACCCCACAGGTTAAGGAGAGGATATCTGCTTGTCTGACTGACATCTCTGAGTGGATGGCTACCCACCACCTGAAGCTCAACCTTGACAAGACAGAGCTCCTCTTCATGCCGTACAAGACCTCCCCACTACATGACCTCTCCATCACCGTTGACGGGACCGTGGTGGCTGCCTCCCGCTCTGCAAGGAACCTGGGGGTGGTCCTGGACGACCGGCTGGACTTCAAAGAGCACATCAGGGCGACGGCTCGGTCCTGCAGGTTCCTCCTGTACAACATCAGGAGGATTCGACCGTACCTGACCACCTACTCCACCCAGCTTCTTGTCCAGACCATTGTCACCTCACGCCTGGACTACTGCAACTCCCTGCTCGCAAGCCTACCGGCCTGCACCATTCTGCCTCTTCAACTGATCCAGAATGCAGCTGCCCGGCTTGTGTTCAACCTCCTGAAATCCCATGTAACCCCCCTGCTGAGGTCACTCCACTGGCTGCCAGTTGCAGCCAGGATCAGGTTCAAAGTTCTGACCCTGACCTACACTGCAGCCAATAGGACAGGCCCCGCCTACCTGCAGGACTTAATCCAGAACTATGTTCCTGCTCGACCACTTCGCTCTTCTACAGCAGGGCGACTCGCACTTCCCCCCCTCCGTGTCAAAGGCTCTCGCTCGTCCCGACTGCTGAGTTTTTCCACCTTAGCTCCTCAGTGGTGGAATGAACTTCCCATTCCCCTACGTTCTACTCCAACCCTGCCTGCATTCCGTCGAGGCCTGAAGACACACCTCTTCAGACTCCATCTTGACTGATATTCTAACCTAGGAATATCAGTTCCCTGTGTTTACTAGTTCCCTGTGTTTTCCTGTCTGTTTATTATAGTTTATAATAGTATTTAGAATAGAAGTGTAGTATTGCTGATTTACCCACAGCTTACTGTGAACTACAGTCAACGTTCATTACTAGGGATAGCTGCTACATTATGGGAAGGATGTGCTTTGTCTTGTCTGTTCTGTAGTGATCTTGATGATGTCTCTGTATGCACTTATTGTACGTCGCTTTGGATAAAAGCGTCTGCTAAATTAATGTAATGTAAATGAATGTAATGACCTGCAGGTGCTGACGGTGTGTCCGGAGGGTGCCCAAAAGCCAGGGATGGCGGCGTCCGTAGTTCCCGGCCGAACATCAACAGGGCAGGGGTAAGCCCTGTGGTCTCCTGTGTGGCAGTCCTGTAGGCTAGCAAGATGAGGGGAATCTTCAGGTCCCAATCTTTCTGGTCCTTGCTAACTACCACCGCCAGCTGTGTCCCTAGCGTCCTGTTAAAGGACACTCCACTAAGCCGTCGCTCTGTGGTCTTAGTGGTGTGGTGCACGTCTTCTGAATAGCTAATTGTCTACACATCTCTGAACAGCTGCGACTCCACCTCTGTTAGCTTCTTGCTAACTCGGCTTGGCATTCCGAGGCTCTTTCCTCTGGTCTGCGGTGGGGTCAGCAATCTGGCTATCGTGGCGTTAGCTTCCATACTACCTCCATGTGGGTCGTAGCTACTTAGCTGCTAGAAGTCCACGGGTTAAGAACAACTTCCGACACCAATGTAGTGCGGCGATAGCAGCAAAGTGACAGAGTAAGGGAGCATAGACACACGGCTTGCTTTGATAGCCAACTGGCCCAGTTTTAACGCCTGCCGAATGGCTCACAAACCTAACCCGAGGTTGAGTATGCCACTGACACAACTGCATGGGTGGCTATCCCTAGCTTATCTGACTAGCATGCTGTAAACATCCCAACTCCTAACCTGCTGGTCCGCATCCTAAATCTTCCCCAGTGCAACTCCTCTTAGCATAAAGGTTCCCACCCACCTACTAGTAGCCATTTACCCTCTACAGCGGCATCTCCCTCATAATTCCTCATTAACACGAAACACAATATTCCCCCCCCGGACCATCCACCCACTCCCAGTCCATATTCCCCAGCCACACCGTTACAATATCAAACTCTAGCTTGAGCCATTTAATTTCACCTCAAATGTAAATTGACAGAATTTTTATTTAATACAAAGGAATGTCCACTTTCGTAGTGTGAAATAAATACTGTGCTGTTGTAACTAGGCATTTTAAAGCCAAAGCAAGCGCATCTAACGTTAGCTGGCTAGTTACCACTTAGCTACTGTGCTGAAACTGGACTTATTTGGACGTTTGGTTAGCTTACTAATATAAAAGACCATATGTTAGTGTTTGCAGATCTATTTTTAAAACGTTAACGTTCGCTAACGTCGAATAACATTAACGTTACCAGACTCCATCTCGTAAACAAACCGATGATAATAATGTCTTCATGAATGAGATATGGTTTGCTATTTTATGCCAAGCCAGCTAGTCCCTCTGCTGATGTCTGTTCCGTTAAGTTTCCACTGTCACTGTGGTAGCTACCTAGCAAATGACACAGCACGCTGTGATGGAGATAATGCTGCCTAACATCATAAAATCTACATTGAATCATTTCAGCTAGCATTTAAACTACACTACAAAGGCTGCTCCAGCAATGCCCAATTCTCTGTGTTCACAGCATTGATACTCACATGACTATCAACGGGAATTCTCTGACCAGCAGGAATGACTTCCTGCCTCTTGCCTCTCAGTGTCATCAAGCCAATTCTTCCACCGCTTTTTTTTTCTGTGTGCACCCGCTGTTCTAGAATTCGACTGCTACGTCACAGCACTAGACTTCACACAGTTGACAGTTAGCTAATATAAACACACACACATACATATACATAGCCTACATATATATATATATATATACACTACTCACAAAAAGTTAGGGATATTTGGCTTTCGGGTGAAATTTATGGAAAATGTAAGTTCACGCTACAGTGATATTACACGTATCATGAAAGTAGGGCATTTAAGTAGAAGCATGCAATGGTGATTTCCTCATCTCAAACAATTTATTGAAACAAAAGCCAACAACAGTGGTGGGTATACCACAACAAAAATGTCAATGTCTCAATAACTTGTCATGTGCCCTTGAGCATCAATTACAGCTTGACAACGACATCTCATGCTGTTCACAAGTCGACTTATTGTCTGCTGAGGCATGGCATCCCACTCTTCTTGAAGGGCGGCCCTCAGGTCATTGAGGTTCTGGGGTACAGAGTTACGAGCCTCTACACGGTGAGTCAGCTGATCCCATAGGTTTTCTATGGGATTCAGGTCTGGAGAAAGTGCAGGCCACTCCATTTGAGGTACCCCAGTCTCCAGCAGCCTTTCCCTAATGATGCGACCTCGATGAGCTGGAGCATTGTCGTCCATGAAGATGAAATTAGGCCTGTGTTGTTCATGCAGGGGCACAATGACTGGATTAATGATGTTATTCAGGTAGTATGGGCTTGTCACTGTACCATTCACAAAGTGTAGGGCAGTTCTGTATTGACTAGACACACCTGCCCACGCTGTAACACTGCCACCACCAAAGGGTCGTCTGGTGACAACAGTGGCTGATGCATAGCGCTCTCCTTGATGTCTCCAACATCGTTGGCGGCCATCATTTCTGCTCAACGTGAATCGACTTTCATCAGAGAACAGCACTGAGGCCCACTGGTCCCTCGTCCAGCGTAAATGCTCCCTGGCCCATGCAAGACGATGACGCCTGTGCCTGGTGGTGTGGTCAGGTACCCTTGCAAGTCGTCTAGCACGCAGACCACGCTGATGTAAACGGTTTCGAATGGTCTGACGTGACACTTGGGTGCCTCTCACCTCCCTTAAATGTGCCTGGAGTTGAGTGGCATTCATCATCCGGTTCCGCAGGGCACTGTTCACAATGAAGCGGTCATCAGTGTGGGATGTGGCCAAAGGACGTCCACTTCTATGCCTTTCTGTGACTCTTCCAGTCTCTCTGTATCTCTGTTGCAACCTGCTGATGACACTCTGTGACACTCTAAGCTCAGTGGCCACTTCCCTCTGAGAACATCCTGTTTGAAGCCTCGCAATGGCGAGGTACTGTTGATCAATTGTTAGGTGTCGTCTTGGTCTCATGATGTCAAAATGTGAACAGCATGATGAAGAGGACTGTTTAAATACCAATTCTAATTGAACCAGGAAATTTATTGGTCGATTCATGGATCAAACACCTGTTGTGAATTTTGCCGTTCAGCTCCTTGTTAGAGAACAGCAAGTTGTGCAAAAAGTACTGAAACATTGAATAGTTGGACATGTGCATTCAAAAGTTTAGAGAAGGTCAAATTAATTTCACCTGTAAAGGTTATAGTGCATTTTAGGTTCATCCTGAAATTTCACCCGAAAGCCGAATATCCCTAACTTTTTGTGAGTAGTGTATATATATGTATACTGTATAAATATAACAACACTAGATGACTCTCAGTATGTGTGAGGCGCCAAGGGACAGTCATCATCTGACTTTGTAGCTAACTGCACTGTGTATGAATAAAAATATGTCAGCTAATTGTTCGTGGGTTGAAAATTTCTTTATTTTCATTATTTTTCACATGTTTTCAAATACTTTACAAATGGTGTATTCCGATTCTAGAAAACATTGCAATGGACACCCATGATGTTGGTAAAGTAACTTTTTGAAGGTTGCACGTTACTGCTCACAATATGCTATGAGATGCTATTTATCTCTGATAAAGCTAATGAGGCACCCGGATTCCATCCCGGGTTTTCCCATTGTCTCACAGTCCACCCTGTGTTTTCTCTCTCTCCCTCCTACTTGTGTCCTGCACTCCCCGCACCTGAATTGTGTTTTCCTCTGGTGTCCTCATTACCCTTCTCCCACCTGTTGCTCGTTTTGTCCTCGTCATGTCTTGTATATAGTCTGCCCTGTCTCTTTGTTCAGGGCCGGACCGTCTTGTGTGCTTGTCGATTTTGTGAGCTGGATTTCCCGGTGTGTTCTTGTCTTGTCCTGTCTAAGTCTTGTTCCCTCCAGGCTTCCCTGTACCCTCCAGGCTTCCTTGTTCCTGTCCCTCTCGTTCCTGTCCCTCCTGTTCCTACCCCTAGGCTGAGTGCCGTCCCCAGGTTTGAAGGTTGTGTTCCCTGGGCCTCCCCTGCACCGGTTCCTGACCCCACGGCCGGCGTGCTGTCATAAGTTGGACCGGCCCGGCCTGGGTCACGTCTGGTACCTGTTTCCCCCACGGCTAGAGTGCCGCCGTGGGCCCCCCGCGCTATCCGCGAGGCCCCCGCACCTGTTCCTGACCCCACAGCCGGTGTGCCGTCCTCAGCTGGACCGGCCCGGCCGGGGTCACGTCTTGTTCCTGACCCTCATGGCTAGAGTGCTGTCGCAGGCCCCCCGTGCTATCCATGGGACCCCCACACCTGTTCCTGACCCCATGGCCGGTGTGCCGTCCTCAGCTGGACCACCCCGGCCGGGGTCACGTCTTGTTCCTGACCCTTACGGCTAGAGTGCCATCGCAGGCCCCCCACGCTATCCTTTGGACCCCCGCATCTGTTCCTGACCCGTCCACTTCCTGACCCAGCCGGACCCTGACCCGTCCAGTTCCTGACCCATCCAGTTCCCGACCCAGCCCGGTCCTTGACCCGTCCAGTTCCCGACCCATACAATTCCCGACCCGTCCAGTTCCTTACCCGTCCAGTTCCTTACCCGTCCAGTTCCTGACCCGTCCTGTGCCTGACCCATCCAGTTCCTGACCCGCCTATTTCTGTCTTGCCCCTGCCTGTGTTTCCAATAAATGTACTCCCTGTGGAGTTTCCCCTTGAGCCGTCTCTGAGTCTTGCGCTTGGGTCCGGTCCCCCCTGCGGGAACCCTAACAGGCGCAGCCATATAACGTCATCTCTGGTCCAAACAAAGATGATAACGTGACAAGATAACTCACTTGTTATGGGCAATCTTCCAGGTTAACTTGGTTGAGAATTGATATGGTTAAAGTTGGGAGCAAGTGGAGCATCTCGTCATCATTTATCATCTTTGGTTGAATGCGGAAGAACAAGATGGCAGCACCGCAAAACAATATTAGCCTACTACCGGATTATTTTAGAAAATGCGTTTTTCAAGTATTTCGTCAATTATTTTGATCACGGATGAGTTTACCTGTGATGTAATACATTGTAAATTGCAATGGCTAAAAGATTGTTTATATTATATTTTCTGTCAGCCCGTAGTCAGCTCATTTTGACAGCTTGGTTAGCACTAACATTATCAAACTAGCTAAATCAACGTTATAGGCTAGGGGGTATTTGCTGCTTACATTACTTCTGAGAAAGTGTGAACGTCTACATAAACAAATAAATGTAAATGTTGTAAAGATGTTTATTTGGTACAATGTTTTTGTGGAAAATAGTGTGTTTAGTCCCAGAAATAATGAGGGTTAACCCACAGGCTTATTATTGCGTCATTCTTAAATAGACGTTCTAATCTTGTGTTCGAATCACACCGGTGTGACCGTATGCTTCAAGGACCACTCTAGCGCTGTAACACTGGTGTGACCGTACATCAAAGGTTAAGGATCTGACTATAGCTATAGACAGATGAATGGTTTCCCCAAGTCTTTGGGGAAGATTATGTTAACTTCTACATACTCCAACTATGTAACAGACTGGCCATTAGCTCCCTCCACTTTAACCCCTTGGCGCAGATAGAAAATTTGGTCAATTCTCATCTATTTCTCATCTAGGTGCCCTGTTAAAGGCTTTATAACTCTTTATAACAGGTGTGAGCATCACATAAACTTGGTAAATGGCTTAAATGAAGCAAGACAGGTGTACCCTTTACAATACGTAGATTTGTTTATTTTCATAATTTAAGTCAAAATAAAGTGCCACAAATGCAAAGAAACTTTGGAAAAATGCAAAAACAAATGCTTTTAGTTTTCAACAAAATACTGAGAGCTACATAAGTGAAAGAGGTAAATATATACATTTCCTAGATCATAAACTCCATGTCAACGAGTATGCAAAATCTGAGGATGATATGCAGAACTACTAAAGGTCTATGATGCAAAATATAGGCAGTGTACCCTGTTGTCCATTAGTGTCTCCAAATCTATCCAAATGGCTAAATTGTGCACTGCTCTAAATTAAAAAAATTATGATACATTTAACTACAAATCAACAGTTTTGGCTCATTTTCAAGTGGGGATTACTATATTTTCATCAGTATAGGGGGGTAGATATCTATGGGTCCAAAACCCCTATGCAACACATTGTCATGGTTTTAACCCTGTTTACCTATGCGGTCGTTTTCCTCGGTGGCCACGCGAGGGCGCTGCCCTTTTGGTAGATGCTTGCTCCGCCCTGCTGGGTTTGCGTTCTTTCTGTTAGCATTTACACCTGGGCGTGGTCACCGCTATTTAAGCCTTCCGTTTCATTCTATCGGGGCTTCTATATTGATTGTTTGTACTGTGGTGTGTTGTGCTTTATTGTGTGTGGTATTTTTCAGCCCTTTGTATTTTTAATCAGTATTATTTTTGGTCTAGGTTTTTAAGGAGACCGTTTCGCTCCGTTGTGGTTCGTTGGAGTTATGCGGGACTCGCCTATGTGGAAGTAGCTATTTGGACTCGTCCCCCCTGGCGTATCTGCCTATGTGGACGTAGTTATTCGGACTCTTCCCCCCTGGCTCTTTTCAGTCCTCGCTTCCTGGTTTCTCCTTTTTAGTCCGTTTGCCTAGTGTTTGCCTTTCTATGTCTCTTTCTCCTCTCTCTGCTTTCTTCCGTGAAGGCGAGAGGAGTATTGTTTGTTTGTATGCATCTACATAGTAGGTTTTTACTAAGAGACAGGGCATTTTTATCGTACTGATTTTAGGGCTTTATTTATTCGGTGTTAATTATTCGTACCATTTGGGCTACTCGCCTATTTTATCGCCTCATTGCTGAGGCAGGGCTTATTTCCTGCTGGCTTTTTAGTTACCCATCTCGGGAGCCAGTTAGTAGCTTCGGTACGTTTGTTTCCCTGTTTTTGTCTCCTCGTGGACTACGTTCCCCTCTGTTGTGAGTCAGGGTTATTTATATTATATTGAGGCAGTGCTTGCTATTATGTTTGCGTAGGTCTTTTGTTGCAGCTGTCCTGTTCGCCATTTCTACCTGCGAGACGATTTTGTTGGGAACTGTTGTTCTGTTTCGTTCTCCGGGTGTGTGTCTCCTTATGTGGAGCTTGGGCGATGTTGTGGACGTGTTTGTGTGTGACTGCGTGTTTCTTATTATAGCATCGGAACGTTAGCTCTCTGTTCCATTTCGCCTCGTTCATATTTCTTTACTGAGAGGCTAGGGCTTGTGTTCTCAAGTAAGCTTGCGTTAGTCTTTATGGAGAGTAAAGTTATGGGACGACGGTGCTCCGTCGGCTCGCCTGTAAAATGTTTCTTCCTCTGGGAGATCGGGTGTTTACCCTCTTTATTTTCTCATTTGACTGCTAGCCTATGATACGAGCCCTGGAACGTTGGATCTGTTCCTTTCGCCTCCTCAGCTTCTTATTATTTTGCAGTGTTTGTGGACATGTTTGTGTTTGACTGCGTCTTTCTTAATATAGCCTCGGAACGTTAGCTCTCTGTTCCATTTCGTCTCGTTACTTATCTCTTTACTGAGAGGCTAGGGCGTGTGTTCTCAAGTAAGCTTGCGTTAGTCATTATGGATAGTGAAGTTATGGGACGACGGTGCTCCGTTCGGCTCGCCTGTAAAATGTTTCTTCCCCCTGGGAGATCGGGTGTTTACCCTCTTTATTTTTCTCATTTGACTGCTAGCCTATGTTACTAGCCCTCGAACATTGGATCTGTTCCTTTCGCCTCCTCAGCTTCTATCGTATTATTTTGCAGTGTTTTCTGACTGTGTTTTATGTTTGTCTACGCTACTCGCCCGTTCTTATGTATCTCGTTTCCGAGACAGGGCGCGTATTATTTCTGACTGTTCAGTATCCTGTCCTTGCGCTCTGTTGGCGTGTGACAGTGAGCCAGTTAGTAGCGTCTGTAGTTCGTTGTTCGTTTGTCTTGTCTCCTCCCTTATCTGCGGGGTATCCCGCCTTAGTGGCCTTAGGGCTTTAGGATTCCCCTTGCTGCGTTTTGCTCCTCCCACCTCACACGTCACGCCCCGTTACACATATGTCATAAAATGAATAAAATTAGTTTTGTCCATTATAAAGCATATACATTTGCTCCTTCTGATGAATTAAGATAAAAACATTGATTTCACATTGTTACATAGGCCTACACCTAAATATGTAGCCGAATCATTCACTCTTGTACCTCAATAAAACATCACTTTTCCCTGTACTCTACTGTATGTATACTTTTGCCCCGGGATTGCATTTTTCTGTCGTTTTTAAAAAAAAAAAATGTTTCTATTCATAATGACTCTAAGGAAAGTTTTTACATTAATCTACCACATATCAGCGCACAGTAAATTGGAATGAGCATTTGCCATGCCATAAGTGACAAGTATATATGCCATAGCCTATATTATGTACGATAACATTAAAATAAAATAGTATTCCACCATCTGCAAAATGTTCTATGTTCAATCAAAATCAGTAGCCTACATCAAAAATAAAATTAAAGATTGCACTACAGTATGTGAAATGCACTCCAAATGCGAAAATAACAATAGGCCAATCAAACATATTGGAAAGAAATTGCTTGAGTGGAAAAATGAACGTACATACAGACCAACAGCATTTTAGACGCAAAAATACTTACCTATCGATCAAGGGAAACTCCCCTCCCTAATGCGTTATTTATAGAGCTTGCGTAATACGAGATCGTTAAAACGAAAACTGCCGTTACGCTGGGCTGTAGTAAATTGTTCAAAGCACCCCAGAAGACATTTCATATACCGTTGCTAAGGTTATAATGTACTCTATTGGATATAAGAGCTGACAATTAAACCAGAATGAACTGTAATGAATGAGACAGGCTTAAAGGGCATGGGGGTATTACGAGTCGACGTTTCAGATGTAACAGCGGTATAAAGTGTTGTACATTTCTCAAACCGATTGTACCAGACAATAAATGACCACTGAATTTTGAAAGGAACATCTCGATGTGTAAACCAATGGTAGGATTGCATATTTATTTCATATTTAGTAGCATATATTGCTAGTAGAATACATGGTAGAATGAGAGAATACTTTCACATGCTTATTTTTCATTTGAGTGAGCAGGGCTTTTCACGGCTTTTCTGGCATACGATCAGGCTATTGTTGGGTTTATCTTGTTGCTATGACGGAATTCTAATTTTATATGATGAATAAATATATTTATGAACTCAAACATAGACAGAGGTGGGATCTATGACCATTTCTGGGATTTCAGCTTGGGTATCCCGGGTCAATGCTGGAATCTTACATTTGACTGCTTCTTGAATTTGTGCAAGCTCATCTTGAATTACTGCCTGTAAGTCTCTGCCACTCATTTTCACAATATCTTGCAGCCCAGGTATGACTTTGTTAAACTAGTGCCATTGTTGCGAGAGTAAACGCTGGATAGAAGCCTGATGTAGTGGACTACGCGTGAATCAGTGGAGCATGATCTATGACATGGCAAGTGACTTGTAAGGCTAGCAATGGCTATGCCAAACTCAAATTCAACAATGACTGTGTTCTGGAATTCAGGCTCACTATTTGAGACATTACAACTAGTCTAGAAAATGGCCCATTTGTCTCTAACAAAGTGAAAATTTCCTTGTCTGCGTCAGTATCAGAAAGCCCACTAACTTATGACTGAGCAACGTGGTCTCATGCGGACTCGTCACATAGCGACGCTTCTGCCCAAGCGTCGCTATGTGACGCCAAAGGTAGCCTTTTGCGTCGTATATTGACGCAGCCTTTTGCGTCGTATATTGACGGTTGTGGCCACATAATTTGTCTTTGGTTGTGGCACTTCAATATTATGCTTTTTTATTTTTATTTTTTCTTCATCTGGTAGAGAGTTACGTGAACTCTTGTGGTCGGGCTCGCCCACTATCTTAACAGTTCGGGCATGAGCCCGAGTTACATGAACTCCTGTGAGGTTATGTTTAGGGGTTGGGGTGGGGTACGGGAATCACAAACTCAGAAAGATCTCCGCACACACGGCGAAGACTGAGCGGGCATGCTCGCAGTCGGTTATCATGAGCAAAGCCTTCGCCATAGTAGGATTCGTAAATTCGAGACGAGTGCGTCAAATAATGACGCAAAAGGCCTCCTTCTGCGTCTAAAGGATGACGCCGTAGGAGCTGCCCAAGCGTCGCTATGTGACGACTTGGGAGTGAGACCAGGCTGGACTGAGTTAGGTACTTTGACATTTTCAGATAGTACGACCTCCATTTCAGAAAAGAAAGTGGCATTCAACAGAATGAATAAATTCCATCAATTTCAAAATGGGAAAATACTTTATATTGTATATGTAATATATATTGTAGTATAATACATGTGCTCAAAAGCTACAATATGACTACCAAAACCTTTCTCCTGGCTAGCTCGCCAAGTTTTATGTAGCAGGTCTACTCTAGCTTAGAATAGGTAGCCAACATTTACCTAGGTTCATTAGAGAGGAGTGAATAAATTCACTACAAAACTGCTTTTTTGGTATAAAAGGTGTTACAAGCAGAGCACATTTATTATAGTACACAAAAAGATGGATGGTCAACATTCAGTACCATTTACAGTCAATTTCTGTCATGGGTTTTGTCAGTCCTCTTTCTGCGGTCGTTCACCGCCGGAGCAGCGTGAGGGCGCTCTCGGCTTACCTTTTCATTCCGTTCTGGGCTTTCACTTTGCCTCTTACTCAGCCGTCTCACCTGTGCTGAGTTACCTGCCGGCTATTTAAGCTCTGTGCTTCCTGCTTCCGGTGCTTCAGTATTGTATTACATTTGATACAAACCTGTAAGGTATAGGTAGCAGGTGTTTTCGGAGACCACTTTGCCCCATCGCTTTGCTTTGGAGTAACGCGGGACTTGCCGAAAGTGCTTTAGAGTTCTTTAGGAAATCCCTTCTCTTCTGCATTTTTTGTCTTTCGTTGTGGTTTTCTTATCAAAGCTCTGCTAAGGCAGTTTTGCCTTTACCTTTTGTTTTTTCTTTCTACCTCTCTCTGGCTGCTTTCTGTTTAGAGAGTCTTTCCTGTTCTTTATCTTTGTATTTCACCGAGCCTACGAGTTTTTCGCCAAGTATCCGGGTCGTTTTCTGTTATCTTTTATTTTCGTTCACCTCCCCTTAGTTTCCTCTCTTATTGTGAGAGCGTGAGGTGAACCCTTCCTATTCTATCTCTCGTGCTACGAGTTATTCACCCGACTTATTGCGGGTCGCTTTTCTTTCTCCTCTTTTCCAGCCTCCCTTCTATTTGCTCTATCGTATTGAGAGTGGGAGCTTGTTTAAGTTTCTCCTTTTATTCCCTGTCCTTTTTACGGAGTCTCTTCTGTTCTAGTGGTCACCGCTTGCGGAGACATTCTGATTCCTTCTGTCATGTCTGGTCCTCCGAACCCGACTCACCTCCTCACAATTTCAGCATAAATTTCACTTTACAGTGTGTGTAGTAGTCGTAGGCCTAGTAAAAAAAAAATTTAAATAGAGCTTTTTTTTCAAAAATGTCCCAAACGTATAAAAATAATACATTTAAAAAATGTCAAAGTCAATCTATCCAGGTAGGAAAAAAATGCAAACACGTTGGAGATTCTCTTATCTGTATTCCAAGGATGCGCTCCACTCAGAGCGAATGGCAGTGTAGGAGACATACCTCTATATTTATACACGGGGCGTCACTTATGCACTGCAATACACCACTACCATCCTTATACAACTGGTGGCGTAGTTTTGTATAAATCAGTCTCATGAAATGTATATATTATTCTCAAAAGAGAATATACTAACTAAAAATGGGTAACTTGAATTAATAAATAAATTAAATTTAATTACCAATAAAAATACACATTAATAATTGTCTTAGCAAAATCACCATATTATGTACTCAGTTGATACCGAATTAATATAAATGATCCAGCTAGAAGGTGAAGGCATTTTGGGGAATCCCTGCGATTAGCATTGTCTGATTCAGTTCACCACAAGAGCAACATTAATACAGGCAATCTTGGATAAATGTAATAGTTTATTGAACACAAAGTACCAAACAGAGCAAGGCACGATTCACTACTATAATGTACAACAAACTGTGTGCGTGTGTGTGTGTGTGTGTGTGTCGCGTGTTGGGCACATGTGGGGTTTCCATGTTCTCCTGCGTGTGGGGGGTTGCCTCGGACACGTGTTCAGAGAGAACAAAGAAACTAAAATGGAGGGAGGTTTGAAGCTAGCTTTCGCTGGAGCTAGCTAATGGTGGCGCATGAACCATACCATACACATAGGGGATAGCCGTAAGCTCAATGCGTGTGCGTTGAGATCAGCGTGCAGTGTTAATATTATGACTGGTTAGTGTTTAAAGACAGATCACATGCAAGATACGTTCTGTGCGTGATGCATTAAACCTAACGCAGTGCGGTGGATGGCTTACAGCCGTCCAAAGTAAAACGGTAACAAAACTTTTACAGAACACACATTAACCATTCAGTAGTACAGTTACATACATCCAGTCACAAACATGTTGCGGTAGCTAACTAATAAGCTATGCCCATGTTACAGCCTTACTTGAATTAAAGTTCGTTAAATAGGTTCCTCCGTTGGATCGCACACTCACAATGAAAAGGGGAAATCCGGTCGCCCTGATCCTGTGGTTGCCGCTCGTAGGGGTAGCTATAGATATAGGGGAACCGTCTGCCTCATCTTGGGTCCCTGGAACAGGTTTCTTTCGTCGTCAGGGTTGCAGTTCGTACGGGATAATGGAACCGGTCGCATTATCTCTCCCGAACTATGCCGCGTCATCCTACTGCAGACCGCTTGCCTCTTTGGGGACTCACTGGCGGTGCTCTGCTACAGGATCTGGCTACGTGGTCCGCTTGGTGCTTCTTCACCACCGGGTGCTCGCGTTGCCTCCTTGCATCTCGTCTCCGGTCCTCCTTGGCCAATAGCCGGAGGTAGATGAGCCTGCCTCGCTCAGTTGGATCGGTGTCATGGACGACCGTGCTTCCTTGTGAAGCGAAGGCTCTTCCCCGGGCGTGCAGGCCGCACTGGGCCTTGAGACGAGACAGTGAAGGCCCTGCCGAGTTGAGCAGACGAACTGAGAAGAACTGGGGGAAGAACTGCAACTGGCATGTGTTGCCCCTTTTATAAACTTTATGGCCAGTCGCGCATTTCCGCCGCGCAGTATCACATTACAGTGCGGACGGAAATCACAACTGGTACAACGTCCTACGTCACTTCCAACGTGGAGGAGGAGCCTCCTGTGGACTGTATGGAATTGTAGTTCTTGTTGTCCCTACAGCAGCTGCTGATGAGCACGCAGGATGCACGTGTTCCTCCAGGAATGTAGAATAAGGATCAAAGGGACCGGCTCGCCATCACGTCAAATCATTCAATAACCAAATCTGTACAACAATAAAAGCAATCGGAGCTTTCAGGAACAAAAGCCTTTGAAGACAACTCCGGGGCTCCTCCAATTATGAATGTACACTGCCCGGCCAAAAAAAAAGTCGCACACTGTAATATTTTGTTGGACCGCCTTTTGCTTTGATTATGACGCGCATTCGTCGTGGCATTGTTTCGACAATCTTATGCAACGTCACAACATTTATTTCCGTCCAGACTTGCACTAATTTTTGGCCGAGATCTTGTATTGACGACGGGAGAGTCGAACCACTCCGTGAAGTC
Source organism: Synaphobranchus kaupii (assembly GCA_029718625.1). Lineage (NCBI taxonomy): Eukaryota > Metazoa > Chordata > Actinopteri > Anguilliformes > Synaphobranchidae > Synaphobranchus > Synaphobranchus kaupii. The sequence continues at coordinate 38,075,547 of CM056382.1, forward strand.
TTCTCCAGCACATCCCAAAGACTTTCAATGGGGTTAAGGTCAGGACTCTGGTGGCCAATTCATGTGTGAAAATTATTCCTCATGCTCCCTGAACCACTCTTTCACAATTTGAGCCCGATGAATCTTGGCATTGTCGTCCTGGAATATGCCCATTGATGGGATAACCTGGTCATTCAGTACATTCAGGTACTCAGCTGACTTCATTTTATTGCTGCATAACGTTGCTGAGCCTAGACCTGACCAATTGAAGCAACCCCAGATCATAAAACTGCCTCCAGAGGCTTGTACAGTGGGCACTATGCATGACTGGTGCAACTGCGACTTTTTTTTTGGCCAGGCAGTGTATTATAATAAAATAAACTTGTTCACGACAGTCATACGACGTTGTTTCAAACTAATTCAATCTGTATCGTTATTTCTAGGTTTGACTAGGTTGGTTTCTAGCTTGATCAGTGTGCAGGAGCTACTATCACAGCAGCCTCCCAGTAAGATGCAATCTTCACCAATGAACTAACTCAGAGGTTACACTCAGAGCACCGTCATCAGGAATTGACGTGAACTACATCATCCAATAGCAAAACTGCAGATTTCTATTCTGCCTAGTAATTATTTATGTCGGTTACACATAGAAGGGGTGCTGCGATGGAGATGGGTCACTTTGCAGTTGGCACTGAAGTAGAAGCCAGCCATCTATCTATATTAAGGTTCCTTAGAAGTGAACAAGTCTTCAAATGAGAGGGACTGGAATTGTGAGATGCTGAAATCAGTTGACAAAAAACAGGATTAGACCTATGCTAAACCAAGTTTCAGTTCCCTTGAAGGTAGTGATGAGAACCACAGCAGGATCACTGCAAAGCTAAGGAAGTTTTCATCAAAGACAGCAGAGAGAGGAGCTGCAGATCCATAAGGTCTCTGATGTGCCTGTATCGTGTAGAACTTTCACTGGTACCTTGTCATTGCTCTCAACAAGCGATACATAACCCTCTGTAAGAAATAAGTAATTCAGTAATCCGACTCGTTTTCATGTGCACATGGACTTAAATGTAAATGGACTTTAGACGGTTCACTGAGATTGAACAGGGTACGGACAGGCGCTCCTAACACGGCAGACCTCACACAAGCCCCACAACCTGAGGACTGACCTTTAGGGGGCTGGCTTTTAGCTTTACGGACCGGACAGTCACCTTTCTCACGACAGTAATTACAGACATTATGAAAATCATTTTGAAAGCCACGATCAAACTTAGAAGTTGGGGTAAACCCAGCCTCAGCCACTTTGACGCACTCCGTACGCAGCGTCTGATGCATAGGCTTGCATAAACTGGACAGGACTGTGGGAAAACTCACAGTTAGCACTCATTGGCTAGTAGCACTGTCAATCACAGGAGTGTGTGCGTATTTCCGGTATGACGCAGTGCATTGGGTTTTATCAGTCTGCCAGGAAACAAGTTAAGTTCTAAGTTCTTCTAACTAATCGGTAGCTAGTGAATGCTGCGAATCCATCAAGAACAATGAGTGTTTCGGACGAAGAGCTTAACACTGGATTGAATAAAATTTTGGAAGTTCACGACATTCCATCTCTGAAAGATATTCAAGAGTTTGTTTTGAGGCAGATAATTAATAAACGAGATATACTCGCATGTTTGCCGACAGGATACGTGAAAAACCTTATATTTCAAGCATGGCCGACCCTCTGCAAACACATACCAGGCTTCCCAACTCAACCTATTTTGTTAGTCATCTGTCCCCTTACATTGATAATGGAAGATCAGGTTAAGTACCTGACAGGCAAAGGGTTGTCTGTGGCATGTGTTGGGAAGAGTGAGGCCACCGATGTAGAAATTGCAGCAGGGTGATTCAACATAGTGTTTGGATCACCCGAATTACTTGTGGGCACCAAGAAACGGAGAGACGTGCTACAAACAGAAGTTTATTTGGAACGCCTCATCGGAATGGCAGTTGATGAAGTGCACACCATAGTGCAATGGTAAGATATAATTTTCTTATTTCAACTACAGTGGAAAAAGTCTCGAATATGTTACAATGTTTCAGTCAGCTAGCCAGCTAACATTACTCATTAGCCTAAATTGTTAATTACAGGGCAAACGGATAAAACGACCGGTTCTGTGCTCTGCATATAGGCTAGCTAGTGTGAACATTTGGTTTTAATATTAGTTTACAGTAATGTTTACAAAGATGTCTAAGAAGGTTCGGTCAGGTCAGGTTCTGTGTCTTTCTTCGGTGTGATAGACTGTTTTAATGGAGATTGCCGTGCCATTTTAGTACATCACATTTGTTTCATGTGGGTCTGTTTTTCTTGTAGCGCTGTTTCTGAATCGACCGCCCTCTGTAGCGTGTATACGTCACGGAACATAGACGGTCTGTGGTTGGTTATCTTGCATGTCAATCAAATGCGCCATCTTGTCAAAATGGGCGGCTCTTTACCACGTTAAGCAAGTCTATGGACCAGACTTTGTGTTCATCACAAAGTCTGGCCTTCGCGAGACTAGGGTAAACCCAACACCAGAAAAACTACTCTTATGTGTCAAAACATATTTGTCTGCTAGAACCGCGACCTCGGAGGCAGTACACACTTTATGCTCATTAACATACATAGCTACACGATCAGTGACAGAATTTTTAAACTGTTTGAGCACAACCAAATTACACAAATCAACTAAAGTATTGACATCAGAAGCAGTATACTAATGATTAAAATGTATTAATAGCTCTAACAACAAGAAAAATGTATCAAGGTCATTTTCATAAAATTTAGGTAACAACTTTAGATTAGTTACAACGTCAAAGCAACTAGGAGAGCGAAGATCAGAAGAAAACAGCGGCTCATCTGAGAGCTGAGATGCTCCAAACTTTCCCACCTCAATCAGGTGCAATAGGCGTAATTCAGCATCATGTTTTAATTCAGATAATCCGTGCTCATGTTCACGTTGTCTTTAACGTTCCTCACGTTGTAGCAGCTCCTTTTGTTGTTCAAAGGTGAGATTAGAAATAGCAATGGGAGGGGGTCAAAACAGATGGATTAAGAGGAGGGGGTTCCCCTTCTCCAACAGTAAGAACTCCTATTTCAACTAAACTGACTTTAAGAATGCTCTTGACATTTTCTTTATATCGTTTGTCGCCAATGTTGATGTCATAATGCTTGCCAATTTTCAATAACTGGTCTTTAGTGCAGAAATCAAGAAATTCTTTGGACAGAGTCTTTACAAAGTTGGTAGCCATAACCAATCAAAAAATGTTACTTACAACCAAGCGATTTAAATATACAAAAATGACTACGCTGTACTCCCTATTGAGCTAACAAAACCGAATAAACAGCAAGCGTCGATCACACAGTTCAAAACAGGAGAGATGGCCTAACAGGGACGGAGTTTCCCAGAAAACTACCTATCCAGTCCCCATAACCTGTCATGTCCCTGACTCAGCTTAGTCTTCGCTGACTTTTTGGGCTATGAGTACAACACTCAGTCCCCCATATTCACCAGCAAAAAACAAAAAAGGAAAAATAACAAAGTGACAAGCCACCCAGGACTCGCCCGACGACTACCTTACCAAATCTCTCTCTGTTGTACATCAGTCGACCAACACCTCCAACAGTGAGCAGAGCAAAGCGCCTCCAACATGGGCCAAAACCAGAAAAAAAATGCTCCCCTCTTCACAACTGTACACAAATGCTAACAGCAAACACAAGCCAATCAAAGAATGCCTGCACAATTCAAAGTTAATTCAGTACACCGCCTTATCCAGCGTATGACCAAACAAACAAAAGCAACAAATAGGAAATACAAAAGTGCCTTCCAAAAACAGATTTCCCCATGTATCTCCCAATAGCGCTAACATATTACTAAGTACATAAACAAAAGAGTACCACTAGTACTCAAACTTCACAAAGACCTCCTTCTTCCAAACAAAGCGCTAGCCAAAAGGAATGTTACACAGCAAGGATACCTACAAATCCATCCAGGCATCACAAAGCTAAACCAGATCCCGGGCAAGCCCCCATTTTGTCACGACCCGGCTCGTAAAGCCATGATAAAACAGGGAGACCACACAGGGAAATTACGGAGATATGAATTTATTTGATTTAAACAAAAACACATACAAAAATAAAGAAAAACATGAGGTGTGGATGTCTGTAAGATATCAGTTGTGTATACATGTGCCTGAATGAGTGAGGTAAGGTATCACAGTGAGTGTTGTAAGATGCAAAAAACCCAAACAAACCCGTGCGTGGAGAGGGCCAGCGAGCAAGTAAGCCAGCGAGAGTGTAGAATGGGAGGAAGCGAGTTAAATAGGGCAAAACCTCTTAATACAGGTGTGCCTCATAAATTGGCTCTCTCCAACTCCACCCACCAGCCACCCGCGGAGCCAGAGAGCCGTAACACAAGGGATTGAAGGCATGTGACATTTTTTTGTAGACACATTTTTATATGTGTCTACAAAAACTAATTTAGCGAGTTGAGGTAATAGCATAAGGGGTCGTCTATTAATTTGTCTTCTGAATCTTGGTTTACAAGAATTCCAGAATTCAAGAATTTACAAGAACTTGAGTAGTGCATACTACTCAAGTTCAACTCTCAGCAATGTGACATATTAGTCAGTCGATTCCCATTTTCAACAGCTGCCCACTTTCTTGTTACAGAGCCAGGAACAGGTAATGATAAGGAGGCTGACTAAGTTACTATGTGTACAATGCCAATTGACTTTCCTCCTTTGGATCCTATGGTACACTGAAAGCATAGAGCCTAGCTTTTCTTAGATTTCTGTGTTACATTTTTATCTCCCCTGCCCTACACTGGCAACCCCAGATATTTACCTGAGGGTTAGATTCTAGGGTCGAGCCCATGAATCGAGCGCCTGAGAGGATCTTTCTTCTACATGCACAGGGTATGTTCCAGTGCTGTTAACAGGGCATGCTTATATTTGAAGGTTATGGCTAGTTGAATTTTCTTGGTGCAAATGTTAAGGGCCCAAAAGGGCTGCAGTTTCACATTTGGAAAAGCGATCAGTATACTCACTCATGTTTTATTCAGTAAGAATTTGCACAGGCTCTTTTAATGCATCACCCTGAAAGTGTGCTTCATTGTATTTTCTCATACAATAGTGATATATCAGAGTGTGCTTCTGCACTTCCAAAATTCATGGAGGTCCAAGGTAACAGCTCTGTTGACTGACATGCTGGCTTTTAGCACAGAAGACTGAAAGAGAGTGGGTGACATAATATGACCAGGAAGGTTAAAGTTGATTTGAGTTGGGCATTAACCAAGGTACTGTAGTTTGTTGTGTCATATCCTTCAAAGGTAGCAACACGTTAGCTTGTTATAACAACATTAAACATGGACACATGTTGACCAGATGTTGACCAATATCATCCCAGCATAGGAAGATATTCATAATGTACTAAAACTTATGTGCATCATTGTGTTACTTGTGCTGACATAGTTTGCGTCTTATACTACAACCAAGCAAAAAAGGTAGAGCCCAATAAAGCTATACGTAAATTATTCATTTTATCCATGTGGATCAAGTAATACAATTAAATTTAGCCAAAACTATATACATTTCACATTTTTAAGACATTAATAGATTTGTTTATTATTAAAGAAATGAGACCATCAGATTCACTGTGCTTACTTTGCATGGCATTATGTATGTTGTTTGCATGTGTGCTTCTGCCTTGGAAAGACAGTTAAATATAGTTTTAAGATTCTTTGCCATGCAGTGGTGTGCAGTGAACAGATATGTAATTATCTTCTCAACTCTGAACTGTTTTTATATTGTACCTGGAAGGATGCCCTAAACAGCATTGTGCCTCAATTATGTACATATAATATGCATCATTTCTAATTATGTACATATTATGTACATAATTAAGGTATTGCAGAGTGATTAAATAATTATTGAAGGATAGTTGCATCTTCAGTACTACTTGAATAGTAGTACTCATTATACACAATGGTAACAAGTTCTTTTAGAATGCAAGCATGTATAGATCTACCACATGTTACATTGCCTAAAATGCGGCTCACAGTCTTGACTACATAGAAAAAAATTCCTCAATTTTTATGTAGATACCCTCAGAGACATGTAGTGACCATAGTGAGGTCTTTAGCATCTTTGTAAATTCTAGTTTTACACTATACTGGATACCCCTTGTACTACAACACAGAAATGTGCGGCAACAAATGAAACAAAAAAATAATAATTAAAAGCTTGGAATGAAAGCATCACTGGATGCCATAATAATAAGAATGAGAAAAAAGATTTTTTAAAAAGAACAGTTAAAGTCTGTCAAGAGAGTAATTTTAGGGGGATTTTACGGTAGCCCCTCTTTGAACTTATTTTGTTTTATGACACGCTACAAGTCCCTAAACTACAATAAATCTGATTGCTTTGGCTTGCTAGTAAATCACCAGTGGAGAGAAAATAAGGCTTTTGGAGTGGTGTAGCATCACATTAGCTATAAGCTATGTTGCCCACATCTTAACAGTTTGAAGTAAAAAAAATAAAGGAAAAGCTGTAGCAAATCCTATCTTTGCATCCTATTACACTGTATGAGCATGACAACAAGAGTTAACATGCGAGGCTGCAATCTGGGACTTTAAAAATATTTTTAAAAAACATTCAGATTAAAAATAAGAGTTTACTGCGAGATGGTACAGTCCCATGCCATCTTCCCTTTCTTTAACAGAAAAAGCCTTTCTTTTCCGATTTAGTCTGTCCCGAAGGAAAGGGCATAGTCTGCTCTATGTTTTCCCCACACTTATCCCTTTCATTATTCCCCTTATGCAAATTCATATTAATCGGACAACGCTTTGGTTTGTGTGGCATTTTCTCTCTTTTTTTGCTTTGTTGTAAACAAAACGACCACCATAAGACCCCTTCGAATGTATCATCCCGACAAACATCACAGTCTGGATGGGCGGCGCGGAAAGCGTGGCATCTCTGGACATTGTTGGCCGCGTCCTCCAGGGCCGGGGGTGGTTTTGGCAGGAAGGGGGGAGTGGAATGGGCACTCTCTCAGACATCTGTTTGCTCGCTGCTGCTGGAACTGCCAGCTCAAAAGAGCCCACAGCCACAACCAGCGGGAGTGACAGGGTGTAAAAATGCTTCTCGCTCAAGCCATCTAGTTGACACTAGACTAAAAGCCTTAAAAACCACCACATAACTGTATTTTCAGCTATTAATACCATGTACAGTACAAAATGTGGAGGTTATTTTAAGCCACAGGCAATGCCTTAATAAAAAAATAAATCATATATATTTACCAGTAATATGATATTTATATAATATGACATGCGTCAATTATTTTGTTCCTCTCTGAACTTAAATACATAATGACAGCGTACTATGCCACAACATATTGCTGTAAATCTACATCAAGTATTTTCATTACAACCCGGCACATGAGTCCTTCAGTCCCAGTGGAGCCAGACGGCCAGGCGTGGCCAGCCTCAATACTGCCCCCTCCTTCAGCTGTCTCCCTTACCCACACACACACCTCACTTGGCCTAGACACCAGCCAATCCACTCACTGCCAGCGTGCCCACCAGCCACCACGGCAACCACAGACCAGCGATCATCAAGCCGCAGCGGCTTCCCGCTTGGACGGAACCTCCCGGTAGAGTGTGTACCAGGTGGACTTATACAACAGGCAGTGTCGGCAAAACACCAAATGACTGGATCATTTCCCCCGTTTCCTGGATTTTATAAAAGAATCCACACTAACATCTCCTGTATCTATCTATAAATATATATATATATATATATATATATATATATATATATATATATATATATATATATATATATACATACAGTAGATGCACCACAATGTTTTAGGGCAGTGATCTTCAACCTTCTTTCAGACAAAGCTTTTGTGAGATTGGTACTTACTTAGATGTACCGATCAGTACTTATTTTGAGACACTCCATGTTGTTCAAATATTTCAACAAGACAACTGCAATAACGGTCTTCTAATTTAAAACAGACCCTCATATTCTTTCAAAATCTCATCCATTGTGGTCGAGTAGAATAAAAAAATATACATATTTCAACATATATTTCAGAAGGTGATGTATTACACTGAGGGATATCTAATATTCTCATCATTTTATGTTCTCGTAAAGAAATGTGTAAAAGTACCAAGTGCCGAGATGTTTTACAGTGGGACAGTGGGTCCCTTTCCTATCAAAAGATAAAAAAACATGTTCACATTTACATCATGGGGTACACTATTCATTGGATTTTGATGGGAAGATGCATAACATACTTAGAGCAACATGTGCAAGAGAGAAACAATCAAGGCTTGTATTTTGACTTTTAGCCTTCTCGCTAATTGCAGTGAAAAAAGCAGTTGTTTTAAATGTGTGTTGTTAAAATACAAACATAAACCTGAATGCAAAACTGTCATGATTAACAGGTTTAATTTCTGAGGTCTTAGCTTGGAAGACTTTGAAGTATATCACTCAGATTCTGACAAGGGTACCCCAATCTGGTATCTCACCTCAGGAATTGATGGCTTAGACACTGCCAGATGTGTTTGCGCAACCATGCAACTGTCATGTGTTCTGCTGTTATGTTCTAGGAATATTGTTGGGAGTGGCATTCATCTGTGCTTGAAATCCTGTTTCTTTTTGGAAAGGATTCAACTAGCACACGCTGCATCCAGATGACGATACAGTTGGCTTTCTCTTATATTGTTTTGGCCTCTATAGAATATATATTTTCACTCATATGCAAATCACAAAGCACCTGCCACAGAGATTTGTTTGATGCTTATACTTTTAACAACCGGAATGATGGAAGTAATGGCGTCGTGCCTGTGAAACAGATGTAACACATCCTTATTTCCTCAGTTGCACTCAAATTGGGCATAATTACATTGCATTTTCTTTAAATATCATTGAGTGGTCATTTGATGGGTCACTTCATTTAATTCTAGCCTTTGCATTCTTCCTTCCAACAATACCTGTCTATGACCAAGGCAAATTCATGGAAAGTGTTAGTCTTTTTCTGATGTTACTTCTCCACAGTGCATTTAGGTTGATATTCTGAGACCTTTAGGTGCTATATAAGTGGTTTTGACTGGCAAGGTAATGCTACCCCACAATTTTAGAAACATCTGCTTTGGTCTCATTCTGCTTTAACAATATTAAAATTTTCCATTAGCATGCTCATGGCATGCACACATTACCTGTTGTGCAGCAATACAACAGTAAAATGATTTGGCTGTACATCAGGGTAGCAGGCCTATATACGGTACATTGTAGAGAGGATATGGGCAAGTAGTGATCTTAATAAATTAGCACACGCAAACACACACACACACACACACACACACACACACACACAATACACATTACACATATACACACAGACCACACATGCATACACATAAAAACACAGCCACACACATACACATACTTGTGTGTTTGTTCACACCACACATTCAGAGATGATCAGGTTGCAGTATGACGCTAGACAGCAGTAAGGTGTGTGAAGTGGTTACAACCAAGCTTAGGATTGCAATGGTGCAGATGCTATGCATGTGTTTGTTTCATGTTAGTTTGTTTCAGTGAGCAGATCTGTTTGGCACACGCACTGTACCATGTATATTTCTGAATGTTCTGAAGCTTTGTGTTCAATAACACATGGCCTACAAAAACCTGAATATAGGTGTGAAGCATTTCAGTATTAGTATTTGGCCTTCACAGACATGTGTTAACAATAATAATAACAAGAGCAAACGGGTCAGCAACAAACATTCTGTAAATGTATTTGTTATATATTGGTTTGTTTGCTCATGAAAAATAGGTATCTGGAATTCTGAATTCATAGGCAAGTTTAAAACAGATATGAAATGAATTATAAAGGAAGTGTGTCCATGCATAGTGTACAGTATGTGTTTCTGACTGTGAACGATGTTTCTCAAATGCAACCTGACATTTTTAATCAAATGATTTAGCATCATGCCGGATCAGCCGCTCCCTCAAATCAAATTATGAGTGTACTGTAATATATCTCCATATATACTTTAACCTATTAATGTGGTGAACCTCTTGTCTTTGATTTCCCTTGTGACAGAAACAGCATCATGTTAATTATCGCTACCATCTGGTCCAAGCCATTGAAAAAGCATCATCTTCCTCTCACAGATTTGTACCTGTCAGTCAAATTCAGCTTCAAACAGGCCACTGCAGTTCAGAAACACAGCCAAATAACCTTTCAGCCACAGGGGATTTAAGAGTGGCGTTAAATTAATCTTTAGATGGCAATTTGACTCCCTCACAATGCCATTGCTTCCCCGAAGATCACAAATGATTTTGGCAAATGTGAACTTTACTCCACTAAATATATCTTTTGCATCTGTGACAGTTTAAAATACAGTAGATATGTGCGGTGTATGATCCTCATACCAAAATGCCCAAAAATCTAATTGTGTTTTTTGCAGTTTAGTCAAAAGTTGAGTGTTGATGTTGTGAAAGACAAATGTATTTGGACAGAATGAAGCTGTGAGCATCTGTAACAACTTTCAATAAAATAAATAGTTCTAAAATAAATTTTTAAGTAAATATCATTTATAATGGCAATTAAATGACACTATTATACAAAATGTATACACTTCATCAATACAGAGCAAAATGCGTGGCTACATGCCATATTAACTTTTTGATAAATTCACATTGAGCTTGCTTTCTGTTATATTTGCTGTTATGCACGCTTGTTATATCAGCTTATTCCCAATATGCCATGTTTTAAACCCTTATAAAATACTATAAATCAATATTTAATCAGCAAATATATCCCAATAGATACAGTGCACCGATTTAGACCTGGCTATCAAATGTCTTATTTTCTTTTGAATTCCCTTAAAAAGTGGGAATCACTGAGACCTTGTTAACAAACCGTTTATTATCCATTTTTCACCTGGAACATTTCAATGTCTGACAATGCAATGGGATTAATTTAATCTTCCCCTGGAACAAAATGCAGAGCAGTTTGAAATATCTTGCCTGCTCTTTTTTTCTAGATTATCCTGGATAATGCAACATCTCTATTTTGCATAAGGTGCCTTCTTTACATGTAACAATTATATCTCCTGAAGCCAAAAAAAAAGATTCAATTATTGATTGGTTAAAAGGGGCTGTAATTCCTAGCAAACATGTATTTCAAAGGAAAACTGCGCAGCTTTCCGTCTACATTTTAATCTAACCCAAAGTCAAACAAAAAAGGCCTAAGGTTTGACTAGTTCCCTGGAGCCAATTAATTAAATCTGAAACACAGGTTCCTACAGTCACATGACTGGCTCTGATGGCAGGGTGCAGACATTGAAGACCTATGCTTTGGAGACATGACGTCGTCTCTCAGACATCAAGGTCATTATGGTTCCTGTACTCTGTTGGAATTTGGGCATCCTGGGTTATTCCAAACCAAACTAAATTCAACAGTGTTATTCCAGGTTCTAATATTAGTATAATTAGTGGAATATCCAAAATGAGTATGAATAATATTCCCTCAATAGCCATCCAAGGCACTGACTGGAAGCTTATTGTTCTTGCATGCACATTTAAGCCTTTATAGAAAATGTGTTCGGTAGCACCATTGACCAAATGCAGTTGAATAATCTGTATATTATGCCACCCTGATGATGCACACAAAATTTTTTTTAAATTTATTTTCAGGAAGCAGCCAATCCTTTGGCAGATTCCGTACAAGCACCATCAGATTTTTTTTACACAAAAGTGTGCTTGTCAAATCCAAACACTGCAGGAGCTTCAAATTGGCTGCGTGTCAGTTACAGGTTATAGGCGTATGCAATTTTGAATCATTAGCTCCTATGTCATTCAATATGGGCTCCATTCGTTGTGCTGAATGCTAGCATGCCTTCCAATCTGGTTATGAACCCTCCACATAGTAATGTACTGCACTTGGAAATTTAGGATGGATTATGTGATTCTGAATTGTGCTTAAAGCTGAAACTGTTGAATGTTTTTGTTTAATGGTTAATAATAGCTCTTTTTTTTTTTTCCACTTGCGCCTTCAAAGCTCACCCTGAGTAAGGATTTCTACCAAATAATAATAATAATAATAGCCATGAGTCATTCCTTCATGTATTATCGGATAATATACTGTTATCAATACATATTATTATAATTAACTTGAAACTGCATAAATGAGCGAGGGGCTTGTATCACCAATATTTAAAAGCATAGTAACAGAATACATCTGCATTTTATAAAGAAATATCGCATGCAAAATATCAGTGAAGGGTTGGACAAACTTGCACACAATGTAGAGTGGGTGTTTCCTTCAAAATCACTTTTCTCCAGTGAACATACCTTTACATAAATTTGCATTTTCCTTTATTTTAAAAACGATGACAGCAGCATATAAGAAAACAAGACAAAAAGAGCCCTTGCTTCAGTTTGGCTTTTGATTGAGGACCAAACCATTTTATTGGAATATAGGCCCATGTGTCACTTCCCTCTGTGCTGTATCAGTGTTAGGCTGTTTCTGATATAGGAGAAACTACTTTTTTCCTACTTCGCCCCATGGTCTTGGGACTGTCTTCAAAACAACCTCAAATCCTCATTGAAATGATCGTCCTGCTGAATGACTTGAAAACCCATATTCAGGACATTGCCACTGAAAAGTGCACTTGTTTTAAATAACCAATGATCTCTATGATTTGCCATGCTGCTTGTTGTATGTGTGTCAAACTGTGAAATTAATTGTGCTATGTGTTTGTCTTGCTTAGTTCTTGGCCTGGTCACCCTTGGAAAAGAGATCTCAAGGGGCTTTCTGGTTAAATAAAGGTTAATTAAACAAATAGGCTTGCAACCTCTAAATATAATTTCATATTGTGCTTTGTGGATTGTAGGATGTCTGCCATTTCTCAGACCAGAAATATGAATATAAAGTAACAAACAAAATAAATTGACATTTATTAGAAATATGGCGTATAGATGGCTTTCCCCAGTGTAGTTCCAATGGAGGCACCAGGCCTTTCTAACTGAAAGATGCTTTATATTAGCTTTCTGAAAATGTGATAGAATAAGATACATTTGGAAATGGAGTTACACAGCAAAATTATCAGTGTTACATCAACTCTAACTCTGGTTTATATGAGTCCAATAAGGAAAAAATATACTCTGTTTGAGTTAAAAGTACTCTATCAGATTCGATTTTACACTAAACATGTTGGTGAGTAGGACACTATTCACTGTAAAATTTGGTCCATTAGAGAACCTCAGAAGACAAGAAAAACCAGTAAAACACGTGTGTATGAGTAGGCTATACTATATTTTAATGTTCCAAGTCTTGATGTTCCAACCCTTACAGGTTGATTTCCGCCTGAGCAGACCATCGATGTGCCACCTCCATTTGAGGCCCCAAGTTTCAAAAGAGCATTTAACAGTTTTGGCAGAGCAGGTTATCAAGTCCGCTAATTTTGATTCAGAGGGGCTTCCATTAGGCTACCGTCCCACGTCTCTTAGTGTTTTTCTAGCTGTTGTCCACTTGCTAAACTGGTGTATTTCGTCAGCTGGTTTATTGTAAGACACTAGCAGGACCAAGCAGACCAAGGGCAATATGAGCAGCAGAAGAGGAAAGTTCAGTTAAATGGTAAGTGGAAGTGGAGGAGAACTGCAGGGAGGAAGATAAACATTTCCTCGAGAGGCACAAGGTGCAGCATCGCTGACTTGTTAACCCCTTGAAATTATACTGTAGTTTCAGACTCCATTCCAAAGTCCTGAAATTGGGTTACATGATAATTTCACAGGCGACTTGCTTGTCTTACTTGGCAGTTCAACTGGCTAATTGAAGAAGGCGATTTCCCGTCTCTGTGACTGTTTAAGAAATGATACTTAAAATCTGAGTAATGACGATAAAAAAAGGTTTCTTATGACGGAGCAAGGTGTCGAGCGTTTGTCGCTCATTTCGAGAACCTTTTTTAAAGGGCAAGTTCACTTGCTGGGATTTACAACTTTGGGAATTCTGTTCACCTGCGGAAAGTTCAACTACAGTGGCATTGTTCTCATTACATAGTAAGCAATGAAATGTGCTGTCTTATACAGAATGAACTATAAAAAACAGCCCTATTTTTTACTTTGCAGGATTGAATCCCAGGTATGGCATTGCTGCTGTGCCCTTGAGCAAAGTGCTGTTGTTAACTGGAATTGTTTTGGCTGTAGTATAAATGTAGAATTTAAGAGTTAAGGGAATAATATTGATCATGATAATCATCACCATTATCATCATGATCATCACCATCATCGTCCTTGTCACTATAATGTACCCAGGAATGGACTTGTTGTCCTTAACCAACTGCCACGTATAAATTCTCAAGAGGCAATGGACAGCCAATTAAATGTTTTGCAAAATATGTTCTCTCACACTAGACATATTTTTCTAGCTGTTTGGTTGAATTATGTACCTGAATTGTCAACCTGCTCTACCCTGCTCCTATCTTTGTTCTTTATGTTACTAGTTGTTGACTGTGTTCTGTACGGTGCTGAATAATGCATCTGTATTGTTTGCATCCTGCCTTGGTCATCATTACAAATGAGAACTACTTCTCAGCTGACCTACCAATGTAAATTAGTTAAAATAAACAAGGTGACATAAAAATAAATGTAAAATATCAACTTGCAATTTTGATCGGTTTTGCTAGTCTGGTTCTTTTTGCTTGTCTGCTTCTCACTGAACAATGCTGGCCCACAAAAACAGTCAAAACAACCTATGGTCAGGAGTTGAAATGTGGTTAAAGGACTTCCTGACCACAGAACATTCAAAGTCAATTTGATCGTGAACGCCTTTTGCAATCAGAGAACAGAAACACAGCCCGAACTCAAGCATGTTGCCTAATTAGTTAGAGAAGCTAAGCAATGATTCCAGAAATGTTTGAAAAAAGTTTAATGCGTCTAGAATTTCAAGTGCCATAACCTGATAAAAGTGGTATATCTTACTACAATGATAGACTCCACAGTCGAGAATGAAATCATTACTGTGCTACTGCTGACAGTGGCTGGGAGTCCCACGGGGTCCCATAATTGGCCATATTGTCAACCCGATAGGGATGGGTTCAGTATGCAAGGTATTTCCCACCTCATAGCACAGTTGTGACTTGTCTGTTCATTTGGGTGCCTTCTATCTGCCTGTACCACCTGTATAAGTTGTGCAGCCTACCAGTGCAATGACCTTGCAGCTCAGCAGATAGATGACACAGTCAGAAGAATTGACAAGGGACATTACGATATGAACGTACAACGATATGAAGGGCCAACAAGTGACTGGGCATTCAAAATGTGGGAATATAGAAAAATGACAACAAAAAGCAGTTTCAAGCATTCAATTAGCCAAATAATCTTAAATAGCGAATGTTTGGCACAAAATAATAAAGTCTGGTAAACCCAGGCAAGACCAAAGCTATCGTTGTTTCTGATCTGAGACACTGTTGAAACAAGCTGTCCCAGGATTTCAAGTTATAAAACTTTTTATTTAATACTGTAGCTATGAATACAAATTAGTATTTGGTTAAGTTTTGTTGCCATTTTAGTACATGAAACGGTGTTCAACGTCACACAACAGAACAACTTTGTCTTGTAAACATCATGCACAGCTGACAGAGATGGGCTGCAGGCCCCTACTTTTGCAGTGGAGTCAATCTTGTATTAAGTGACAGAGACGACCCTGGTAATTGTAACCTTCAATCCCAAGGTGCCACTATGGCCAATTATGCAGCAGCCTGTGGGATACTGATCACAGCCCACACAGCGATGGCCATGCAGGATTCAAACCAAAAACCACTTATTTTGCAAACCTAGCCACCCTACAGCCCAATCCCCTCCTCCCTCCTTGGACACCACTCTTCTAAATTGAAGTGGAGGTGTCTGTTACCATCACAACATGAAAGGAGTGAAATGCACTGTTGCACTGTAATCATTTACTAACTCATTATCCTTCTGCTGTTAACTTTCAGCAGCATGGACATGGCAAAGGCACTCAGTACATCAAATGTATTATTGATACTAATATTGATGATAATATGGGTGCATTATTCACTCCATACATACTATATTTTTCCAGTTTCTCATTTTATTTTATTTTATGGCCAAAATACGAAATATTGCCTGTTTACGTGTAGGTTTGTACTGATGTGACTGAATACAAGGTGGCTCTTTGAACAAAATTCTGAAGTGGACTTAGTAGAATAGTTCTAAACATAACTGCCCAAGGGCATAGACAATTTTGTATAGCATCTTATATATGTATAGAACTGTATAAACACCAATGTTATGGAAATTAAAACAATAGTCTACTTTGACTAATGAATGTAGCTCCATGTTAAAACAAGGTCTTGATGATGTCCCCAGTATGCAGTGTTAGTTCCTGGATCTCCAAAACAGAACTGCTGGTTACATTCCAGCTCTGCTTCAGACTGGGAATTTTTAATCCCATAGTCAAATCAGTCAATTTTACTGATTACTAAAGGGGACTCATTGTGGTTACTGTAAATGGTATAGCTAATAAATTCTGCATTTCATAAATGCAAAGTTTGATCACAGATGATTGAATTTATTTTCGTAGAGACATTTACCAACTCGTCATATCTGAAAAATGTACTTTTTATATGCTGATATGCAACCAAAAAGTTATTTGCAGTTAACCGCACTACACTGTTATACTGTACATTAACCTGTTTGTCTAAAACACTTAAATTTTCTGTCTGCTCAAGTGTACATATCATGGGGGGGAAATGTGCACACACAACTTACACCTATGCATGCCACACTAATTAAACCTATAAGTCACAAATAAAGATGGCTGTTTAACCTGTATATTCTCTTACACGGTGACCTAAAAACTACTGCTGGATGTGAACCCCGATGTATGAAAGAAAAAAAGAGAGATTATCAGTCTCAGAGAGGAAGCTCAGGGCCTGAAGTGGCTGCCTACTCTCTCCATAGCATTCCAGAAAATAATTTTAATGGGTCCTTACAATTTGCGTGTGTGGCAGTGACCCGCTGAGACTGACGGTTATCCTGATTTGTGATACGTACAAGACTAACGTGAAATTCCCTGCAATGGCGCCTCATAGCAAACAGTTGAGAGGCCGAGAGGGAGACGGAAGAGGAATTCACTTGAGTTGAGTGAACATTTATAAATTTCAAATCAAATGCTACAGAAGTTATTTTAATTTCTTCTGCAGTTTTCATAATTAGTGCAGTCATATTGTACCAATTCATACAAAGCGAGGTCTCACAGCCACGATTTGAGTTTGCTGAGATTAAATGTCATTCAGTACTATTTTGATTGATCAAAGTGTATAAATTGCGCTTATCCGAATGTAGGCTACTGTGGAGATTGAAGAACAAAACGTGATCGTATAAGAATTAAAACTAGCATACCGAATGGATTCTGAAATAGGTTCAAGTGAATTATCCCCATTAATAGCCTACATACCTACACTTTTGTAGAATATGCGTGATTTGACCATTTTTAGAACCAATAACTAAAGTTAAAGATTTGATTATCTATTTTAAAGTGGTGGTGTTGTCGTAACAATGAATCTCCGCTATAATAAACTTGTCATTTATTTGATTTACCCGTGTTCTTCACTTGTTTAGGCTTGAGCAACTTATAAGACTGATTGAAAGATTTCCGATCAAAACGTGGCACATATTCATAACAACTGTTGTTATCAGCAGATGGATTGCCACATAGATAAATTGAAAATAGTTGTGATACTATTTTCAATAATTGAATTATGCGGACAATATATAGAAATAGGAAACATTTTGCATTACGAGTTAATATTGTCTTTCACCTTGAATTGTAAAACAGACAGCTAAACAGAAAATAAACATTTACGCGTTGGAAATATCTAACCTAAACACAATTTCGAGGTTATATTGGACCAGTAAATTATAAAAAATAATGTTGATAAAACTGAAATAGTTTCAATTTATTAGTTTGACAGATTTGTGGAAGAACAGTTACCTAAAATTTGAACTGTGAGTCGAAAGCATACTGACCACTTGGGAGAAGGTCATTTCAGGAATCCTCCAATTGACACCATTGATTCAACTCACTCGTAAAAAAAAAAAGTTGAAAAAGCCCTATCGCTAGCTATTAATTAAGTCCACAGAGAAACAAATGCAACATATAAAAAACGTATACCAATTCAGAAAACGCAATTAAGTTATACATAACTTCTTAAAATTATGAACAAGGTTTCACACTTCTGTGCACATATATATACTTCATTAACGGAAATAAACACCCACTAAAACCAGGAAAATTAATTCTCATTGGCTGAGTTTTTAAAAAATACTCCCCGAGTCATCGTTTGCATTTAATTAAGAAAACGCATCAAATAATATCCATATCCCTTCCCACACCATCGCTTTAAATCATAATTATCATAACAATAGATGATAATACAAGTTTATATCATAGGCTACAAGCACTGACGCACGTGTGCACGCGCCATTGTAGCTAAAGCCTTAATGAGTGCATTATGGCATAATTTGACTGTCTATACCTGCTCTCTCCTTCATAGGCTGGTATTTGCTAGTTGGTGTCTTAATACTGCATTTCTCTACTCGTTGTGATACAAGCTATCTCATCATTCAGGAGCCGGTCATTCAGTTTATCAATGGAATAAATTACGTAATAATAGCAGAACAAAAATATGCATCCACTAACATATCGTGTTTAATTTAATAACAAACATGTGTTAAAATGATGTCAATAAAAAGTGTTAGATTCATTGTACAGTTTGCTTGATTAAGTAAAACAATGTGCCATGTTAAATGTTAGGCTATTTGCGTTGACTCGAATTCATTTATTTTTCTCAGATCAAGTAGCCTAGCCTACATGAAGCTGTCATAATTCTGCAATCTAACAGTTAACCAAGTACATTATGTTATTATGTCATTAGTGGTAGTAGGCCTGAGAAACAGCGGTAACTTGATCTCCTTTAGATTTGTGGTGGAATCATTTGACACTTTTTCTGCCACAAACATCGATAATTACTGGGGCCACAGAAAGATAGAAGAAGCCGACACCATAAGCAGCACATGGTCATTCAAGTTCAGTGGCTCTGGGTACGGAACCCGGGGAGGCACAAACCTTATCTTCAAACAAAAGCGCGAAACGCTTTCACCTCTTCAGTCAGTCCGTGCGGATCGCAGCTCAGTGCAGCTTCATCTCGGAGAACACCAGAGAAAGAAAGAGTGAGTAAGAGGGAACGCGCCAGAGAAGGAGAGAGGAAAGAGACGGAGCGAGAGACAGTGAACAAGAGTGACCAGAAATCGTTCCCTTTTCGTTTCAATTTCATCTTAAACCCCAGCATTGGTCGGCGCTTGGATGAACCAAAACCTATCGATCAGTCAGTGTTACACCTGGATCCACTGACCAGCTCAGAGCAGGCATGTCCCGACGGAAGCAGAGTAACCCAAGGCAAATCAAACGTAAGTTTTTCAGCGTTGCTATGCTATTACTGTCTAATTAAGGTTGTTGGAAAAGTTAGAAGAGGTTAACGAAGGTTGCTAGAGCACCAAGGCCCTATTACTGTGAATGATACCTGATCAATTTTACAAACAGTTACCGTACTGTTTATGTATTGACTTTGTACTATTGAAAAATACGTGCTTATCTCATATTTTCACGTTTTCTTTTTTTATGATTTGTATAATTTATACACGGGCCCCCATAAATAATTTACGATGTGTTTTGTGAAATTTCGCTTTGAAAAAGTATGACAATTCACTTTTTAAGTTCGCCTTGAACTACTGATGGACGCAAATAAAATAAGATACTTTGGATACTATGATACTTAAATAAAATAAAGTTCAAATTCAATATAATGCATTTATTGGCGACTATTGCCTTTGCCAAATATACCCATTAACTGTTTTAATATGTATGACAAGTATTAGTAATTAGTGGCATCATTGTCAACAGAAATTATAGTTTATGATTGTAGCTGTTTAGTTTAGAGTGGACAGAATAACATGTTTTAATGCAAGGGGGAAATGTAATGTTTGTTAAAAAACATACCCATGCACTTACACAATTTGAGATTTTTTAAAGTGTTGTTTCACTACTGCTATTACTACAACAACAACAACAATAACAACAACAACAACAACTGCTACGACTACTGCTGCTGCTATTACTACTACTATTACTACTACCAATAATAATAATAATAATAATAATAATAATAATAATAATGTTACCATGTTTAAATTAATCTTATATAGGACCAGCAGTGATATTCACAGACCTCATCAGTTTAGGTATTACAAATATAATTTACTTTGGATTTGAACAGTTGCGAGTCGAAAGCAAATATCAATGCAGCTTAATTGTTATCAAATAGCATGGGCGGTATTTAGTTTTAATATGCAAGGTACTTGCTACAGACTGCTTACATTCTGAGGGTTATAGCTTTCATAACTTTTTGATGATTTGAATAGTTGTAAACTGCTTATCAGAAACTAAGGATTACTTTAACTAGAAAAATATGCAATGTCTTGTAAAATCAATTTATATAAATCAATTTGTATAATTTATATTTGTCCAGTTGTTGGCAACACACAGTTGCAAAGGCCTAACATTATCTACAGTCCATGTGTTTCTTTCTCAACAGAACTATGCTTGCCAGTATTATTTTTATTGTTTTAGTATGATTAACTGATTACATTCTATATGACACAATTTGTTTAATCCATCCAGTGCAGTGTGAATTTCTCAAAATGTCTGCATACACGCCCTCTATTATCTGTTTCCCTGCATACCGTGCACCTGGATGTGTGCAGGCTTTTTGGTCATTGTGTTGTATTTGGTCAGTGTGAAAATGTCTCTTTTAGATTTACTGACTTAATTGTGTACAGAGCTGGGATAGGCATCACGTAGAGCATCAGACTCCACTTGGGATTTGTTTCTAAAACCAGGAACCAGTTTAGAGATCTTTCAGTGTTTTTGTTGGTTGAATGTTGAGAAGGGAAATAGACACAACTTGGTCTGTTCAACTCGATAAATAAGTTGCTCAGTGCTACTGTAGGCTACATCACACACTCTGTCAGATGCACCCTACAGTAGCACTGAGCAACTTATTTTATTTTTTAAACTTTTCTTTTTTTAGGAATATTTTTAAAAAAACAAGAAACAGAAAAATAACTTGACTTTGTGTGCGTATGTGTCTGCAGGTGTGCAGGAGTGTGTATGTATGTGTGTGTGTGTGTGTGTGTGTGTGTGTGTGTGTGTGTGTGTGTAAGCGTGAGTGTGTGCACCCATGTGTGTGTGTGTTGTGTGTGTGTGGAGGGGGCTTGTACT
Organism: Synaphobranchus kaupii; assembly: GCA_029718625.1. NCBI lineage: Eukaryota > Metazoa > Chordata > Actinopteri > Anguilliformes > Synaphobranchidae > Synaphobranchus > Synaphobranchus kaupii. The sequence goes on from CM056382.1 coordinate 38,096,914, forward strand.
TATGCTGTCGATTATGTTGTACATGATACAATAATGGATTTGGGCTATGGTGAATATTAGTGCTCCTAAAATGGTAATACACAATTAAACTGTTGTTTAATTCTGTATTAATTCACGTTATATTGTTTAAATGTAATTATTTATTCAGATAATTTTTGCCTCAATTATTGACACTGTGAATAAGACAAATAAAAAACATTATTATTATAATAATATATCATTATTATTGAAGATATGGAAATTCTTAAAATGATCACTTACCTAGGTTTTCATAAACTTATGGCTACCCGAAACCTTCCAATGATACCAAGCAATCAAGACTGAGTTGTAGTAATGACAGTTCTAGTCGTATTCTTATTTAGTCATGGCCATACATTGTGTGTTTTCAGAGTCTCAACTTTTCTTGCCATTTTAAAGCAAAAAATTAAGCAGTTTTCTAATGCGTGTTCTTAATGTGCAATGCTGAAAAATACATTTAGGCTTAAGTAGTCTCTAAGGAAAAAACTGAATTAATTCATCTGAAATGAAAGTCTTTGTACAGTATGTTGTTTTCATATTTAATTTTTTTGTTTGCGTGGAAAACTTTGTTGCAGTGTGGGAGTATGTCGCAGAACAGAATGCCTGTCAAAATTGAGCTGTTTACCTGAAATTCTTAGCATTTGTGAGCCAGGGTGAAGGTCCACAGTGGGTGTTTGGGAGTTGCAGGCATGTGTGTCTACTAACCTCCATGCTATTTTGACTGCACGCAATAAGTGTGCACGAAACAATAAGAGGAGACGGTCCGCGAGTGGACCAATCACGAGGCGGCTCTTGGGAGTTTTGGGGGGTCACACGCGAGGGGGGCAAAGCACTGACACTGGCATTTGCTCGCAGAGACCTACAACGGCGCATATGTATGTCATGTGTGTGATCTCGTAAATGTAGCGCCGGCCCGCGGTGCTGGAAAAAAAGCCTTGGTTTTTGAAACAGAAAGGTCACGTTGAGCCCGGATCTTTTCTACCCCAGGAATTCTGGAAAGGCCGAGGAGGCACAAGGCAGAAAGTCAGCACAGACAGTCATTCTAAAGGACAAAAAGGTTGTTGGGCACAGCCCCCCCCCCCAGCCCCCCGCCCACCGCATACATTGCCCTGTTATCTAAAATTGTGATTTATGCAGTATTTTAATATTTTGCTTATTCTCTCCCCTTGGGTGCTCTCTGAGCGGTGATAAAAAGGCGATGTGAAAGAGCACCATTAATTTGCTCCGATGACTGGGGAGATAAGGCCAGATAATGGGAAAGATAAGCGGGGAAGATATACCATCAGAAACCAGATTATTACCATTAAAATTCCAACCCAGCAATCTGCAGCAGGCTGATAATTCCTTCTCCGTTTCCACCACTTTGGATGATAAGGCAAAAAATAGTCACTCAGTGCTCCTTGATTAGACTGCCTGGATATCCTGATAATGCGGTGATAAATTATGTATTTTTCCCCTTGTTTTTTTTCCCCCCCGTGAAACGTTACATCTGATTTTTTTTCATTTTCTTTTTTTTCTTTCTGTATTTGTGGTGTTTCCTCTGCGCCCCCCCCCCCCCTTCCCCTTACCCCTTACCCCGCTAACAAAATGAAAAACCCTGTACACTTTTATTGTAATAAGAGTTTGATAAAAAGCCCAGATTGCGGAGGAGGTGTTTTGTATGGGAGCACATATCAATGTTATCAGCCCATCTCTCCGAGCCAGCTGCTAGCTGCTGTTGTTTTTAGCCTTATCACCCCCTGCCAATATGCCAATAAATTGCCCAGATTGTTAGCCGTTCCGAGGCGGTCAGCTAAATTTATGACAGAAATGATGAAAATATAGCCGATGCTCTGCGGATTGCGATTAGCTCTAATATGATGTGTGCATTACCCCCCCCCCCCCCCCCCCCACCACACACACACTTCCATCCTCCACTCCCCAATGCTTGTTTGTGGTGTCCATACCTCTACTCATACTGAGGGGTGAACACATTGTGATGTTTAATAGGAAAGAAAGATATGAGGTGGCTGAATTGAAACTGGGGCCTTTCAGTGTAATTTCTCTGTAAAATTGCTCTCAAAGTTTTGCAGTGAAGGGGAATGTGTATGATGTAGGGGCTACCTCTGTCTATTGTTTATAGAATGCGTGCGCAGCCCAAGTGCAGTGTGCAGACATTTGGAGTCAAATATGCTTATTAAATTGAGCGATTGCTTTACGGCACCTTCTGCAGTCACTGCTGTTAACAACTGCAATTTCTGTACATGACTTTCATAGCCTGGCTAAAAATTAAGTTCCTCTGTCAAGCATTACAGTCAGTCCTATTGAAATGATAACAACAAATATGCATATATGCAGTATAACATGTTCAGGTTTGCTGTACAATTGGAAATAATTTGCTTACATTAAAAATATTTCCATGTGTATGTTTATGCTTGATGACTCCTAAAATATGTAGGAGTTATTGCATGCTTATAATAATGTTTAACACAATAATGTGTCTTTCAAAGGTTTCCATTATGTGACAGTTACATTTCTTTGCTTTGCAGCTTGTTATTTGAGAGAAAAATTCCTGAAGCATATTTACTGCAAATTCTAATATTTTGGAGTTTGGGTTACAGATACTAGTTCTTCTAAGGTCTCAGTGGCAACTGTTTTTACCTTTCCTGATAAATACTGAATACAAAACGTGTAATGAGTCACAATCTGTCTTGTTTTAAACTGATAACAGGGAAATGTGGGTATATACAGATAAAACAGCACTGCTCATAAGGGAAATTGCTTGCTGCAAACAGTTATTGCAAGGCAATATGTATATGTTCAAAATGCATATTTTGATATCTGTGGGCTAGTCTGCTGAATGTGGATTAACATCTTGCACTGGGCACATTCTGGGGCAGTGAGGCTGTAATCAATTTGTTGATTTCCTATGGTATTTATTTATACACCCCATATTTAACCAATCCAGTGAATTAACTCCTGCACTTCCGCAGTGTCATTTTGAAGAAAAGGTGGGGTAGGGACACAGGCAGGGGTAGGGGTTACATGCTACTTAAAAAGCACAGATAGTCACTCCCTGATTGATGTTTTAAACATTTGCATTTATTTACTTATATAGCGCATTACTCAATACAGAATTTCCATCATTTTTTCTTCCTTAGTTTCAAAGGTTCTGTAGTTGCAGTGTATTTGTGCAGTAAAATTGTCATACAGTAAACTCTGTCAGGTCACATTTATTTGCTGGTTTGATGCCCGGCTGACTTGGTTTCTAAATCATAACGAGCAGTCTGATGTTTTTTCAATATCTCTCACGTGTAACTCGTACAGCTTTTTTGGAAGCCGTTCAGTCACATTTTGAGGACTTGCCCCTTGCCGTCTGATGATCAAGACGTTTCTGTTGCGTTCTTCATAGATCCATGTCGCACGAAGGCTGGTCGTCGCATGCCAAATTTCTCTCTAACATCTGTTCCTTGCCAATAACAGCTTCTGTTGTACAGTTGCCTTGTCTACACTGAAGAGTACCATTAGCTACACAGTATATCTTTGTGAAGTAGTGCTATTACTCAAGTGTTTATGCAGACTGAGACATGCCCAGGTTTTATTCTGAAACTTATTTTTGTTAGTTACCCACCTCTTTCGTGAGCACTATTGTTTTTCACCGTAGTTAATGTTTCACTGTGCTGTGCTGTGGACAAGTGACAGGCAAATGGAAAGAAAACTTCAGAATCTCAACATTTCCTCTCAGAGAATGTGATGTGACACCAGTCTCACGTTTCCTGTGGAATCAAATGAAATGTGTCAGTGTCGGTTTCCTTTGTTGAAAGCTGTGCCAGCTGATCCGTTTTGCCTGGTAGAGGCCAGCGTAGCTACTGCAGAGCGCGCAGTCCCTGTGTTCTCAGTCTCTTTTCAGAGCTTCGGGAAACAGAACGAAAGGTAGGCAGGGTTTGTCAAGGTGGAGGTCACTTCCTGACATGGCTTCCTCTTTATCTTTCCTTTTCCCTGAATTCTTGTGCAATCATTCCAGTAACTGCTTTAGGCAAGAGTATATCATTTTGCCATTTGTTTATTATGCATATAATTTGAAAGTGATATTGCCTGAGCTGTGAAAGACATGTCAGAAAACAGATTACTGTAATGTGAGAAATAGAGGCCCGAGTGGTGAAAAGGTTATGTTTGTACCACGTTATGAATTATCAGGAATATTTAGTGTGATTTTGGCTATACCATTTGTGTTTGTTTATTTTTGTACTAATAGACACCAGAGCAGTGAATTAACATTTTTTGCAAGGTCAAAGTTTTCAGTCAAATTTGATCTGCTTAGCTCTTTAACTGAAGAAATATGTTTAATGTTACTTCGGCTATTTGTTTTCAGTTGATACGGATTTAATATCAGTGATGTCTGTTCAGCCCCAGGTAACAATTGACTTTCAGGCTTTGAGTTAATAGCCTTGTCTCTGGCTTGTAGGATCAATATTGGTATTAATTAATCACCATTATCAGGAACAGGATCTAGTTCTATTTGTTGTTACATCAGGTAAATATCAATATAGAAAGTGGACTCCCTGATCGTCATGGCAACTTCATCTCTTAGGTCAAAGAAAGTTTATCTTATCTTGCTGCTGAGAGTGGCAAACTGCTTAGGAATCTAGTTTAGACTCTAAGATCATCGATTTAAGCTTTTTTGTTGTTGTTTCGGAAAAAAAGAGGGCTGAATTCTAATCACAACAGAGATGTAAGATTTAAATATTGATGTCCAAAGGCCATTATGGGAGAGGGCCTCTGATTCCTCTCTTGTTCAAGTACGTCCTTTTAAGACCCAAACAAAGCTTTGATTATAGGACTGTCACATTCTAGTACGTCTGTATAGCTAGCAGCTTGTGACTGCTATGAAGGCCTTCTCGCTTTGTCAGGAGACATGGTTGATTTGTTTCTAGTTCTCTTAACAGATCACTGTCAGGTAAGACCTATGTGTTTCACAGAATGGAACCATGGGTTGTAAACAAATAGATATACCGTTACATTTTGGTGAGATAGGCTTTTCAAACACAGTTGTTGATGAATGTTATGACTAATATGAAGCTTTGCAAAATTTGAGGCGTAAAACATTTGTTTTGGGAATGAAAAAGTGCTGTTAAAATATAAGTGGCAATGTGCAGTGGAGATTGAGCCATGGCTTAGAGCAGAAGGCTTGTTCACGCACTGTACCCTCTGCATCAGATAGAAGACAGCTTGCATGGCTTCAACACCAGCATGTTTTATGTTTTTGATGTAATTATTTATTTGTTTCTGAGCAAGTATTTTACACCTACGTTTTAGTGATATTCTAGTGTATTTCTTTATTGATATTCTAGTGTAGTGTATAACCTAAGGACAAGGGGTTAGTTCAGCATAATTTACTTAATTGTTTATACTGGTTAAGCCTTACATTACTGTAAATTCGAAAAGGTAGCTAAGATCTTGAATCTTGATTTTCTTTTCTTAAATGATCAAGATAGGATCATACAAGGTCTTTATCCATGGTTGGGCCCTCTCAGTATTGGAGATTTCAAAACATACCATCATTTGCACAGAAACTCTGTGAACCTGTTTGATTAAATTGTTTGCAACCCAATCCAGTGAGAAGTATATAGGCCTTTGCAACCACTGCAGCCTAAGTTTCAGAAATGTATCAAATTGACATAATTTAAATTAAATAGTTAACTAGTCCAGTTGACTCTTAACATCATGCCCAATTATTTGATCAGGGACGTAGCGGACATCACAATGCTGAAACTTGGTCTTATTTTTTTGTCTGAGCAGAGTTAGTGCTGGTTCACTCTCCTGTTTGATTCCACCGCAGTTACTGTGCATATCACACCAAGTGTTGAATTTTCTCTGGGGAAGCTGCCCAACCACACTTTATTTATGTATTTATTTAAGTATCCCTTGGGACACAATTGCCTCATTTTACTTTCTCTAGTGTTTACCCCTTCTCAAGACAGGAAACAGCCAGCATGAATAAGAGTGAGCGTGCGTCCCTTAATTCCTATATTCAAACTGTAAATTCCTGTTCACCTTGTGACTACATTTTCTTTGTTGAGCAAACATTGCTCATTTTAAGTGTTTTTAAAATCAAAAAATGTACCATGTATAACCAACATTATGAAGACTTCAGTCACTCGTCGTTCGCATAAGGATATAGCCGTCTACGGATGGCCACGGATGTGGAGTTCACCCTGTTGTAGAACACTTATTTATCTATAGTCCGTGCAACAGATAGGTTATCTCTGGAGGATGCATATTGGTAGGCTTTCATTCCTTCCTTTTGTAGAGAGTTACTCCAAGGAGAGGAGCAACAAAACCATCACTGTCTCAGTGAAAATGCGATTAATGGAACATCCGATTCACAACTTCAGTTACTGCAGATGTCTGTCCGATCAAAAGTGGACCAACGACCAAGAAATAATGTGCCCCCCACCCCCTCCAATAACCCCAAAAAATTCTGGGAATTACACAGATCTCATCAGAACAGTTACTGAAATGGTCTGAGGGTGATATGCATGCGGTCATTGTGCACTTACAGAAAAAGACACAGGAAATGTCATCCAGCCTTGATTCAGCTCCTTCCCAATGCCAGTAAAATTTACAAAAAAAGGAAGGGATTAGTGTAATAACGTTATTGATCGAGAGACACAGGTTCCCAAGAGAGTAATGTCTCAAATTCTCCTATAGTATTTAGGCTAAACGCTCTTATTTGTAGATTGGGGGTGTACAGTGAAAGCGGCACTTTGGATTTTTGGGCAGTAGGATGACACATGCCATCCTCTGTAGTTATGGGATAGGTGGTTAAAGGCAACAGAGGATTAAATAGCAAGCCTTTCATTCCAATTTGTACATCAGCATTTCCTTGGCTGAACAGCGCAAAAACAGAGACGACCTCATAAGGGTTCAGTGGAAAATTGCTAATGACAGAACCGTAGAATCTAAATTATTAATTTATGTAAAAGGACAAATTCTGCAAATAAAACAAACTTGAAAACATGTTGATACTTTAAGGAGGCTGTGGTTGATTCCACAACTGCAAAGCTGCCTATACTGATGACAGCAGAGCTTACATTTTTAAATCACTTGATTTTACTGATGCGTATACAAATGTGGCTGTATATGTGTATACCAGTGGCATGGGCATGTGGTGGGTTTAGAGATGGGTCATGCTATACAGCAATGCGGATAGATATATTTTAGGACAATCCACCTTAAATAATTCATCCTGGTGTCTTCTGGGAGGATATTATGAATGTATCTATTAAATAAGGCATCCACTATTAAATAAATATTTGCATATTGTTAAATGGATTGTGCATAGATTTTCACGACATCACAAAATGCGTGACACACACACACACACATACACAAAACACTCAGGCCCTTCTGCTGAGGATCAAGGAAGCAGAGGAACCAGACTGAGCAGAAGATTCCCATCTGACATGTAACAGGAAGGTAGTGAAGTGAACACTTAACACAGAAACTTAAGTGTTGACTTGAACATAAAGGACAAGCATTCAAAATGCTTACTATTTCACTACATAAATGGCACAGCTCAGGTGAGTCAAGTGGGCACAATGTAGATGCAGAACACCCTGACCGCCGCCCGCAGCCACCTTGTGATTATCACATATCATTAGTAATAGCATAAATTGGTGTAACAATTTGAATCTGATCACCTTTTCCGCCTAAGGGTTATGAGATTTGGTTTATGACCCCAATTTGTGCTATAATCACTAATCGTTAATAAATATCTAGTAATGAAAAGGTGGCTGTGGGCGGTGGCCAGGGTATTTTGCCTTGTGCTCACCTGGCGGATAATGGCCCTAGGTGACGCTAAGAGATTTAAATCAACCTCTCCAACTTGTGACTTGTACATTCCAGCATTGATGAAGGTCTGATAGACTAAAACATTTGCACTTGTTTTTTCAGTATGTGAGCTTAAAGCTGCAGTAGGCAAGATGATTTCGCTATAATTTCGGCGAAATTATTACATTTACTCATTACATTCCAGCAGCTATCAATAAATCAAGTGTTCTGTGAAAAAAATCCGGTTTCAGTGAGTCTCACCACGGTTTTACGAAAACCAACCAATCAGGGCAACCATGTAGCAACCAATCAGGGCAATTATCTACAAGCAGAAGATCCTCTCCATAGAATAAGAACCCCTGCCTGTCTCCGCGCATGCACAGCTTATTTTTTTCCTTTGCAGCAGCACTTGGAGCAGATAATGGCTGGATAGCTAGCTAACGGTAGCTGGCTAGCTAACTAGCATGTGCAAAGACAAACAAACGTCCGATTCTACCTTTACCGACAACGGTGTACACTGTCAAGCATAGTAAGAAATGGAAGAACCCGGCGGAGAGGAAAGAAGTCGAATGGAAAGTGCCTGACTTAGCTGCTGGTGCTGCAGTGGAAAACACAAACAAACTTCCAATTGATATGTCTTACGACACATAAGCTATTACATTGTCACTAACAAAGCTCGCTAGCTTTGTTCTTAGCAGTCTAGTCTGCCATTAGCTTTTACTGTAAGCATTGAAACAATGTAGATTTATATTGTGCTATTCTTTCACATTCGTATGTTCAGTGGTCACACTTATTATGGTCAGTGTTGTTTCTCACCTGTGAATCAGACATGACTGACTAGCAAGCTAGCTAGAACGGACTCCATTGGCTGGCAGTACAGCGGTGCCTACTTCTACTCCATAGATATAAAAAAATCTGCTCAAGCTCAGTACCGTGCATGTTTGGAGCACGTGCCTTCGCCTGTGCATGTCTGGAGCATCATTTGGTGGGAGGGAGATAGGAGGGACGAGAGAAGCAGGGGGAAGTCTTTTTTCCTTGTATCTTTTCAAATTCTTGTTGGTTCATTGGCATTTCCTCCAGACTTACCTACTGCAGCTTTAAGTAAACTGATGTTGATTCAATGAAGACTGAAATCTTTGCAGTGTGTGGTTAGCTTTTCTATTTTCTGGGAGTCATTTATGGCTCTATGCACCTGTAACACATTTAGAATGTTTTTTTTTTTTTTTTGACTGAGCGCAACAACATCTTTCTAAAATGACATAAATTAAAATTCAAAATCAGTGGACTTACAGCTCCTGGTGCTTGGCTTCCATAATAGCATATAGTTGCGAAAGAAAGAAAAAATTGCATATCTGTCCCGAGGGTGTAAAATAGTATGATATGCTGGTCTTTTAAATAGTTTTTAAATAGGCTGATGAGATGGATGGGCTGTGACTGTGCTGCTATTCTGAGCTGTGGCTATGGTCTACTGAGGCTGAGTCTACATTAAAAGAAGACACTAATATGAAAAAAAACTTCCTTTACATACAAATATTGTTAAATAAATTGTATACTTGTTTCTCACACAACTACTACTGAAAATATAGTATATATTATGTATCACTACAATCTACTTCCACCAGTTACAAATGGTTTAGTTATCTACCTTTATTTCTTTGTTTGCTGAGCAACATAAAATTTACTAATTTTCTGGAAATATTCACTACTAACTGACCATCCATCATTATACTGTTTGCTTAAAGGGTAAGTTCGCTATTTTGGACCTTGGACCCTATTTGCGGTCCGTCTTCCATGAACCTGACCCATGAAGTCCATTTTTTCGCTGATCGGTCCAGTATTGAGTTCGCTACAGATTTCCTGTAGGCTCTCACTGGGCTACAATAGAAGTCAACGGGGCAATTAGAAATGTTATGGAAAAACAACGATAAATGTGCTTTTATAGCTCAGTGTGTATTCTTACGGTCTCAGTATGCTCTCCTGTGAAATGTAGGCTATCGCAAACGCAAACCGAACGTTGAAACAACAGTTCCATTTGAAACAGAACTATTTCTCCGACCGCACTACCTCGCACTGACTTCGGATAACATTACCTGCGCAACTTCAGCCTCTCTCTCTTCTCTTGCTCTCTTATCATCCATCTCTTGTAGTTCCGTGTCCGTGTATTCTGGCTCAAATCTGTAGCTAGTAACGTCAGTCAAAATCGAATTCTTCGTCTTCGTAATCATTATAGTCATCCATCATCCAAGTATTTTTTGTGGAAATTGTAGCCTACGTTGCTGCAGGTAAACAAACGCAGACTGCTCAACTAGATAGTTTTGTAAACGGCCGGCACACCTTCCCGCTCCCCTACCCCCGACACATAGTACTCCGCGGGAGCAGCGAAAACAAGCAACAGAGAAATGCTTTCTTCCAAGCCATGCCAAGCACGTAAAAATGTTCGGATTGAGATACATTTCACAGGAGAGCATACCGAGACCGGTAACAATACACCCTGAGCTTCCCGTCTCATTTATTGTACATGAAAGCACATTTATCGAACATTTCTAATTGCCCCGTTGACTTCTATTGTAGCCCAGTGAGAGCCTACAGGAAATCTGTAGCGAACTCAATACTGGACCGATCAGCGAAAAAATAGACTTCATGGGTCAGGTTCATGGAAGACGGACCGCAAATAGGGTCCAAGGTCCAAAATAGCGAACTTACCCTTTAACTTCACTTGCACTTTCATTACTGGGATAGCTGCTATGTTATGAGAAGGATGTGCTTTGTCTGATTTGTTTTGTAGTTGCTTCAATTACCTTTGGTATGCACTTATTGTATTGTCGCTTTGGATAAAATGTCTGCAAAATGATTGTAATATAATGTAATGCTTAAACGAATAGCTGTCTGTCAATCAAATAACTAGGACTGACATCTTTGTATGGGATTTATAGGACTTACATCTACAATAAGTAGCTACTAGCTCCCAGATTAGCTAACATTACAATTTTGCTTGTGAATGTGGATAACTGCACTGAGTAAAACCCGTAACAGCTCTTTATACTTCGATCCATGTTCCAGATTTTGGAGGGTTCTGGATTTTATCCAGCAGTTATCCAGCTAACTCAGAAATCCTGCTTCGTAGTATACACCCCGACTAGTATTAATGTGTTGTGTATATTTATTTTACTCTTATGAAAAGCATGCATTTGCTGCTGCTTGTTGGATTGGTGCATGCTGGGTGGTGATATGTTGCACATGTTGGGTTGTTGTTCGAATGCTTGGTTGGTTTGTTTGTTTGTATTGCTCTGTGTGTAGCCTGTTGATGCTTACTCAGAGTCCATGTATATAGGCTATTAGATGTATCTATTATGTGTGGCCTACATATGAATCAGCAGAAGTATTTGTAGTATAGCATGTATTTACTACAAATTCTGGAGCACCACCACTGAATAATGAAGCCCCCCTGTAGCACCAGCAAGAATAAATCTTTGGCGCCGCCCCAGTTTGTATGCATTCGTGAGTTTTTTATTACTGACCTACAATCCAGAAACAGCTTCTTTTTTCCCATAATTAAATGGGAGCTTTAATGTCAGAGAGCAGAGAGAAGTTGTAATGTCAGAGAGAAGTCATACGGACCTTGTATCTGATGATACTCAATGATAATTTCTGCCTTTTGAGTTGAGTTGTATGGCCATGACCATTTCAATCCCCAGACTTGAACACAATCCAAAATGTGTGGTTTGAATTGAAAAGGGCAGTCCACAAGTACGGTCTGAAGGATCTGAAGGATCGTTCTGGAAGAACTGTTCAACATAAAAACATTATGAGTTGACTCAGTAGTGTTATCCATATGAAGGAGGGGTGTCCAAACTGATGATGACGATGATGAAGTCATTAAAACTAATTTTAACCACTCCACAGATTTCATGTTTCATGTTAGCATAGTGTTGGCAAGTCAGTTAGGACATCAACTTTGTGCATGACACAAATAATTTTTCCAACAATTGTTTACAGACAGATTATTTCACTTTTAATTCACTATATCACAATTCCAGTGGGTCAGAAGTACATACACTAAGTTGACTGTGCCATTAAACAGCCTGGAAAATTCCAGAAAATGATGTCATGGCTTTAGAAACTTCTGATAGGCTAATTGACATTATTTGAGTCAATTGGAGGTGTACCTGTGGATGTATTTTAAGGCCTACCTTCAAACTCAGTGCCTCTTTGCTTGACATCATGGGAAAATCAAAAGAAATCAGCCAAGACCTCAGAAAGAAAATTGTGGACCTCCACAAGTCATCATCAGGTTCATCCTTGGGAGCAATTTCCAAATGCCTGAAGGTACCACATTCGCCTGTACAAACAATAGTACGCAAGTATAAACACCATGGGACCACGCAGCCATCATACCGCTCAGGAAGGAGACGCGTTCTGTCTCCTAGAGATGAACGTGCTTTGGTGTGAAAAGTGCAAATCAATCCCAGAACAACAGCAAAGGACCTTGTGAAGATGCTGGAGGGAACAGGTACAAAAGTATATCGACATAACCTGAACAGGGCTGTTTCTAGGCGGTGGCAATGCCCCCCCAAAACTCCGTCTGCCCCCCTAAAGCCAAATCCAGAAAAAAGTTAATCAGACAATATGAAGTCGGCGCCCGTAACGCTGTCAGTAGGCTATTAGAGCTACAGACGATTCAGCTAATCATAAAAATGCCACATCAAAATAATATATTTCTCTAATATCTGATTGGTTGGTTTGGCCATATAAAACATGGAGACGCAGCGAGAGAGGGAGAGAGAAAGGTCAGTTTCTTTGATCAATCTATGCTGACTCGTCTTGATAACTAACTGTTATGCATTGCTTAGGATATAATATTCGCTAGCCTAGCTTACTCAGTGAGTTGAAGGTAGTGGCGAGAGTCTCCGTCTGGGAGATTCGATTTTAAATAGATTGATTACATGTTGCATCTAGCCTAGATGTTATAGCTGCGATTCTGCGGAACAGCTGCACGTGTGCGTGCGCGCCCGTGTGTGTGTGTGTTTGTGTGTGTGTTAGCTAGCCTACTGCTGCATGTTGGCTAGTCAGCCCTACTTTCCTCAAACTTTGGAATACTTCACATATATTAAAATACACTATCATATCTGTCTTGAAGGGTTTCTTCTCCTGACTTATTTTTCCATGGAGTTCAATAGGAAAATTTGTCAGGAGAAACAACCCTTAAAGTGATCCATCCAAATCTACTGCATATCTGACAGCAGAGTGATGGTTTGAGGCTCGTTTGATACCTCAGACCCCTCATGACTTACAGCCATTTTACCAACCATGTATTCCATACTGTTCCTGTCATGGTTTCTGGCAGCCTGCTGTTGTTTCTGCGGTCGTTCTTTTGTTTGACGACATCGGGGCGATCTATCGGATTTTTCTGCATCCGTTTCGGTGTTTGAATCTCGCCCGGCAATTATTCCTTTCACCTGTTTTGGATTTCCTGCCGATTATAAATAGCACAGGTGTTCCGCATTGCCGACGCTTCGAGATTGTCTTTGCTTTTGACTATCGGAGTTGTTAAGGAAAAGGATAGCGGTCTCTATGTTTCAGGTTGTTACTCGTCAGAAACATAGGTAGTCCGGTTAAGGAGTTAGGGTAAAGATTTATTTAGTCTTTTTGTTTCCTTCTCTCTTTATCCTTTATTTTTCCTCTACCTGTTACCTTTTTGTCAGCTCGTTCACACCTAGAGCTGTAGATAACAGTTATTATTTTTCTTTCGCCTTGTTACACGGGCTTTCTTTTGTTTTTCTCTGACCTCTAGTTATACGCCTCTTGTGTGAGTGCGTGAGGTTCCTTTGTTGTTTACTACTCGCTATCGCCGAGTTGCCCTCTTTTGGGGTTGTTTTGCGTTGGCTTACGCCGAGAGGGTTTTATTCCCTTTATTTTGTTTTATTTCCCCTGTTACTGTGGAGCTGTCCGCTTAGCGGCGTATTTCTAACGAATTACGCTTTCAGATTCCTTGGTTGTGGCGTTTGGTTCTCCGAATCTTTCACTCCCCATTACAGTTCCAGCATAATTTACAGCTAAATCTAGTCCCACCCACCAATTCCCATAGAGATCCATTCAAATGCAGAGATGTTATAGTATCGCTTGTAAGAGTACCATAAAATAAGATATCAAGAGTCTTTTGATGTTGTTGGGTCACAGACATCAGGAAGTCATGGCATGCAAAGGATATGTGACCAAATATTAAAAATGATTACTTTATTCTATATGTAAATGCGGGGGTGCCAATAATTGTGGCACACGTTGTTTTGTTAAAATTAATAATTTCTTGATGAGAAATTCTTCCTCTTCCAGTAATAAAAGTTCCTCTAAGATACCTCGTTTTGAATTACATCAGTTTAAACTGCATGTAGCATTATGCACTGTATACTGCCAGCCAACTGTCAAGCTTGTGTGAACCCTTAATGCATTATTAACTGTTGGTATATACTATTTTTAGCTTTGCCTTAAGCAAACCTCAGTTGATTTTGCTGGTATGGAAGCCTGGGTTTGAGTACATCCAGCGGCAATGCTTGGCTGATGCATCGTCTTCCGTTCTGTGTGGACCAGCAATTCCCTTTGTGCCGTGCATGCCTGAGATTTGCCCAGACACACATTTGACCATCATCAAGTTTCTTAAGCTTCTGAAACAGGATAACGACTGGGTCAGATGATAAGGGGAGCAAAACAGGGAAAAAAAGAGACCCTCTGATAAAAACTGATTGATTGATGTCTGGCCTCGCCACCATCACAAGCAGTTGACAGTTAGTTTGGGATCAGATGATTCCACTCTTCAGATTGAAGTGAGGGGATGCTAGGCAAATCTGAAGGACAAAAAGGTCATTGGCTTCTCTCTCTCTCTCTCTCCTTTGCTCTCTCTCTCTATTCCTCTCTCACTCTTTCTCTCCCTTCTTGCACCTTATTTCTCCCTTTGTTCCTTTGTCAATCATTTTCTTTGTTTCTTTCTTTTCCTTTCTCCATCTCTTTCTCTCCTTACTCTACTTTGCTTTCTTTGTTCCTCTTTCGTTCTTCCTTCCCTCTCTCCCTTTACATCTCTCTCTGTTTCACCCCCACTTCCCCCTCTCTCCCCATCTCTCTCTCTCTCTTTGGAAAGCATGGAGTGGAATACGTATTCCTCTGCAGTTGCTTATTTTCCATTCTTGAAGTGGGTAGGGACTGGATAAATAGGGTCTAAAAAGATCATGGGTTGATAAATACTGCAGATGGGAATTTAAATGGCTATAAGTAAGGCCACACATTCTTATTTACTGCTGGCTCCTATAACCAATATCTCCACCCACGTTCGCTTTGAACACTAAATTGTCAGTCAAGTGTGGGAGCGAAATAAGAAAACTGGCATAATATTGAAAATAAGATATTACTGCCTCACCGTGGTTGCTGATATATTGTTACGAATTAGTTGTGACAGTGTTGGTTTGCATACACATACACAGGCAGTCTCTGGAATTTGAAAATTCCTTCTAATGCCTAGAGTCTGCCTACACTGTAGTGCCTCTTAGGGAATAGTGTAAACTCTCCGTTTATATTTATATTAAATATATTTTATATTTTTTTACCAAAGGGTGATTTTTTGGGGGGGATGTGTTGAGAGGGATTGGCATGGCATGAGATTGGTCTCTCTTAGCATCTACTGCTCGAAGCATTTTCGCTCTTTGTCCAGAATGGCACGGTGCACAGCACTGCATAAAAGTGGAGTTTCTGGAAGATATCAGTCCTGTTAAATTTCATGAATATTTGTAGTAAGGTTTCCTGCTTCGACAGGTAGCTATATTTCCAGAAACTTCTGCACACTCCCGGGCTACGTCTGTGATCTGGGATTTCTGGACTCGGATATTCCCGAGTAGGAGACGTGGACGGCCATGTCTGGTAATTTATGGAAAATTTCTGGACACGAACACCTCTGTGCACAAGATTATATCTGTTTCTCACGGTAGACATGCATCCGCAAATGGCCAGATACAGTCCATTTTTGGATTTGTGCACCGTAGTGTCCACCTGGTAAATTCAGCTTTTCAAGCAGTGCAGTTCATTGCTGCATCAGGTGTGGGCCTGCAGGCTGCAGAAAGTGGGCTGTGACTACCCAATGGGCCAAAGAGCTGACGAGAATGATATTTTATGCGATCAAACGGCTGTGTTCAATGAACTGGTTTGAATTTCACTGCGTTAGAATAAGTATGGCACACCTGCTCCACAAATAGATGAAAAATCATCTCAGGTTGAACCTCTTGGATAATATTTGGGAGATATGTGGCTTCACAGGAGTGACGAGAAAAGACAACTTGACCGAGTTTTACCTGAGGTTCCTCAGTTATCCACAGGAATTATAGTCACCTGTTATACAACAGAAGTGGAAATAGCCCTCGTATTGCGCATCAATTTGAGCCATTCCTTGTCTTTCTGGAGGCAGGTGAGTGTACCGAGTGGTAGCTGCCTGTTGGTGCTGTGCCAACCTTGTAAGGTCTGGAATGGCTCAAACCACAATGGCTCAAATTGGAAGTGGAAGTGCCATTTCCATCCCTTGGCAAAGTTGAAATGTGAACAAATTATATAAGTTTCTCAAGTCAATAGCATCCATTCCCCTCCAGCTGAAAGGAGGAGGTGCTGAGAGCACCCTAAGGGCTGTACAATAGGCACTATGGACATTCTGTACTTACTTTGCCTAGGTGGACATTGATGGGAGCAGGCCGTTGAAGGAGCCAGTCACTCTTTATCAAATGAGACTGGAATGCACTCAGTGCATCCACGAGCGGGGTCAAGGGTCACCTCGACGATACATCAACCAATTTCAGCCCCACAGATTTTTCTTTCCTGCTGCTTTGATGATCAAGGATGTTCTCTGGATGAAGGGGTTCTTCAGACAGGAGCTGCAATTCTTTATGCAGTGTCATGCACTAGATATTCCATGGCAACCATACACATTTTCCAAGATGGAAATAAAGGAAACCTGAGGAGAATTTTAAGCGGGGAAACCTAAACACGCTTATTGTTGTGGTTCAAAGTAAAATGACTGCCTTTTTTGTCGAGCTTCAAGGAAAATGAAAGGGAACAGTAATTACCATAATTACCTCTTAAGCTTTTGACCTAATGGTGGCGGCAGTATTTCTTGTTTATACTACAAATCTGCTATAGCGTCTCCTACAATGCAGTTCCAAGTAATACTGGCAAATGGTAAAACACGCAAACATTTAAAGTATATAAATATGAAGAGCTGATCTGTTAACTGTGGTAAAGGCAATGTTATGGCGTAGTGACGTCCAGTGACTTGAAGTAAAGCCATTCGGTGGGATGAAATTCAGAGCAGTACTTTTATCTGTGCAGTTGCTTATAAAAATGTTCCCTGCAATATGATTTAGACCAATGTGGCCTCCCTGTTTAAACAAGCAGGTGGGATTTATTTATCAAATGAGCCATTGGTTTTGTGTAAATACAACGTGTTCTGTAGTTCTCCGTGGTGCCACCTTATCACTGCGCATTTCTCTGCCTTTTCCTGCCATTTCTTTATTGCTCTTTCTTTAACTTCCCTGCATTTATATCTTTAGCTCTCCTACTCATTCTTGGAATTCCGCTGATTGTTTTTTTCCCCTTAAGTTCAAAGGCTGTAAGATTCCTATAAACTTTATAGATGTGAAATCTCTTTGAGAAAAAAAAAAAAAATTCTCTGAAAACAGCCTTGGTCTGTGCTGCAGTGAACCTGATGTTTAAAGAGGTGGCGGTGACCATCCGGTTGTGCAAAATGACTGCATCATCCTCACAGTTGGTGGCAACTGGGGGGGGGGGCTGCAGCCAGAGAAGGTAAGCAGGAGTGGTGCCAGACCATGTCCCTGTGTGTGTACAGTACCGCAGTCGTTTTAGTCTTTGTTTGCCTCCTATCAACATATCTGCACTATCTCTCCAACTCGCTTGTATAATGTGCCATTTATGGCTTTTGCGCTGGGAGATGTCGCTCGACCAGTGGAATAGCTTCAGGCCTTCCCCCGAGCAAGTGGATTAGAGTGGCCCACTTCAGCAGGGGCTCGGTGATGGTGTGAAATCAGCCGGCTTCATTGTGGCGCTCTCCACTTCCACAGTCCCGCCGTCCGCCCATGCGCTGGGAAAAAAGCCTTCCCCAGCCATCTGTGAAATCCGGAAAGTCTGTGTCTAAGTTGAGTTCAGATCCCAGCCTTCTTAAAGCGGGGGCCCAGGAAAGTGGACAGGGGTGCCCATTTGGCGGCCGGGATCAGCCCACTGATGTGGCGCTGTGTGCAGAGCGACCCCCGCCGGCTCCCCGCAGGGCGAATCGGAGGTCTCTGCCTTGGCGCGGGCTGAGAGATCTCTGGTCCCTGCTTGCCAGATCCAAATCCTCTTCTCCGGCCGAGAGTGTGGAATCGGCGGTGTCGCTCTGCCCGTCCGTTTGAAGATAAGATTTTGATACGGGGCCCTTTAGGTACATCAGCTCTGGTACCAACTGCGCTTCGGCTGTGGGCCCGCAGCTGTAAGCCGAAATCACAAGAATGTTCTCAGAACTTTAATCAATTACGATATGAATCGCAGGCATCCATCTATATAAGACAATTAGGACGTTAATCACAGGCACACAACTTGGAGAAACAATTAAGGATTTGGTTGTCTATTTTCTGGTTTAATTCTTTTCCATTCTGAATTGTGTGAGGCTTTTGTGTTTCGTGATCTGACACGTGATAATCAATATTATGATGTGACACTTGATCATTTTTGAGTGCTTCTTTGCTTTTTCTGTGGTTTTTCAAGTTTACCTCACGGAAAGCTAATTTTTGTAAGAGAGTTGCCGCAGAGCCCATGTGCTGTGGATATGACACAGAGACATTTATCACAAGGATTTTATTTTTCTGGAAGCTTTTTCGCCACTTTTGGGACCATTGTGGTCTACAGTGCGTGGCGGGTTTTTTCCACGGTGACATTTGTGAGTTTTTTTATAATGTGATCACGTCTTTTTCTTACCAGCTGCATCTAAAATGAAAAGGCTCCTATCATAATCAGGTTTTTTTGCATTCTGAACTCAATATTCCCTTGATTTTTCCCTGTGTTTTTTTTTAGTTCAGATCTGCGCATAATGCCTTGTGATTGCACAACATTACCAAGGGTTTGAGAAGCAGACTTGGAGTCCAGCGTCATAGTGTTTCCGTACACAATGTGAATCATTCTGTCTCAGAGCTCATCATGGATGGAGCGTTGATTGCTTTTTGATACCCCTCCAACATGGACCTCGTCCTGCATACATCAGCCAATTAGATAGAGCTTGCAGTGTGTGCCTGCACAGACCCCACACTCATCAGAAAATCATGTCTCCGAGTGTTCCAACCGTACTTGCAAAGTCTGTTTGTAATCCATCTCGTGCTGCACTTCAGAGCACAGAAAAATGGAATATTGAAGATTTAAAAATTTTTTAATTTTTCAAAAAATCTTTTGCTTAGGAAAACCTTGTTTTTGGGGACTAATTCCTCAGTAGGATCGCACATAGCTGGAAAACCCCTCATATGCACACTTATGCTATGCATGTAAAACCTTTTCTCACTAGTCCAAGATATGTGTGCTTGTTTGGCCGTGTGCCCTGATTGTCTGGTTTGCTGATGGTTTGACATGGTTTTATAGATGTTTATCTTGCATCTGAAGTCTGACATCACTTGCCTTGTGGCGCTTCATATTCAAATGCAAAAATGGGAGGGTAAAATATATTTAGCAAGAACCTGCTGAAAAAGAAAAAGAACCATTACACTTCTATGTTTTATTACCTGCCCATAGCATGTATGGAAATCTAAGATGGTTGTATAGGGACTGAAAAGTGCTTGAAGGGAAACTCCTGCATCTGCAAGCAGAGCTCCCCTCCCTGATTTCTAGCTTAAAAAACTGTATATTTAATATAGTTCACCAGAGGATCCAAGGGAGGTTGCGATCCTCAAACATTCCCCTTATTTTGCTGTGTCATTGCTACTTATGTTCGACATGCACTAACGGACATGAAATTCCCTCCCACACCAAACTTCACTGAAACACTTGGGTACACTTCATGAGAAGCAAGGTAGGTACTACTAAGTCAGAATGCAAATTAGCCTTTAATTAAAGCAGGGCGTAGCAGAATGGAGGTGACTAACTTAATTAGGCAGCGCAAATTAGTGAATAATATCACTGGGCACACTTTAATTACATTATTATAGTGTTTCCACTCTGGATGTGTGACTTTGGATAAAAACCTAAAATTTCCTGTCATCCTAAACCATAATGTTCACGGGACGGATTTATTTTAAGACTCAAATCAGGGTCTCAAGGATGACTGATTAGCATTCTTCAGTATTTCTCGCAGACAGGTTCAAGCAGGAGAGGGACTAAACATTGTGCACTGTTCAAAGTAATAACCTGTTACAAGTGCCCAGTGGATCTCCAGCATACAGAATTATCAGGTGTTTAACATACATCTACAGTCAAGGAAAAGGCGACCTGCACAAAAGATCACACCACCGTATCTTCAAGTAATCTGCCCGTAGATCTTAATTCCAATAAAGTGTTACTTTAGAGAACAAGACAGATGCAAACAACACTTCACGGGAATTTCTCCAGCCACACTTTATTGAATATCATTTTAGATAAGAAATGTAATCCTTTCAGTGAGATGATGTATATTGACCAGCTTCTATTTTTATCAATAATAGCACATGGGGCTTGAGACGCAAAAAAGAGGGAATAATGATTTGTGTGCTGTGATCAGTCAAAGAGAGTCGTGTCCGGGATTAACCCATGGCAAAATGCAAAACTTTCCTCTGTGAAAAAGGGAAACAAAGTTGAGCGTGAAATCTTTAAAGAAGAATCCACTCTTGGACTTTTGTTTTTAATATTTTTTTGTAAGGTAAAGGCAATACAGAACTTCATAGAAAGACGAATATGGGAACAGGACACATTGCAAACTATGCATTGTGTAATATACATACAAAATAGTATGTATTTGTATGTGACCCTGGGGTAATTCTGCAGTAAAAAATAAGCATTATAATTAAACCAATGGTTATTCAGAGATCTTGGTTCACAGTGCTTGTTAAATTCTTTCCGTCAGTAGCACAAGATGTGATCCTTGTTGGCCTTGTATTTTGATTGATTATTTTTCGGTCAAGCCAACACTGCTTGCTTTGTGGTATTCTGCATTCAAGATAAAAAAAAATTGAATATTGCAGATGTTAACAATCATAACATTACATTGGACAGAGGTTTGAATTTGATTGGAAGTGTGTTGTGTAAAACTAGAAAGAGCCGCAGCATTTGTTATCTCATCTCGGTTTGTATTTCTCTTTCAGTATTAATCCACTGAGAGAAGGAGAGAGAAAAAAAGATTTTAGCTTTTCATTTAGCATTTAAGAAAAAACTTCATTACTTTTACCTCAATTATACTTTAATCGGTTTTCTTTAACTGTTTCATAATTTGACTTGAAATAGCATGCAAATGACATATAGCGTAAAAGAGATTAGAGGCAGTGAGTTAATTTCTCTGTGGGTGACTGGGCGTCTGTATGGCGCAGCGTTTGGCAGGGGAAGTTGATTTCCATCCACTGGCATGGCCTGTAAGTGGTGTAGCAGCATCTGAGCTGAGTGGATTTATAGCCACTGTGGATGTTGCACATACATATTGTAAGACTTCCAACTTTTATGGTTTAATGGTCAGACATGGATGTGATAAAGGTTGGATGTGACTTTAACCCATTAGTCATTTAAAAAATCCCTGGAGTTTACTGAAAATTAAATAATTTAAAAAACAATATTCAGAACAATATAAATTTTTCTTATGAAAAAGACTGGTAAATAGTTTTGTTGAAAATTGCAGGATTAAAATTGCAGGATTATTTAAAATATGTGACTGGTAGAGGTCTGGGTTTAAAGACCCCAAAATATGGGTATATCCACACATATATGTATGTATATACAGTATGTACATGTATATTTGTGTGTATGTGGAATGGGATGGCAAGTATGCCATCCGCCAAGTTACGTCTTGGCTGGGCATCCCCCACACCTATACAGCACAGGCTTTTCAGGGTACAGAAATAATCACAATGAACACAGATTCATTCTCAGCCCTTAAACACATTCAACTTCTGTACTTTCTGATGTCATGTAACCACACAGCATTCAGATACAACTTCACACATATAAAGCCCCAAACTTGGGTTATTTTTGCGATTTTTCTTCTTTTTCTTCTTCTTTTTCGTCTTCTCCTTTTTCCTGCCAATTTCAAGAATAATTCTCCCCTTTGGATAACATCTGATCTGCCAATCAAATCTGATCAAAGTAGTCTCATGAAAATACACTATCTAAATGCTTAAGAGGCTCCTTAACTCCCCACAAAATGTGAAAGTGCCATTTTCTTGGTGGTTATATCACGCTGAAGACTTTTGAGCGCCGCCATGTTCCTTTCAGTTAAAAACACCGTGCACATGTTATGCTTTTCACATATAGGGACGTATTTTTTATTGCAAAGGCTAAGAAATTGAACAATATTAACTGTTAACTGTTTAAATTATACTTAAACAGAGGTTTCATATCCCATTCCACTTCACTATATATTTTGTCCATCTGAAAGTGACTAAAATATAGCTGCGTTATAGCATTAGCATGGCGGGCTCTTCCGCCTCAACACAAATTTAATAGAATTTTTTACGAATTTATTTTCTACTAAAATGATGTGCACATGTTATGCTTTTCACACGTAAGAATGTGACCATGTGAAAACCTTGGACATAATTTCTTACTGTTAACGTTACTCTTTAACCAAGACATGGTGTAGCCAGCTAGCAACATTGTTTTACATTCATAAGCTACAACTTGCTGGCTACCTGCCTCGCTCTTCATTCAGCTCTGTTCAGTTAAAATGAAAAATTAAACTACATAAATGGTGCACAATTAGTAGCTATGTCTGCCATGTATACAACCCTTTAAAACATGTACCGTCATCCATTTAAAAATATTTCACCTATTTCTTGAATGTATGTGTGTTTGCATGTATTATGGATTCATAAATTTATATGCCCTATCATTATCAGTTAGCTACTCATAACAAACACAGTACAAAAAGAAATGATATCTCAACAAAAAACGTTTTCAACATACAAAAATGCCAAGTTACTCATACATAGCCTACAAAGCATTGCCTGTAAGTCAGTCGTTAAAACTTGCTAAATCTAAGCCTGCCGTTAAAAGTATTGATATCAAAATGAGGCCAAGTTACACCAAACAATATTGCTTATCGTAGCTCACACTAATTCAATTAGCTTTATCTATTCCAAAGCAATGCTACCCAATCTGTTCTAAATTATCTCATATAACTTGGCTATGTGTTTTTCATCTTACCATCTGAAGAAAATGTGATCATTCAAACTTTTAATGTCAAATAACAAAAAATTGCCTCATGGAAGAACACATAATTTCACTGAATGTTTTAAACAGTTGACAAGAAATTACACTCCATAAAGGATATGTTTATACTTTGTCAAGTTAATTTTTTTTTTATACTGTGTCGGTTGTCAAGTTAATTTTTAGAAAATGTATAGATTTTAAAAATGTTCTATGCTGCTAGAAAAAAATAACATTTGAATTTACAAACAGACATTTATACCAAGAAACATCATTTAATAGAGAAAGGTGGGATGAGTAAGTAAATACAGATAAGAAAGTATAAATATTTCTACCTAGTAAATAGCCTAAATATTGGATTTTACAAACCTATCCAGACATACGTTTGCCCCATTAATGTAGCTATCTGTTTGTTTGTGGGTCAGATGAATCCAAATAAGTAAAATAGTACTAAATATTTTAACTTGTCAAATAAGTGTTATTTGTGAACACAATTTTGTGAACAAAAGAATGTATATGCTCTGTAGGACCACACAGGTTTCTATTCAAATACAAATATTCCAAATAAATAATAATAACACATGCTTTATTCATGCTGTGCTTTTCATAGACCCAAAAGCACTGCATGCAGACAATAGTGTAGTCATTTATTTCACATTTCTAAGTGTAACACTTCTGAATTTCAGATTATTTCCACTATAAATGATTGCCATTTGACACTTTGATGTGGCACAAAAAGTTTGACCACATTCTCTTCAGATGGTAAGATGAAAAACACAGGGTCAAGTTACATTAAATTATTTAGGAAAGATAGGGTAGCATTGCTTTGGAATAGAGCTAGTTTAAGTAGTGTGAGCTACGATAGCAAATATTGTTTGTTGTAACTTGGCTTCATTTTGACATCAGTACTTTTAATGGCAGGCCTAGTCTTTGGACGTTTTAATTAATTACTTACAGACAGTGCTTTGTAGGCTATCTGTGGGTAACTTGGTATTTTTGTATGTTGAAAACATTTTTTGTTGAGATATATCCCATGTGTATATACATGTGTGAATATGCACCATGTGTGTATGTGTGAATATACCTCATGGGTGTATATACATATGTGTGAATATGCACCATGTGTGTATGTGTGAATATACCTCATGGGTGTATATACAGTATGTGTGGATATAATGTGTGTATGTGTGAATATACCTCATGGGTGTATATACAGTATGTGTGGCTATGCACCATGTGTGTATGTGTGAATATACCTCATGGGTGTATATACAGTATGTGTGGCTATGCACCATGTGTGTATGTGTGAATATACCTCATGGGTGTATATACAGTATGTGTGGCTATGCACCATGTGTGTATGTGTGAATATACCTCATGGGTGTATATACAGTATGTGTGGATATAATGTGTGTATATTACCATCTATCTTCTATGTTTTCCGGTCTGATTCACAATGTTATTAGGGAACTCAGTCATCAAGGTTGGTTGTGGGGCTGTCACAGTGTCCAGGGTGTCCCTGTAGGAATACACAAATGGAAATTAGGTGCATGTGAAAAAATGTCCCTTTACTGTCATAAATGGAAAATATAGCACGACAAATTTACTTAAGGCAAACATACTAAAATGAAAGTTTGAAAGACTAAAAAATTTAATGAAATATGAAAAAAGGTATTCAAAGCATAATATTATTTTATTGCCTAGAATCTCCCTATTGATGAGGCTGAAGGGTGATTTTCTTGAGCTTGGTGGGTATTGTTGCTGGTTCGACCCCGCTCGTCCACGCAGATGCAGTTTTTGCAGAGATGAGAGATTTGAGAACTGGGTTACCCGGACCGTACTGTTAGTGTTCACTCTCTGAAGCAGGCTTGTTTCCTTCTGTCAGTCAGACCTGGGCCTCAGCTCCCAGATGATTCAGCTCATTGGGGGCACTTTTATCTTGACTGGCCAGACCAATGACCCATGGGCAACAGCGTGCCTTGTATCAAGACTCGACAAGATGGCACTGGAGGAAGTTAGGTGGTGCCAATCCGGCACGTTCCATTTTATAGCTACTGTTTTCAGAACCATAGTGTTTGAAAATTAGAAAATGATCGTGGTTTTTTACCCATGATAAATATTTCTGGAAACTTAACCTTAGCCATTGAAAAGTAAATCTGTTTTGAAATAAAAATAAAAATACCAATAGATCCAGGCTAAACAACAGTTGCAAGCATTGGTAAGAGTGTTCTCTATAGTCTAAACTATAGTTGCAGAATTCCTTCACAAAGTAATAGCAAGTTACTTCATGTTGCACAAAGAAATGCTGTATATGGATTTGAAATATGTATTCTTTGCAGTAATCTCACTTGATCTGATGCATACACACAAAGCCAGTTCTTGTTATTATCAAATTGGACAGGCAATGGTGTATGTAGTCAGCTTATATATATATATACTTGTCAATATATTATATAAGTAATCCTAGACAGATATGCCCATATCAATGTGATTTTCTGAGCCAACAAATGCTGCCCTGTTGATATTTTTCTCCACTGGAAAAATTTAAATATGTGTGCTGAATTTCCTTGAACTAACTTGAAAGAAATTAGCCCGGGTCCTAAAAACCTCTGCCTACTGCTGATAATACAGCTTTAACTGTCTATTCGGTCTTTGTTGTCTGGTTTTCTTTTAAAATAACAGTTACCGTGCATTTGCTCTTTATATACTGCATTTGCACTGCTATACTGGGTTGTTATTATCATATTGTATAGGCTACATCTTCAAAAGTTTCAGGTGAGTTACGGGAGTTACTATCTTTCACTTTGAGAGCCAACATAAGGAAGCAATGTAGTTTTAGGCCCTGATTCAACATCATTTTAATGTGTCTGTTCCTTAGAGCCACAAATTTAAGCCATTTTACTTTTTTGTTTATGAAAAAAACAAAACATTTTGCTTGTCACTTAACTTAGTTGGAAATGGTGCAAATGTGTCTTTCTTTAGATTCATTACTTAAAGTTGAGGATAAATCGCTTTGCTTTTAGCCTGAACGGGGTACAGTAGCTCTAAAGTAAAACGGTGTGAATTGGGTGCGAGTTGGAGCCAATGTTGGCCTGGTGTTGCCATTTCCACACTCCACTGTTAAACAGAGCACCAGACTGTGACATGAGGGAGAGACAGATGCCCTCGAAATGTCCCTGCTGGGGTGCGATCTCACGCCGAAGCAGACGTCCGCACAGATCCTGGACTCCCATGTTTGAAATTTTGACAACAGCCGATCTCCCACTCTTCGAGAGGCATGTGTGTCAGGTCTTTGCCAGGAGCGCAGGGCAGCTTGGTAGGCCAGCCGTAACTCCAAAAACACCTCAAACCGTCAGTTCCACTTCAGAGCGCGATTTTGTAGGTGCTGTTTAACCCCATACTGTACGTGGTGCTGATTTAAGAGGAGCTTTTCAGTCTCAGGTGCTGTTTAACCCCATACTGTACATGGTGCTGATTTAAGAGGAGCTTTTCAGTCTCAGGTGATGTTTAGGCCCAGGTTTGTCTACAAGTTCGACTTGCAAATAAAGACAGTTTATTTCTTGCTTTTTTCACTAGGAACACAGTTCAGGCAGACAACTCACGATTGAATTAAGCAATATTTTATTGAGATTGACAGTAATGGTCAGTCAATCTGAAATGAATCCAGGCCTTATACTTTAGTTCATGAGGACAAATGACCTGCGTCTTTTCCGTCTTACACTGCGGGACATTGCTGGTGAAATCTCGTATTGAGATTTGTGACACTACAGTCTTCACATTGGGCATTTCTTTTGCTTTGCGGCCCTTGGCTTGCCGTAGATCGTACTGAATTAAGAGATGAGGCACAACAAATTCCAAGCAATTGCTTCCCGTTAAACCGGCACGTCTTTACGGATTTAAAGCGTAGAGTGCTATTCCTAATACCATTATCCTCTCAGCCCTCGGAAAGGATGTTCCCTTTCACCATCCAAAACCACAGTGGGGAGAGGCAGGCTGGGAGCCTGTCTCAGTTGCATAGACCCCGCGTTATCAGCGCCAGATGCAGGTTGACTTCAGAGTTTCAATGGAAGGTAAAGAGAGGAGAAATTAATGAGTCCCATAAAGGCTTACAGGATAAATAATTAGGGAACGGCGGAAAGATCCGTCCACAAAAAAAAAAAAAAAAATCCCTGTGGAAAGTTTCCACTGCTCGTCGGGAAACGCCGCTGATGTTATTGAGATACATGCTTCTTCTTCGTTGTTTATTTGATGGTGTTTTGGAAAGGATTTGCCTCTTTACTTTGCTAATGTGTTGCAGTGTGCATGACCTTGATATTGCCACATACAGTATAATTGATGGTGGAAATAGTACACCACAACAATGGGACATCAAATAAAAGACAGGAAATTGAGACTTAATTTATAAGACTGTGGATAGTGCATGCACAGAATCAACGAGATCTGTATAAAACTAGACTCGGCATGCCTATCTGCGGGAGACCTGGTCTTCAATGATAATGGCCGTGGTCTGTTTTAAGTCACATGATGTGGGTTTAACAGACACCCTTGATGAGGTCACTTTGGAAATGGAGGGAAAGGTAAAGCTTGATATTTAATTCTGAAGGACTCACATATTGTGGAATTGATATGCATTTTCACTTGACCCCTGTCAGGGAATCCCTTTCACACTTTTGGGAGGTCCCTGCATGGTAAACGCTTCATACCTAATAGCTGGAGACGATTACCTGAGACCCATCTTCTTGGTTGTAGAGTATTTATGTTTATAGAGAGAGACAATAACAAGATAAACATGTTCTATGCCAGCATTCTGCTTAATAAATAATTTTGACCAAATGATTTTTCAATTTTGAATGTCATCATGTGCAAATAAAATTCAATGGTAACACACATATAGTGTGTGTGTATATATATATATATATATATATATACAGTGAGCACCATAATTCATTGGACAGTGACACATTTTTTTTGTTATTTTGGTTCTGTACTCTAGCACTTTGAGTTTGAAAGGATACCATCTGACGTATCAAAGGAGCCTCAAAGCATCACTCTGCTGCCAGATATGCAGTAGATATGGATGGATCACTTTAAGGGTTGTTTCTCCTGACAAATTTTCCTATTGAACTCTATGGAAAATGAGTCAGGAGAAGAAACCCTTCTAGTTATCCATCCGTATCTACTGCATATCTGGCAGCAGATGGTTTAAGGCTTGTTTGATATGTCAGACCCTTGATGACTTAGAGCCATTTAGCCAACCATGTGTTCCATACTGTTCCAGTGTAATTTACATCTAAATTTAGTCCCACCCCCCAATTCCCATAGAGATCCATTCAAATACAGAGAGGTTATAGTATCGCTTGTAGGAGTACCAGAAAATAAGATAACAAGATTATTTTGATATTGTTGGGTCACAGACATCAGGAAGTCATGGCCTGCAAAGGATATGCGACCAAATATTAAAAATTATTACTTTATTCTACATTATTTTAAACTGTCCAATATTTGATGCCCGAAAATGGGGGGGGGGGACTATGTATGAAAGGTTCTATAATTTCTAGTTCATCTGATATGGATGAAAATACCCTCAAATTAAAGCTGACAGTCTGCTCTTCAACCTCATTGTCATTGTATCCTTTCAAACTCAAAGTGCTAGAGTACAGAACCAAAATAACAGAAAATATGTGATTGTCCAATGAATTATGGTGCTCACTGTATATATACATATACATATATATATATACATATACAAATGGTGTGTGTGTGTGTGTGTGTGTGTGTGTGTGTGTGTGTGTGTGTGTGTGTGTGTGTGTGCATTGAAGCCAGGAAAATCAGCGTTCCTTTGGTGACAAAGTTAGACATTCAGTGAAAACATTTTATTGATTATTCCTGAACACTTTTGAGGGCTCCTTATTTTAACATTTCAGAAGTCCTGACTCAAATGTCATTCCTTAACACCAGAGGACATTCAGCCTTAATGTACAGCATGTTCAATAGGAGTGTTTACATGAGGTGTGTCCCTTGGGATTCCGTATTATTGTTGTCTTACTGTACTGAGCAGTACCATGTGCATTGTTCTAATACTCCGCTGACAGATTTTAAAGAGGAGTGAATTCTCTGAAAGACTCCCATTATCCTCAAGTCTTTGATCGCTATTCATGTTTCTGCACTAGGTAATCTTCTCCTCTAATCTCATTCAGAGATATAAATAAACAAGCATGGTTCTAAATGAGAGAGAAAGCACATCGGTGAACATTGGGGAGGATTATGGTAATGTGGGGATAAGTAGAGGTGTTTAATACATGCCATTTTTAATAAGAAAGTAACTTCCTGGGAAAATAACAGATAAATTCTAGAGCCATGCACCATATGTTTAGACAAAAATGAGATTATGAATGTCAAAAATGGTAATTTGCTAATTTGATAAAAAATAAAATCATAATTTTCTAATTGGTATGCATGGCCATTGCATTTTGAATACTTCCTATCCTTACAGTAGCAGGTCTATAAAACAGGAATCATGCAACCTTAAGATTAAAAGACATTTGGCACACATAAAAATGAATATATGAATTTTGAATCTCTGAAAGCACTAAATAATAAGTATTACAGGTTTGTTAACAACCATGCTTTGATTGGCAGGCAGTTTTTATTTTTTTACCTCCTCTTAATTGAATAAACTATAGAGGCCTGGATTTTTATCACCATTAGTTCTTAACTTTGGCTTGAAAAATAAATGCAAGTGTTGATTTAAAAACACTATTTTTATCATTCATTTATTAACTAAACTTGCGAACGTGAGTGAAAGTTAAGTATGCATGTTTGAATCCCAGCCTGTTTACATTAACGCTTGTCAGTCCAACTGAAGTATTTCCTGAGATTCTTGAGCTTGTAATCAACACCGTTCGCAATGACTAAAGATGCTAATTGATTTCAGGATGATAAAAGAGAGTTTTTCTCTTTGATGAGCTTCACTCGTTTCATATTTTATATGTAAATGAAAAGAAGACTACAAGGACTTTATATAGTTGTAGTCGCCAGTGGCTTCCCTTTTGACACGGAGCCTTACAAAGGAAAAGGGAAATTCATCCCATATACCTGATCCATAAAACCCTCTTTGAAATGGATTGCTGGTGCTGGTCCAGCCTGGCTCAGGCAGTGGCGATTGATGGCACGGCATGTGGGCACTGAGATGCTTGGCCCAGGCTAGGCAGTCCTGGGCCATATCAATGGGCGCTTGCCCGTCCTCGGGGACCTCCTAAGCCATGCCCGTCTGAAGCCCAAGTGATGGTGTTGGCAGCACATGTGGGCACGCGAGGGTTTCATTTCAGTGGAAGCGGACCCTGATGCTATCGCCCTGGGCTGCAAAGCGCAAAAGAGTCGGTGGTCTGACCCAAATCATTGTGCTTTCCACAGATCCCTTTCAGGAGACCTGAAAGCGAGATATAGCCCAGTAATCTTTGGCATGCTTTCCATAGGTTTTTTTATTTAAATGCAAAGCGGTTTGCCGTAAACTTTGTCTCTCCTGTTTATGGCCACACGGTTTGGGAGTTTTACTTCAACCTTAAATGAGATTTTGTGTTCTACGGAAAAAAAAAGTTTGTTCCGTAAACGTGCAGTTGAAACATAGGCCAGACTGCTTTGCGCTTTGATAGAATCATTCCCCAAAATGTGTGTGTGTGTGTGTTTGTGTGGGCAGAATCACAAAAACCACAACCCTTCCAGAAAAGTTCAGTTACTTGTAGATGAGTAATTTAGCAGCTGGCTAATGAAATGGCCTTTGAAAAGAAGTTGAAAAGAATGCGGTCGGTTTAGCTTAGCAGAAAACACAGCTCACAAGGGGGAAAGGGAAGGTTGAGGATCAAGCTTTTAAAACGGGTCAAATCCAAAGGTAACAAATGCATTATATTCACTGAACTGCAGGTGTGAGGCATTGCTGGCAGTACATATCTTTTGTCTTTCATTATCTTTATTTTCTTATTATTTTAAATGTCCGGATTTTTTTTTTTTTTCACCAGCAGCTTTTTTGATATCCATTTAGATTGGGGCTTCATTAAAAAACCTCAGACAATAGAGTGACTTCTAATTAAGAAGTGCCGCATCTGGCCTCTGGCACCCTATCCCGTTGTTCCATCTATTTTGCTGGGGAGAATTCATTTGTTTCTTAATTAAGAAAAACACCAATAGCGTGAAAAATCTGCTTATGGTACCTGAATCCTAATTAGTTAAATAGTGAGGGGAAGGGGAAAACACATTCCAGTAGCCTTAGAAATGAACTCGGAGCTGATAAAAATGAACTAACTACCCTTGCATAAATCGAAGCTGGGGAGAAAGTGTACCATCATTATGGCTAAGACAATATGCAAACTATCTTCAAAGAAATCAAATTGCCGGAATGTTTTCATTTGCATGTATTAACCATTAACATAATGAGGAGAAGTGACATTGGACCCGGATTGTGTGTCTGTTCGGATTGATAACTCCACCGCATCTGCAAATAGTCTTCCACAAAATTATGCTAGCAGTCAAATCAGCATTGAACTGTGGAGCTTCCCCCCCCCCCCATTTTTTTATCAGACGCCTCGAACAAACCTGCTGCAGTGTTGAATCCGTGCCATCATTCTCTGACAGCTATCCCAAAACAGGAAGGGGGCTTCAAGTCATTGTCTTTAAGCTGAGACGGAAGGAGGGGGGGTGCGGGGGGGCGAGGTTTGAGGGGAACCTGGAGGATGCGCGTGCGGCTGGGGACGGACCCAGAGTCGCGCGCGTTTTCTCTATCTCCCCGAACATGAGCGCCACGCTTCCAGGATGCCACTCGCTCACTTATCTGCTCCGTTAAGATTCGCCTCGGCCGACATCGGCCGGTTGTGGGCAGCAAGCCAGCGCTGGGCGTGTGCGCGCACGTTTTTTTGCACTGTTGGCATCATGCAAAACATTTCACTGTTTTAATATTCAAAATGATATTTTTTTACATGCCATTTCCGAGGATCAGGCTCTTAGGTCACATTATTCAATTAAGTGTCTGTTTAATACTGATACCAAAGCTGGGCCGTGGTTAGACTTATCACCTTTTTTGCAGATCGGCGTTCCCACAGAATGCCACCATAAAGATTGCCTCAGCTGTAATTAAAATGGCACGGGGACAAATTTGACATCGACTGAGAAGCACGGAAATGGGAAAAAGGGGGTTGAGAGCCGCTGCTGCGATGCCGTTTTCGCCGCACTTAAAAAAAGGCGAAAGAAAATTTGACTTAGAGGTGTATCTGAATCTGTCGACAAGAATCAAGGCGGGAAGGAACGCAGGTGTCACGTGACTCTTCAAGGTCCTTCGAAAATCATGTAATTTATGCTGCCCACCTGAAAACAGCTTTCAGGAAGGGAGGGGTGTGGAGAGGGGGGTCTGTGTAACAGGCCTGGTTATGTTTGCCAGAGTCTTGAGCAGGACCTGGTAGATACCGAGGATAATCTGTCATGGTGCTGACAGGCATAGGGAAATGAGTTGGGCCGAGCCAGGTAGCATGGTACTCTAGGATGGCATGGCGTTGCGGCTTTTGGATGCCCTCATCCAGCGCCAGGCTTCCACAGTTGTGTGTTTGATGTACGATTGGCGGGAGACAGGGACACGTGTCCCCCGCGTCTCGTGGCGGACGTGTTTTTCCACCGATCCAGAGTCGATGACGCGTGACTCATGTTTAGAAATAAATAAATAAACGGGGGGGGGGGGGGGGGGGGGGGGGGGTCTGACTAAACCAACCGACAGTAGGTTGAGGAAATATAACAGGACTTTAGGTGCAAAAAAAAAGAAAAAAAAAAGGATTTCGACAGAATGTTTTCGGGAAGGTTTTTGGAGCTGTTGCCATTGTTATCGCTGATAAATAGTGATGTTTTTACCCGGGCGTACATTTCTGTGAAATATGTGAAACGTAAACCGTGCTAACGATTCCCTTAATGACGCGGATCTTGCTTTTTTCCCGAATCGAGTCTTAGCGGGGTACGCGGCTTGGTTATGTCTCGTATCTGAATATTAAAGGGAGTTTCAAGCTCATCTGTAAATGTGATTTTCACATATCACACCGCTGCAGTCGCCAAGCTGCTTCGGTGCCGAGCTTCTGAGCGGAAAAGGGAGAGCGGAGAAGGGAAAAAAAGATGCACATATGGGTCGCTATTGATGTATTCCATTTCTGACCTAATTTAAATCCCTGCCAACAAGCTCATATGCATACTGTACATTTGCTAAATTAGAGTGTGTATACCCTGGCTTCTCCGGGAGACAGGTGTAAACAACACTGTTGTCATAATGCAGCACCGGTAAATATGATAATCGTGTCGCACGGCAATAGAGCACAAAATAATTTGGACATCATTTTGATGCCTTGGGGCCCATGGGAATGGCCCCCAGAACGAAGGTGCCCATTGACATGCCGTACACGCCAAGATATAATTATGGCCGCCCGTCTTTGTTCCTCCGCAGCTTCCTCGCAGAGCACTAGTAATTTGCTTGTAATGTGGAAGCATTTTGTAAAATGTAGACTGTGATATTTAGGTTTGGATATTCTCAGTGGAGTTGATGGAAGGAATCATAATGGAACAGCCTTTTGTTCCGCTTTCAGTATCTAGTAGCTTAGTAAGAAAAAGAAATGCAGCACTACTACTCTTGCTGCTAGTTTTGCTATTGGTCTTATTACCTGTGCACCCCACTGCTACAGTTACTGCTTTTGCTAATATAATAATGTTATTAAACCTTGGCATTAATAATAATAATAATAATCTGGCAATAGTAATAGTAATAATAATAATAATAATAATAATAATAATAATAATAATCTGGCATCATATAAACCAATATATCATTTTGGTACTCAGATCCCAATGGAGGTTCAGTGATCAGATACATTCATTTTTGAAAATCTAAACAATCTAAATGGTTTTAAATAAATTGAGTTAGCTTACCTTTTTCTTGTCCTTTTAATGTATCTCACAAACTCATAGGCAGAACTTTCCAGAATATATTTAGCCACTGTATTTTTATGTAGATTAGAAATGTTGCACAAAATAAAGTATATTCTGATTATGTTCATATATTTTGTGTTGATAAAGCATGATTAATATTGATTACTTAATGATTTATTATTTTATTAAATAAATGACGGTCGATATTTTGCCAGGGATAATATTTCCCTGTGCTGGAACTTTGTAAGGTGTATTCATACATTTTTATCAAAAAATGAGGAGGATATTTGTGACCTTAAAAAGAAGAAGATGCTTGCTAAAAATAACCAATGTGGTTGGGTTCTGAAATGGTTGGTGAACAAGATAACAATCCTCACCTTTGTAATGTCAGTATCACCGGGTCATGGCTCTCTCCCTGTACCTCTC
Organism: Synaphobranchus kaupii; assembly: GCA_029718625.1. Taxonomy (NCBI): domain Eukaryota; kingdom Metazoa; phylum Chordata; class Actinopteri; order Anguilliformes; family Synaphobranchidae; genus Synaphobranchus; species Synaphobranchus kaupii. The sequence continues at coordinate 38,131,501 of CM056382.1, forward strand.
ACTTCCTCGGCATGTCAAGGCCTGAAACCGCTGAGCGGGATTGTCATTTCTGAAGGAATATTTTGACAGCACCTTCACTCCGAGCGTCTCCTTTTAAAGGTCAAAGTTATGCGACTTCCATTTAATGTGTGAACACTCGTTCCCTATGGAGCGGGTTCAACAGCCTTTTGAAATGGATCTGTTTCCTCCTTCCATTAAAAAAGGCTGTTGTTTTTTCCAGAGCTAGACATGTAGACCTGTCACATCATGAACTGTGGGTTCTGCCTTTGCTGCTTGAAGAGCAATTAGAGTGCATGAATCTTTGTATGAATTATTTTCTTGGACAGTGGGATTTCAAGGTGTCAAGATTTGTTTTTCCCTGCAATGTTTTCATGGCTTTCTTACATAAACCTTTGCATAAAGTTTATAGCAGTATTGTTTGCAGAATTCAGATTCCCTCATGGATGTTACCATTTTATTCAATTTTCTGAAGTTTTTATTGGATGTTCTGTTAGATGTTCGTTTTTGATGTATTTTTAACAGGTTTTCAAGCTCTTTCAAGTAAGAATCTTAGAGCACATTACATTTTCCTGTTCCTCTGCATCAAACATATTGGTAGTCCTTGAAATTCAAAAAAAGGTGCAGGTGAAGATCGGAAAAAAAAAGTAACGTTACGCAAACTTCCAAACTGCCACAGTTGTTGGGTGATGTTGGATAAAATGATGTTCTTGAACATCAGGATGTTGTGTGACTTCCTCCCAGCTGTTGTACAACAGTAAGAATCAATAAAGGTAATGACTTAGGAGAGGGTGAATAATCCAGGTGGTCAGTGGTGACAGTCCAATTAGGACATTCGTCATTGTAACAAAGATTGCTCGCTGCTACGTTAAAGAAATAATCATACTATACGTGAATGCTTCTGGGAAATATCTTCCTCAGAGATAGTTGCAAATCTCCTCATGCAAACACTGAGCAGGAGAATTCCATTCCATGAGCACTACCTGGGACATTAGATTTCTGTATAAAGATTGTAGGTTCTTGTGAGGGTAATATCCCAGCATGATGTGAGAGTAACACAAGGACTGCAAATGATGAATACTTACCATGAGACGATAGATGTGTCGTATCTTCAAAATACTAAGTATAATCTAAACTAATATATATTTTTAAATACCTTAGGAGTATCTGAAAATGGCAATCATTTGTACATTTGCTAATATATTGAGACATGTTGCATCTTATTCTGATCTTGTTAATACATTTTATTTCAATGTATTGCTATATATCCCATTTTTGTAAGGGCATTTAAAAACATTGTTTAAATGTATTTTTTATGGTTTTAGGATACGGCCATGTACTGACGTTATAACGCACCCAGAAGGTAGATCAAGAGGGCCTTCAATGCAAACACATCATTTCACGCAAGGTGCACCTAGGCTCACGCCCCTTTAGACAGCCATCTTACTCTGTGCAGCTGCTGTGTAACGAGAGAGAAGAACTTGGGTCTCTCTCAGTGTCTGTAAGAGAGAGAAGGAACTTGGGTCTCTCTCAGTGTCTGTAAGAGAGACGCTGGCAGAATGCTAATAATTTAGCAATAAGCTTCACATGACCAAGATCAAGAATTTAAAAAAGTCTCTCTCTCTGTTTTTAAAGGACAGTACTTTGAATGTCATTTGACAATTTCCTTTTAATTAGAACTAATTTACAGAAAGATGCCCACCAGCTAATCTTTACAGGATAATTAGCTTCTATTTTCTTTACTTTTAATTAAAAAGTGGAAAAGATTTAGCTGATCCATAAAGAATTGTTCTTTTGAAATGTTCATCAGACTTCACACTTCTTTTTGGCATTGGTAATATTTAGATCATATCAACTGTGCAGTCTCCTCTGAGTTATAACACTGAATTTTTATCCGGGTATTAAGAATCGGAACTATCAATAGTCAAAATAGGAACCAGAGGCAAATTAGAATTAAATTAATGATGAATTTCTTGCAAAAGAACTCCCCTAACCCAACCCCCATCTTTTAACATTGAAATTGACATCTGTAGATATGTCCATTCCATAAATTCTTCCTTAATGGGGAAAAACATGTTAATTTTGCTTTATGGGAGACAATAATACTTTTTTCTGAAGCCCCCCCCCCACCCCCCCCCCCCCCCATTTATTTCCGTAAAAACTTTTTGTCATGATTTATAGCTGATTATTTATTTAATTTTTTATGATTTTTGCTATAGAGGTGTTTCACATTAAGATGTCCAGAATTAATATTTTTGCCATTTCAGATTTGGTATACGAGAGGGAATACGGTATGCAGTTGTACTGTAATTATATCTGAAGTGAGGGAAATACTTGCCAAACAAACGATTCTAAGATGTAAAAAATGTGGCATGCTTTAGTTTCAGATTTATAGGTTTTACTTTTAAGTGTATATTGAGACACCGCATTGGGAGGTACATTTAGCAGCGGGGGACCATGGCTGGTAGCTGCTCATTTGATTCCTCCTGCTGAACCCAGTAGCAGAAGATGAATGCTTCCACTTAGCCACGATGGCTCCCAAGAGGAAACTAAGCCAATGATTTGATCTAAAGCAAAGGTTCAAGTGGGAAACAGGTTTATAACCCATTAATTACGCCTCTGAAAATTATGCTTTTATTTTTGCCCCGGTTTTGAACTGCTTTATATGTGGATATATGTGTGATGCATTTATATGAATGAGCAAATAACTATACAAGGTGTCAGATTACCTGCCATATTTGGTGAGTATTCTGCAAAATACATACCAAAGTATAATAATAATAACAATAACAATTATTGATATTAATGTTATTATTATTATAAAAGAAGGCTATTTAACGTAAGCTGCCTCCTCACTGCACAAGGCAAACACTTTGCAATATAATAGCAAGTCTGCTCATTGTCTTATTTTCTGTTTGAATGCCTCATACACCCGAATCTCTGAATCTCAATGCACACGCATCTTTCGGTGCGTAATACTTGGAATGAAACAATGTGACTCGTACAAATGGGCAGGCAGTGTAGTATAATGGTTAAGGAACTGGACTTGTAACCGAAAGGTTGCAGGTTCGATTCCCAGGTACGACACTGCCGTTGTACCCTTGAGCAAGGTACTTAACCTGCATTGCTTCAGTATATATCCAGCTGTATAAATGGATACATGTAATACGAAGTTGTGTAAGTCGCTCTGGATAAGAGCGTCTGCTAAATGCCTATAATGTAATAATGTAATATAAGATGTGTTATTTCCAGTTGGATGTTTTTTTATTTTTATGTAGAGTGAAGTAAACCCAGTTATCCAGAGATGCTGGCATCTGCCACAGGCCTACAGCCTGCAGGCAACACTTAGAGGTGCCTCCAGCATTTTAATGGGATAGTCAAATGCCAGCATGTTTTCATGCCATTCCAATTCAAATTAATTGGATAAAGAAGTAAGAGGAGAGATATTCCTTTAATATCGTCTCAAAAAAGGGCAGCAAATAAGAAAATTGTGTCATATTCAAGTAAAATTTCAAGTTTTTAATTTATGCAGTTTTGTTACCACTGTATGACTTTTTGGCTCTGAAAAAGTGGACCAGTGACCAAACTATTTGTTTATCTGCCTTCAGTGAATGAATTATACTGTAGAGCAAATTAAAAGGGTGTTTTCAATCCTTTTCAACTTTTCACTTAAACCATTTGTTAAAATACTGTACATAAACATTATTGCCATACATCATACTAAGATTAATTGTATGAGTTAGTTATATAGGAAAATAAGTACATTCTTATTGGAAAAAAATCATGCTGTGTAATGCAATGAATTGTCTTGATGTTCCATTACTCTGTATGGGCTTGGTTTCGGTGAATGACATTATTAAAACAACAACAACAGCAACAACAACAACAACATAAAAACATGGTGTAAATAATTTAAAGGGTACTATTCAACCTTTTATTGTTTTGCCATGTTCGATCTCTGCTCGGTGACTCTTTGGGTTAGAAAATTGAGAACCATACGCAACAGATTAGGATTCAGGAAGCGTATCTAAAAATAGACATGCCACAGAAGCGGAATTAACCCTATAAACTTCACCCCTAGTGGTTGAGACGCATGCGACTCAATTACAGTATTCATGTTCATCTGAAAATATAAACTACAGCTTAAAGAAAACCCCGTAAATTTTGACGCAGTATTTTTTAAAAGGGTAGCCTCTTGCGAAAACCTCAGCTTCTCCAGTTACACTGTAGTGCAATAAATTAGGAGGGCATAATTAATAGCCCAAAGCACTTACGACCCTCCTCTGGCTACAGCCACAGACTGTAAAATGCATAAAATGCACCGTTTATACACGCTAAGAAAATCATGTTCACGTATAGAAACAATAATATTTTTTTAAAACAACAAATGAGCAATCGCTGTTTTCTCTTGCTTACTGTACAATATACAGTACCTGATGCACTTTCGGTTTAGAAGACACCTCATTTTTTTCTCCAAAATCTCTCGTATAAATATGTTTAAGAAACCAAGTACTTACCAGTATATTCAGCTACAGCTGTTTTGTGATGAACCCTGAAGAGTTTATCTTGTTATATTTCGCCAAAGTCCCGTACAGTCGACATTTCCGCAGCGACCACCCCTCTCACTTAGGGCTGAAATACGTTGCTGTACTTGTGTGAATACACACGCGCTTTCGTAAGTTCTTTTTAAAACGTATTTAAATACATTAGGCGGCGTATGTTATGGTTATTATATACTGTATGTGACTATTCTGAAATAAATGTATTCTGTAGCAAATTTCTGAATGATACAGCTTCTTCTTCAGTTCGAATTTAAAACCATGGATGTGCAGGGAATATTTTTTTAGATATTGACATTTAAATAAAACTAGTAGAAACCAGGAGGAAATTGCCTTCAAAAGTAAATAGGGTTAAACCGCACCTGGGGAAAAAAAAGAAACGGAAAAGCGGGAGCAAAACTTCCCTAGCACAAGGCTAACACAAAACAACCTCAAATGGAGGCGAAATATCGCTAAAACAGCGAGAAACAAAAAAAGAAAGAACCTCACGCACTAATTAATCTGCGTGTATAAGAGGTAGAGAAAACTGAAAAGAAATGAACAAAATAGCAAGCCTGTAACTACAGCTCAGTATGCTAAGGAGCTGAAAAGAGGATAAACAGGCTGCAGGCAAAATGAAAAGAATAGAGGACGATAGGACAGAAAACCAGAAAATCTAATCCTATCACTAATAGAAAATAGCTGCGTCTCTGTATAAAACCAAACAGAGATGCAGTAGTTAACTTCTTATACCTCTACCTATACCGGCTTCCTAGTCATAAAGCAACGAAAATCTAGAAGCCCCGGAAGGCGGAAGTAGCTCTATTTATAGCCGACGGAAACCGAACACAGGTGTCGGAGATAATGACCCGGAGAGATCCAAACACCGGGACAGAGGAAGAAAAAATCTGATAGAGCTTCAGACGACGCCAAACGGAAAACAATGGTAGAAACAAATAGAGACAGCCACTAACCATGACAGTACCCCCCAACTAAGGGACGGTTCCAGACGATCCCTAAGCTTTGCTGTCTCGGAAGTCCCTAATGAGAGCGGGGTCCAAAATATTCTTGGACGAAACCCAGCAGCGCTCCTCGGGACCATAACCCTCCCAGTCCACCAGGAACTGGTACCCTCTGCCCACACGTCTCTCGGCTAAAAAGCGCCGAACGGTGTACACCGTACCTCCCTCCAAGAATCGTGGAGGAGGAGGCGGCTTGTCAGCTGGAGCGAGAGCGCTCACGAGCACCGGTTTCAAGCGCGAGACATGAAAGGTAGGGTGGATGCGCATGGAAGATGGTAACTGAAGACGTACCGTGACCGGGTTGAGTTTCCGCACGATCTTAAAGGGGCCCACGAATCGAGGCGCGAGTTTGCGGGACTCAACTCGCAATGGCAGGTCCCGTGTGGAAAGCCACTCCCGTTGCCCCACCCGGTAGGAGGGAGCTGGACGGCGGTGCCTGTCAGCCACCACTTTCTGTTTAGCCGAAGCGCGCAGTAACGATGCGCGTACGCGCTTCCAGACCGCTCGACACCTACGCACGAAGAAGCCGGCGGAGGGCACCTCCGCATCTCCCTCCAGCTCAGGGAACAAGGGAGGTAGGTATCCCAGCTGAGCCTCAAAAGGAGAGAGTCCCGTGGATGCATTGCGCAGGGTATCATGCGCGTATTCGGCCCAGGCGAGAAAGCGACTCCAGGAGCTAGGATTAGCCGCGGCCAGGCACCGGAAAGTACTCTCCATACTCTGATTGGTGCACTCTGTCTGGCCGTTAGTCTCCGGGTGAAAGCCGGAAGAAAGACTGACAGATGCCCCCAACAGAGAACAAAATGAACGCCAGAATCTAGCGGTGAATCTAGCACGATCCAACACCACATCCAGAGGTAGGCCGTGCACCCTAAACACATAGTCTATCATTAGCTGGGCCGTTTCAGGTGCCGATGGCAGTTTAGGCAGAGCGATAAAATGAGCTGCTTTGGAAAAATGGTCAACTAAAACCAAGATGACCGTATTCCCATGCGAAGCTGGCAGGCCTGTAACGAAGTCGAGGGCGATGTGACTCCAGGGACGCCTGGGAATGGACATGGGGCGCAAGAGACCCGAAGGGGAAAGCCGTGAACCCTTATTACGGGCGCAAATAGCACATGCCGCGACAAACTCCCGCACATCACTCTCGAGCTTCGGCCACCAAAACCGACGCGAGACTAACTGAGAAGTGTGACCCCACTGAAGGACACGAGACCTCAATCAAGGAGGAACAAACAAGCAGTGAGGCGGACCCCCCCCCCGGACCGGGATCGGAACGCAGAGCCTTCTGCACAGCCGCCTCAATGGCCCACATAACAGGAGCCACAATACGAGAACTAGCGACCACAGATTTGGGACGTGACTCCTTATCCGACTGGTCATAAATGCGTGATAACGCATCAGGTTTAATATTTTTTGACCCGGGGCGATAGGTAAGAATAAAATTAAATCTGGTAAAAAACAAGGCCCAACGGGCTTGTCGCGAATTGCGCGTTTTGGCCTATTGGATATACTGCAAATTCTTATGGTCAGTCCAGACTGTAAAAGGGTGCTCAGCTCCCTCCAACCAATGGCGCCACTCCTCCAGCGCCAATTTGACCGCCAACAGCTCAAGATCACCGATGTCGTAGTTTCTCTCGGCAGGCGTAAGGCTACGAGGAAAATATGCACATGGGTGTAGCTTGCGGTCCACCGGAGAATGCTGAGACAGAATGGCCCCAACCCCCAGCTCTGAAGCGTCGACCTCCACCACAAAGGGAAGGGAGGGATTGGGAGTAGCAAGAATGGGTTCGCAGCAGAACCTCCTTTTTAGTTCAGTAAAAGCGGTCTCCACCCTGGGGTTCCACTGAAACCGAGCAGGAGATGTTTTTTTTTGTTGTGAGGGCTGTGATAGGAGCCGCTACTGAGATAAAATTGCGGATAAATCTTCTATAAAAATTAGCGAAGCCCAAGAAGCGCTGCACCTGCTTCACAGAAGTAGGAGTGGGCCAATTCTTAACCGCTGAAATTTTCTTTGGATCCATCAGGACTTTATCGTCAGCAACAATGAAGCCTAAAAAGGAGATGGAACTGGTGTGGAAAAAACACTTTTCAGCCTTAAAGAGATACTGCAGAGGCTTTTCTAAGGCCCTTTTTTCCGCTTCAATTTGAACTGAAACTCGTGAGTAGGCGTGGTCATATGACGATGATGCCACGTAGTCATTTTATGAATATTCATACGGTCAAGGAGTGAAAGGGTGTGTCTTGGTGAACTGACTCAGTCCCCTTCCAGCTCTCTCCTCACAACTAAATAAAATGGCTGTATTAGTTGAGCAACGTCTTCGCGAGAGGACCCAGGACGTAACCGAATGGTAAAGCTAACGTTACCTAGCTAAGTTAGCTTGTTTGTCTGCCTAAAGTAACGTTACTATTGAATACATTCAAATACACAGCAAAACCCAGTCACACAGTAACGTTAGTATATTGAACATGGCTGATTGTAGCGCCCTCATAACTTCACTTGGTCCGGAGAGAATTATCATTTATTAGCTAACATTATTCATAAATGATATAGCTAATATAACTAACGTTAGCTATCTAGGTTACCAGTTCTCTCTGGACCAAACGGGGCTAAACTCACACACAATAGACTGCCTTGCATTACCTAACTTATCGATACATTCCGTCCGAGTTACTGACCAACTGGTTACTGGTTTTGCTAGGGCTACATCAAATGTATTATTGCTATCGTTTATTAGCTAACGTTACGTATTCATAAACGATAGCTCACACAATAGGTTGCCTTCAACCCCACATTAGCTATTACCTATCAGTAATGTCAACCGTTTGCAAAAGCATTTTTGTTGTAGTTTGTACAGATAACTTGCATGTAAACAGAAACAAACTAATGTCCCAACAGGTGTGCTTGTAGCCACTGCTGCTCTAACCTGTCCCCTCCAGAAAACCTATGTTGCCGTGAGGTTACTGAGGTAACGTTATGTCAGCGTAGTTATGAAGCTATTCTTGATTTGTCTAATACTGCGGTGCCGTAGTCGGGCATGCTTGGCCCAACTGTATAATAGTGGCCAATACATGTGCAATTACACAATGTCACAAATACAATGTAATAGGTATATTGTACTTAGCTGTTTTACTTAGCTGATGTAATGATTACAAAATTACATCCATCACTGTTGGGATGGCACCTGGCTTCAGCGACGGAGTTTTATAGAAGCCCATCTCAAAGCCAGTTAAATTGTGGTAGCAGTCCGGTGTGAAGTGCGCGTTGCACACTAGGCTTTCTTCGGCAAGTCCGCGTGCTCTACACCGATAGCTTGAAGCCACTGGCTAAGCAGCGCTGGGTCTCTCGGCAGATTATGAAAGCTAGCAGAGCCGGTGGCGTTGCACCGAGGAACAATACATCTCTGACTCCTTGGCATAATGCAGGCAAGTTAGCTAAAGATACCAAGTAGTAAGACGTCGTATATGAATAACTGTAGCTCGATATAAGTCGTAATATTAACGTTAGCAATAATACAAAGCAATTCGCATTTGAACTTGAACTAGCTAATTAGCAGTACAAGGGTCTCAATCTCAGAAAGAAAAAAAAAATCGTCGTTCTCTGCTTTTATACCACATGCCCAGCCAAGACCCACCCCTAGGACCACCTCAAGTCCACCCATTTTTATGTTAAGGCGTTCGTGGCGTCACGAAACCCCGGAAGCCAGCATATTGGTAAGTCTACACAAAAACTCAGATAAAACCATTTTTACTAAACATAAAATTTTCGGACATAAACAGTTGTGTATGATCATAATCTAACTCAAAACATAGGTTGTCAACGGGAAAAGTCGGTTTTTGACTGCAGTATCACTTTAACAAATAGTTGGGCCTTAAGAAGCGCCTCCAACACCTGTCTAACGTGTATGGTGTGAGAGGGAAGATCCGGAGAAAAATTTTTAATATCGTCTAAGTAAACGAAGACGAATTTCTCCAGCATCTCTCTCAAGACATCGTTCACTAGCGCCTGAAAAACAGAGGGGGCGCTAGTGAGACCGAACGGCATCACCCGGTATTCGTAGTGTCCGTGATGCGTGTTAAAAGCAGTCTTCCACTCATCCCCCTCACGAATGCGCACGAGATTGTATGCGCTACGTAGGTCTAGTTTACTAAAGACCGACGCCCCCTGTAAACGCTCAAATGCGGAATTCATGAGGGGAAGAGGGTACCTGTTCTTAATGGTAATAGCATTGAGGCCCCGGTAATCTATACAGAGTCTTAGCCCTCCGTCTTTGTTTTTAACAAAAAAAAAAAACCAGCACTGGCTGGTGACGTGGACGGCGTGATAAACCTATTGGCTAAAGACTCCTCAATGTACTGCTTTATAGCAGCGCTCTCAGGAGCTGACAAGGCATACAATGACCCTCTGGGAGGGACAGTGCCAGGGTACAGCTCAATGGCACAATCGTATGGTCTGTGGGGTGGTAATTTGGCAGCACGCTGTTTACTAAAAACCTCAGCGCGGTCTGAATACTCGGTAGGCACGCGGGTAGATTCAACTCAAGCGCCCCTACCACCTCCGGAGTACCGGAAGATCTGTCAGACGAGCTATCCCTCTCGAAATCGGAGATGGAATGTTCGTCTTCCTCTGTGAGAAGCCCCTCAGCAAAGGGATCCCAAGACAGACTCTCCTCACCACTCCCCGCGAGGGAGGAGGAAGTATCTCGGTCCGGATAAGATTCTGCCTCCTCAGAATCACTCTCGGAATTAGGTTCGGACAGATCAAAGGTGGCGTTTGGAACGGGGTAAACGACAGGACAACAATGAGATAAACAGTAGGGACCCCACTGACGAATAGGATTCCTATTACTACCCCAACAGATATGCGGGTTATGTAGCCCTAACCATGAATGTCCCAGCACTAAAGGATACAACGGAGAGTTGATTAAAAAAAATTATATGCTCTCCGAGTGCCCCTGGAGAGGAATGCGCATCTCAACTGGATTCGTCTTTTGTTTAATGAGTCCAGAACCCAAAGGACGACCATCCAGGGCAGTAACTTGACGAGGACTAATTAGGGGATTGGTAGGGATTTGTAAATTCCTAGCCCATTTAGCGTCAATAAAAGACTCCACGGCCCCTGAATCAATAAAAGCGGTAACGCTTGCCGAACGTCCCTCCCAAAACAGTCGGACAGGTATGAGGGTCCGGGAGTTAATACAATCTTGTCTCACTGGGGACCCCGACCTCCCTAGTGAGACCCCTCGTTTCCCACCAACTTGTAGCATCGATCTTTAGTATGACCGTTACGCTTACAATGCTGGCACCAGTACTTCCACGGTCTCGCTCTCTTACTTTGATGGAGGGACGAGCCATCCACCTGCATAGGCTCCTCCTGATCAACGGAGAGGTATGTGGGCACAGTAGGCGGAATGTCTCTTAACACGGATCGTAAACGGGGCGACTGATCTTTAATCGCATGTTCTCTAATCCGGTTATTGAGACGTATTGCAGAAGTAATTCGTTTATTTAAAGTAGCGGGTGGTTCTAGCATAGCCAACGCATCCTTGATGGAATTGGATAATGCTTGGAGGAATAGAGATTTTAACGGGCCGCCTGACCATCCCGTCTCCCCGGCTAGCGCTCGAAATGTAATAGAGAACTCAGCTACAGTTTTAGTGCCTTGGCGTAAGCTGGTGAGTCTCCTTGCCACCTCCTCCCCTGAAACCTCGTGATTGAAAACCAGTTGCATTTCGTTCATAAGTTGAACTGGATCACGAATGACAGGGGCATTGGCTCGAATAAAAGGATCCGCCCACGCAAAAGCCTGGCCATTTAATAGAGACAAATTAAATGCTACCCGGGATTCTGGTGTGGAGAAACGAGAGGGTTGTGCCTGAAAAAATATCAGGCACTGGGTTAGAAATGGCCGGCATTTACCCGATTCCCCACCATAGCGATCCGGTAATTGTAGTTTGGGCTCTTTTAGGGTACGTGGAGCGGGTATGGGAGGTGTGGGTGCTTGTGCAACTGGAGGAGGGTTACTTGCCACAGAAAGTCTATGCAGGCTCTCTGTTAAACGTTGGAGGCACTCCCCCTGGCTACACAACTGTTCCCACAGCTGACCTTGTTGAATCTGCAGGGAGAGGAGTGCTTGCTCCGTAGTAACCCCCGTAGCGCCCTGACTGGCTTGTGCTTGTTCAGAATCCTTAACTGACGCTGATTCTTCCATGTTTAATGGCTTCTAGATTCTGTCAGGTTTGGGTTAGAAAATTGAGAACCAAACGCGACAGATTAGGATTCAGAAAGCGTATCTAAAAATACACACGCCACAGAAGCGGAATTAAACCGCACCAGGGGAAAAAAATGGGAAACGGAAAAGCGGGAGCAAAACTTCCCTAGCACAAGGCTAACACTAAACAACCTCAAACGAAGGCGAAATATCGCTAAAACAGCGAGAAACAAAAAAAGAAAGAACCTCACGCACTAATTAATCTGCGTGTATAAGAGGTAGAGAAAACTGAAAAGAAACGAACAAAATAGCAAACCTGTAACTACAGCTCAGTAGGCTAAGGAACTGAACAGAGGATAAACAGTCTGCAGGCAAAAAGAAAAGAATAGAGGACGATAGGACAGAAAACCAGAAAATCTAATCCTATCACTAATAGAAAATAGCTGCGTCTCTGTATTAAACCAGACATGCAGTAGCTAACTTCTTATACCTCTACCTATACCGGCTTCCTAGTCATAAAGCAACGACAATCTAGAAGCCCCGGAAGGTGGAAGTAAGCTCTATTTATAGCCGAAGGAAACCGAACACAGGTGTCAGAGATAATGACCCGGAGAGATCCAAACACCGGGACGGAGGAAGAAAAAATCCGATAGAGCTTCAGACGATGCCAAATGGAAAACAATGGTAGAAACAAATAGAGACAGCCACTAACCATGACACCGTGAATCGGCTGTAGCCTATTGCAGGTTTGTCTTCACCGCTGCCGCTGTCGTCAGTGGAGGAAACCTTCCTCTTTCCAGAGGGGGCATGTTTAGTCATCACCGGATTAACTCCTCCTTTTTCTGCTGAAATTTACAGAGACTTTTGGATTTATGCTGCAGAGTTTTTTTAAACAGTTTGTTGACTGTTGATTGTAAGTGCCTGAATTTAGGAACGCAGCCATTTCTAATCACCAGAATTACATTGCTTAGCAACCGGAAAATCAAGTTAAACAATGCGGCCGCTTATTCTCGGTCACAGAAATCCGCTCTGAGAACACATCAATCTCTGCTGATGCCGTTCCATCCCGCTCCATTCACACACAAACAAAATGAAGGATTCACAAATATACAAATGGTAATTTCCTCCTGACTAATGTTGCGACATTAGCTTCATATTTAGTCTGATCACAGTGTGTAAAACTTGAGAACAGTCTCTTGTATCTCTGGCGCAATGAAGTATTTCAAATATTATCCTTTGCAGGTTCCTAAAAAACATTAATTCAATAATGGTTAGACTGCTGTCTGTGGTATTGCCACTAAATCTGAAACTAGACGAAACAGAACTGGTATATTGTCTCTTAGTTACTTAATTGCAGTGTTGTGTACTTAGTGTGACAATGCTAAATTTTTTATCATTTGTGTCTATTAAAAAACATTTTTATAGAAAAAAGAATAGGTTCAATAGAGTAATTTTTTCTTCATCTTACTACAGTGCTGTTTGCAAACCTTTTATTTTTCCAAACCTTCATAGTTCCCTGTTACACAGGCTGACAAGTCCAGGTTTTTCTTTTTGTTTACCCCAAGAATCATATGGCCGTCCTCTGCAAAATTTGAAGAGCTGTTTTTGTGTCAATGCTGGAAGATATGAGAAGGCAGAGTTCCAGCTTGGCGTGTTGAGCCCTACGCTACACACAAAGTTGGCAGCGGTCTTTGCTGGAGCGAGTTTGACCGAAAGGGTATAGGGCCATGTCATGCATTCCTGTTTAATCTCAGGTGCTGGGATTTATCCCCAGGCCAGCCTGGTCACATTTTCAATGGCCAGCCAGATAATAATAAATTTTTTTTTAAAACAGCATAGGTAGGAGCAAAATGATTTCAATGCACATAGAGATCTGCTGCTTTGTTCTGTCACATTCAATTACCTCACCTCTAATTAGGAGCTATAGAGAAGGCCTGGTTTGTGATCCGGACATCACACTGTGTAGCCTGCTGATAATGTGTGGTGTCGCTATCAGAGCCCGACCACAAGCTCCCTGAAATGCAGTGGGGTAAAAAAAGCCAGGCATGAAATTAGCAGTCGCTCAAACCGGGCCTGCTTGTTTGTCTCTTGCTTTATTTTTCTGTGAGTTTGGTGGAACGTTTATTGTGTGTGTGTGTGTGTGTGTGTGTGCGGGTGCTTGTGTTCATGCGTGTGTGTTTGTGTGTGTGTGTGTGTGTGTTGTTTGTATGTGCAAGTGTGTGTGAACAGTATAATCTGAGAAGTCTTTTCTCAGCACAAGATGATTGTAGATGGGGGAATGTACTGTAACATGAATTTATAATGCTTTTTTATATTCAAATTATTATCTGCTTTTGGAGTCCTTTTCTGAAAGACAGGCCACATCACGGCATCTTCTGATTGTTCAAATATGAATCAGAATGGTGTGTGTACACACCGTTCTAACCGACATCCGCCATTGGGCCCCGTTTCTCAAGCTTTCCCAGACATTAACGCTTTCCCCCTCTGCTAAAACTGGATCCGTAACTGACACAGGGCACAGTGCGAACAAAAGACGGCCTGTAATCACAACTCCATTCAACTACGAATGTCTCTATTAGTGCCAGCTCCTGAATTAGTGTTTGGACAGGGCAGAAATTTCCTCCCCAGCTGAGTATTCAGAGCGAGATGGAGTGAGACGATACAGTCCTAGCAGGCAGGGCTACAGTGGGCACAAACAATGCCTGCGCTCTGAGATACACAGGCCCCGGACTAGGTGTGTGACAACCAGAGGGCTGGAGTGGAGTCTGCTTCTCTCTTTTTGAGGGAGGCTAGAAAGTGCAGGTATTCTCTGGCGATCATTTAGTGGCTCTGCGCTGTTTTTTTGTCTGTTATCGCCAGAAAGACATACATTCCCTATCCGTGCATTCCCTGTTTGTTAAGACTTTGTAGGTCAGTGGATCAGTAGTGGCCTGAATGACTGGAAGCTGCGTGAAACAGTCCATAGGTGTGAAACTTCGCTCCCGCATTTGAGGCGTGTCATCCGGCCACGTTTCGCCACGTCGTGGAGATCAGGCGGTATTTTTATTCTTTGGTCTGCTGGTCTGTTGTTTGGTCTGCCTCCTCTTTCATTGACGAGGAGGAGGTTTGTTTTTCGGTTCAAACGCACGTTCGGCTTTCGCAAAGACCGATCGTGTATAGTTTTCGGGCGCCTGCGTATTTACGTTGGAAATGGGGGGCGATGACCCTGCGCTAATGGTGCTGAAGAGATCCAGCGTTGAGGGGGTGGGGGGTTGATAAGGGAGCAGGAGAGCATGCATTCCTCCAGACCATTCGTCGCCCCTTATAGAAATGCGCCAACATTCATGGGTCATATGTATCGAATGTGACAGGGTTTTAAACAGTACACAACTAAATATAGCGGAGACGCCACTATCAGAAAATGAGTTAGGAGTGCGGTGCTAGTCGTTTAGAAAGTCATTATTCTTATCATTGCTGTCTCTGAAATTATTTCAGCTCTCTTCATGCAATGAATACTGTATAATAAACTAAACATGTGGAGAGGGATCTAACTTTAGTAATCTGCACAGGTCCCAGCAAATGGCCTTCAAAACAACACTGATACTTCTTAGAACTGTTTCAAAGGACCAGGCATTATTTACCATTAGCCATCAGTTACTGCACTACTGTGCACGGTCTTCTGGGTTCCGTAAAGAAACGTGGCCATACAGCATACCTGACATGCTTTTCACGACTTCCTAAATTTGTCCTTGCGTTGCAACTGCTGGGCAAATCACTCGTGCACAGTGCAAAATCATGTTCATTTAAAGCATGTGCAGTGAGTTTGTGAACTGGGGCTACGTAAAGATGGTGATCTGATTAGTACATGTTTGTACATAAACACATGCTTCCCCACATTCATGAAATCCTCAGTTGTATCAAAACAGGTTTATTTTTTTTTACATCCCGCCCAGCAATCTCCGCTGATATTCTGATATTTATCTCTAAACATCATTTTAAGCACCAGCAGACATATTGAGTCACTTCAGGATTCGCTTCGTTCCTTCTGAAAAGCGGTACAAGGCAGGAGATAAACATCACAAAAAAAACTGTATCCTAATTTAAAGCCTCGCTCTCCCTTCACAGTGTCTATTAGGGATCCGCGTGCTAATTCTTTTCATGTACGGCGCTCCTGCCGATGTAGCGCCCTACAAAGGAGTAATTTATAAGACTAATGAAAAGAGCAAGCAGTTTGTGGAGATCAGGGGGTCTTTTACGAGTCTGCAGTGGAATAAAGGCAAGCAGGGCGCGTGCACGGCGGAGTTTTTGAACTGAAATTATTGCTTTATTAGGCTGAGGGCCTCACTCGTATTACAATAGAACAAACAGGCAGAAAGGTGCTGAGAGGATATCAGTGTGCCTATTCTGTCTGAGCGCAAATATGTTCCACGAGAGGCTGCAATGTAGCTCATGTGTGACAGGATGAAATCAAGGGTGTTGGTTCTAAGCATCAGAGACAGCTAGTACGATTGTTCATTACAGTTAAGTTTGAATCTTGTTGGACAAAAAGAGCTCCGAGAAGGATAAATAGCACAGTAGGGTCCGCCTCAGAGTGTGTTTTCAAAATTGAACCAATCTTAAATTTGGACCTGCACTAATTCTTTAAAATGCAAATAATTTTTATTTTTGTATTTTTTGGAAAACATTGGAGAATATTTTTTGTATTTTTTTTGGTGGAAGGTGTGTGAAGATAGATTATTTTAACGTAATTGAAATGCAGGGTGAAACATTTTCGTAACTAATACAATTCAGGTAGGAGTAATTCCATCAACGCCCTTGATTGAAGCAAAATAGTAATATGCAAATACCAGAAAAGATGTACAGCTACAAGCGAAACTCTGAAATCATTTAGATTTAAAGAAATAATATTGCACAGAGGGGGAAAAAATTAATCACACAGAAAAATGTCTCCTTTAAGATTGCACTGGTGTATTACCTGGGGGCATGGAATGTAAATGAAAAATCAACATTGTACCCTCTGATAAGGCTAACAAATTAATAAGAGTATTTTCTTTCTACCTCCTGTGCCGTTGCTCATGTGAAAAGTCATGAGGCACTCTGAGTGGAACTTTTGTGGCTTGGATTGGATTCTGACTAGAATTCCATGTAGCAATACAACCCAAGATTAATTAAGGGAGCTCGCTCGAAAACTGAAAAAGGTACTGGAATCCCGACACGTTCTCCTTTCTCAGTGGCGAGATGCAACAGAATGGATATTGAATAACAAAACCACTCTGAAGTAGAAAAAGGCAACCTTTCAGCCATCAACATGACCTTCATGAGAGGAGGCTGATAAAGTTTGTTTTACTTGATGATAAGTTGACATATTTTTGACATCTGTTGAATTCATGCCATTGGATTCATAGCCTCAGGTGACAAGTAACAGGTAATGAGATAACAGCCCTGACCTTGGAATGGCATCTTCAGAAAAATCTAAATTCAGCAAGTAGGCTACTTTTATGCTCCATTTTCTTATCTCCCTTTTTCTGTGTGTTATAGGTTGAAGTACACATTTAGAAAACTAGTCAAATAATTATCTGTGGTGAGGGCTGTTGAACTTGTTAGGTATGTGAGTTTAACAGAAGGAATGCATCTGGCTGGGAAAGCAATATATATACAGTATATATGTACTACAGAATTATAAAAATCCAATTCTAAGCACTGTCCATACATTACGGGGACATATTTATATATACAGTGCAGTCCGTAAGTATTTGGACAGTGACACAATTTTGTTGCTTTGGCCCTGTACTCCAGCACACTGGATATAGCCCCAAACTGCTGCACATGTACCAGGTACCTGCTTTACTGTGAACTACAAAGGCCGGACGCTTACAGTTTATGAGCACAGGTTGCCACTCCCACTGAATACAACCAGAGGGGCTGGGCGTTACTACTAGTCCTGGAAGCGGTTCTTTGAGAGAGGCTAATGTTACTTGTTGGCAAGCTAGCCGCTACAGTTCTACTGAAAAAAATGTCACTACCATTAGCTGGAGTCTCCAGAGAAAAATGGGGGAAATAAAGCCATTCATTTAGGAAAACACACCCTTCATTTATCTACTTTTGGTATAAGGAAAATACACTGCCTGGCCAAAAAAAAAGTAGCACACTCTAATATTTTGTTGGACCGCCTTTAGCTTTGATTACGGTGAACATTCGTCATGGCATTGTTTCGACAACCTTATGCAACATCACAACATTTATTTCTGTCCAGAGTTGCATTCATTTTTGGCCGAGATCTTGCATTGATGACGGAAGAGTCAAACCACTCTGTAAAGTCTTCTCCAGCACATCCCAAAGACTTTCAATGGGGTTAAGGTCAAGACTCTGGTGGCCAATTCATGTGTGAAAATGATTCCTCATGCTCCCTGAACTCTTTCACAATTTGAGCCCGATGAATCTTGGCATTGTCATCCTGGAATATGCCCATTGATGGGATAACCTGGTCATTCAGTACATTCAGGTACTCAGCTGAACTAATTTTATTGCTGCATAACGTTGCTGAGCCTAGACCTGACCAATTGAAGCAACCCCAGATCAAAACACTGCCTCCAGAGGCTTGTACAGTGGGCACTATGCATGACGGGTGCAACGGCGACTTTTTTTTTGGCCAGGCAGTGTATATTAGCTAGCCTAGCCAGAAGTCTGCGACACTTAGGCCACGTTCACACTTGCATTTTGGAGCTTGACAACTTGTATAACTAAAATGAGGAGCGACAACCATATTTAACTGTGTAGTGTGAACTTTATTTGTTTCTCCTCCCGGTCCTCTGGGTCTCTTACGCCAATTCATTTTTGGGGATCCAGAAGAATGTTTCCAAAACACCCTTATGCATGTGGTTTTCAAAATCAGGGTATTAGTCAGACAGATTCTTCCCTCTTTATTTGTTTCTTGCTCCACAGATAACAAATGAAACTGTGCCCGGTCCCACTCATTAGCCTACAGAAAACATTTTGATTTCAGTTGGCATTGCGGCACAGTTACCACACGTAGGCTGCACCACCAGTTAGGCCTATTGTTTACCCACGGTCAATGGTTACGCTAGAGTAAATCACAATCTGTGACCGACGGGGTTGAAAAAAATCCATCATCGTCTATTTTTACCGGTCATTCAGTTTGTTTTAATGTTTACAGATTTTTACATAATTTGCATTGCATTTTGGATGTATGTTGGAAATATAACATTTTAATTCCTACAAATATAATTAATTAATAATGAAAATTATTTGGTTGAATTATGACATGAGATGTCTACTAGAGCCTACTAGTGGCTCCCTTACAGCCACAATAATTATGCGTTATGCAATAACATGTAGAACATGTTTATTCAATAAACAAAAGTTTTAGTCACTGTCCTAGCTCAGCTAGTGTTGAAAATAAAATTGGACTAAATTTGTGACACGATATTTGATATTATCGTCCAAAAAAAAACTGAAGAATCGTATGTTGCAATACCCATAACCACAATGTGGCACCATTAAGCGCAAGAGATCAATAAAACAGATCAATCTATCGTTTAAAAAAAAAAAATATTATTCAAAAACACTGTATATTTTAACACCATTAATGTAAAGGAAGGATACTTACAAAGTAGCAATGTAAATAAGGAATAACAAATAAAAAGTTGCACCATAAAAAGTTGCACCAGCTATAGGTAAGATCAAACGTAGGCTAGTTAACGTTAAGTGTTTGCTAAATTAAGGTTTACATATTACTAAATTAAAATGGGTTGCAGCACACAAACTAGTTATTAAATTTAATTTAGTAGCTACTAAATATTTATACTAACCCTACGGAGGTGTAAATCCTGGCGTAATGATTTTTAACCACCGGCAAACAAAATGAAACACTGATGTGTGTAAAAGGTTCCATTTCAAAACAAAGTTCTATAGGCTGTAGTTCAAAAGACATGTAAGAAAAACATTTACCTTTATGTAGGGTAGGCTACTTTCCCATATAGGCTATGTTTCCAAGCATCAGTATGATAAAAATGTAGGCCTAACAGCTAGAGACACACACCCAAAAACCTAAACGAGATGCAGACACTTTGGAGAAAACTCATTAGAAAACAGTCAAACAACATTTTCAAAGCAGCGGGTATACTACAACGCAGGATTACTGATTACAGGATAACCCGGAAGCTCTCTTTACTTCAATCCATGTTCCAGATTTGGGAGGGTTTCAGGTTTTCCATGGTCTTTGGGTTTTACTCAGTGCAGTTATCCAGCTAAATTGGTAATACTGCTCCCAGTGCTACTAATCCATTGCAAATGTGCAGATTTGGCTAAGCATGGCGATAGAGACTTGCGTTTATAATATTTCTACTTTGTTGCAAAGTTTGTGCAAGTTTAACCAAACTTTGTGTTTACTGCGCTTTCCATAGCCTACTAATAATGACTGAAGAGATTCTACCGGAAAAAAAACCTCAAAAGCAAATTCTAAAAACTTAATGAAATGTTGAAATGAATGTCGTCTACAAGTGTTTTTATTTTTAGAAGCTAAGGTTACAGTTTGTGTTCACTTCTTTGGTAGCTTATTGTGACCTATAGTCACAGCCCCGACACCAACAGTCAGACTGGTACATGGTTGATCATGACTTTGACGCTCCAGTTCAGGGGCACGCTATTTTACAAGTAGCCTATCACAAGCCGTTCTCTGCATTATATGTTCTGCCTCTTAAAAAAAAAACATTTTTTTATTGTTGTAACATTGCACTTCAATTTTGTATTAAACAATATCTTATTGAATCAAATTTATGTGGTGACCTTTTAGAATACATCATTTTAATATGGCTTGCCCCAATAGTATTGGGGCTATACCATCTTGTACATTAGTGCTACCAAAAACTGACTGCTGGTAGCCCAACATTGCAAACACATTTCAAAATAATCATTGGGCCCCTTCAGCAATTATTCATGGGTATCGTTCTTTTATGGGGGCACGTGAGGACAATTATCATGGCCAACCAATATCGGGTTGCATGATAAAATCGTAATATCGCCCAAACCTACTGTACACTTCAGAATTCATCCTGCTGCTGCCATCAGCAGTCACATCATCAATGAAGACAAGTGAGCCAGTTCCAGTGGTAGCCCAAGTCATATCACTAGGGCTAGGGGTAGGGGGGCTTTGGATCATGAGCAATTCCTTTCTTTCTTCACACTTTCATCTTTCCATCACTTTGGTAGAGGTTAATACTCGTCTCATCTGTCCTTAAAACTTTTTTTTCCAGAACTCTACTGTTTTGTTTTTTTTTAGCAAACTGTGACCTGGTCTTTCTGTTCTTGAGGCTTACCAGTGGTTTGCATCTTGCAGTGAACCCTTCAGAGGTTATACTGGTGTAGTCTTCTCTCATTTATAGTCTTTGACACATCTATGCCTTCATCCTGGAGAGTGGTCTTCTTGGTCTGTTCAACAGTTGAAAATGTGTTTTTCTTCACAATCAAAAGTATTCTTTGGTCATCCACTGTTGTTTGCTATTGCTGAGCTCACCAGAGGGTTCTTGCTTCTTATCAACAGTTGATTTTGACACTGTAAATAAATTGTCTCTGATAAATTTATTCAGAGTGTGTGTGTGTGTGTGTGTGTGTGTGTGTGTGTGTGTGTGTGTGTGTGTGTGTGTGTGTGTGTGTGTGTGTGTGTGCGTGTGTGTTTGTTTGCGTGCGTGTGCGTGTGTGTGTAAAAATGTAGGCTACATTTCCTACATCGTTTACCCGATATGGATATAAATACCTAAAGCTGACAGTCTGCTCTTTAACCTCATATTCATAGTTTCATTTCAAATTCAATGTGCTAGAGTACAGAGCCAAAACAACAAAAATTGTGTCACTGTCCATATACTTACGGACTGCACTGTATATATAAATATGTCCCCGTAATGTATGCACAGTGCTTAGAATTAGATTTTTATAAATCTGTCTTACTTAATCTCCATAGTTTCTACTCTACTATTTTAAAGCAGGGGGGATTGAAGAAATAGCCATTCTTTTGTCTACAGTATGCTCGCAGGACAGATTTATAGTTCAGGAGGAAGAAAAACAGGAAGTGGAGGTGGTGTGTGTGTGCCTGTGCGTGCGAGCGTGCGTGCGTGCTTGTGTGTATGTGTGTGTGTGCAGAGGAAAGAGCTGGGCATTGTGTAGATGTGAACTGGATTGTCAACTCCCCCTCCCCTCCCCCCCGGCGCCCCTCCTCCCTCGGCCAATCTGAGCTGCCAACGGTCTGAACTCGGTTGTGTCTGACAGCAGAGTGGAGTCGTGCATGGTACCTTAGCCATTCTTCATTTTGACTAGTTTCCCCAATGTCAATGGCTTCTGTCTTATTTTAAATGCCACTACTCCCATCCACTGTCAATAGCTGATTGCAAACTGACGGACTTTGGCAAGTTAGCCAAATGCTCTTTACTCAAGGCTTGAACATTCATATCCTTCCAGGGATTCAAACCTATAACTGTCGGGTTATGCATGCCTCTGCGCACTCTCTTGAGTGAACTTGTTCTTTTCTCAGGGCCCCTAGAGGATGGTCTAGAGGAGGAAGAGGAGGAGTGTGTCTCAGAGGAGAATGAGCTCCTGGCCAAAGACGAGTTCTCCGTGGAGGAGAACTTCTCCGCAGACTTTGAACCAGAAAACCTGAGCTGCGAAGACATGGAGTACTTCTGCAACAAAGGTTAGCCCCCTAGCCCGACCTTATCCAGATTAATATGCCTGTCCTGTCCTTCCTTGTTTGCATCGGCTTTTGCAACTTCAGCTTTCAGCCAGACCAGTTACACACTGAAAGGGGCCATGAAGACAGTTAAGGTCTCGCAGAAGAAGCTTAAAAAACACAACCCCACAGACGTCCTTGATGAGCACTCATGGTCACAGGGACCATGTTTGTTGGGGTCACCATGGAATATGGTTTCTTTTAATTATATGGGAATGTCTCCAGCACACTCCATGCTCATCTTTGAAAAGAGGTCTGTTTGATATCTGATTCCCATAATATATCTGAGAGCTGCGGCTTGATCTCTGAGAAATGGCACCTACAACCCAGATTGCTTCCAGCTTAGTGGAGTGATTTTTTTTTTTTTTTGGGGGGGTGGGGGGGTTGCCCACAGGAGAATGACGCGAACAACGCTTATGTTCGTGCCAATGACCGCTTCTTTCTTCCCCCCTCCTCCCACAGCACCACCGGTGGGGGAACTGCCTTCAAACAGCTAACTAAGCCAAACCCACCAACTCCACTTTGGACTCCCTTTCAATTAGTTTCTTAGTTACCTTTTGGTCACACCTTGCCATCACAAGAAGCGAATTTATGGCGTGCTCCAGGTTACAGTGTGAAGATGACAGACTTGTCATTTCTTCTCTTGTACACTCAGGTCCCATGATTTCTCCGCTGTAGGCGGTTTTAAGATTCAGTAACTTTCAGTCAAATGGTGAGGCCCAACTCACCCCCTGTGCTTTATTTAGCAAATGGAGAATATATGCTTTGAATGTCCCCTTTTTCCCCCTAAGAAAGAAAAAAAATGTAATTAAATATTTTTGCAGCTATAAACTACCCCAGGGAGCATTCTATCTTTAAAAGGGAGATCTTTTGCATTTTGTATTGGCTGTGCTCAATATTAATATTATTTTTTCTGTTCTTTGAGAAAAAGGAGTGAGGGCATAATATGTCAGAACATTCATTCTGTTGAGAATGACCGCTAACCCCTTCTTCTCCTTAGGTGAGACTGTGCATTCTCACTCATATTCTGGACAAAAAAAAAAGGTCTAATTGTGTGTCAACTGTTTGTTGACATACACAGTATGTGCCATTTTGAAAATTCACAATGTGTTTCATTTCTGATTTTGTGATTCCTTTATTATATATTGAATGCATTATTTGTTTGAAAACTGAACAGTGACATTTAGAGACACAATTAGTAGTTATCAGATGCAGTTATCAGATCTGTGGAGAATGCAGTATATTCACAATCAATATGATTACCGTTATACCAGCTTGCTGATAGCGCTGGCAGTCTGTATCCCTGACTTTGGCCCTGAAAAACATTATAAAGTGAATAGGAATTACATTCTCCACACATATGCTCAAGGGAGCTGACACAAATTCTTCATATTCCTGAAAAGTGTGACTTTACTTCAGTTTCTCAAAGCAGGTTTTTCATTCTTGGATTACACCAAAGTTTAGTTCGTCACTTCTAAAGCTCCTTTTAGTTTTGGAATGTCTATGCATGGAGTTGAACTACTAATGAATACAAAGTACCGTACCAACTGTTTAATTTCCAAGATTCTTCTGTAATCTTTCCTGAGTCATGTACAAGCTGCCTTTGATTCTTCTCTTAACCATCTCTGCTAAGTCTTCCGGGTCCTCATAACACCAATGTGATATTCTCTGTAAGGTTTTTCTTTTCTGTGAGTGCTAGTTATGAGCAATCAGGTGTAGTCATTTCCTCTTCATCCCCTCCTCAATTAGATCTCTTAAACTAATTTAACCGTATGTCTGAGTGGCTTAAGTTCCTTCAACACTTCCGCAGAAGTGGCGCGAATTAAATGGCAACACAATCCTGGTGGCATTAAACGGTTTATGTATGTTACTCCCCAACTATGGGAAGAGAAAGAGAGACCCTTGATTAACTAAACCCTCTCAGATTTGATGGTGCAGCATAATTAGCCCAGTGTGGAGTTGAACGTGGGGGTTTAAAGCAGCCACTCATCCCACGGCCTTTATCTCCTCCTGCTTCTCTGTGAATAAGGTCTCTCGTGTAAGGTTTCTCCACTGAGCAGTCGAATGACTCTCCGGTCTTAGCTTAGCCTTGTATCTGTGTAGTCACTCACTGAAATGGGCTTGTCAGAGGGACCTAAAACCTCCATTAAAAGTTTCAGCCTATAATAGGTATTAAAAAGCTGTAGGCACACAAAGAGGAGCACCAATTTTCATTAACATATGAAGCACTTATTAACTTTGATCAGAGTGCGGTGAAGTAGCAAAGCGGCTTAAAAGCACAAAGGTCAGGAAGTTGAATGCCACCAAAGTCTAGCCCATTCGCCTTACCCTTGCATGTCAAAAATAAATAAATAATAATGTTCCTCAGATTGCTGTTTTGCGTACCTTGAGGACTAGCAGGAGATTTGTAACCTCAGGCCTTAGACCTTTGTCCTACTGTGCATCCAACTACCAGTGTTGACTTAGTGCATCTTCCTGCTCTCTTGACTCTTCTTTTGTGTGTCATTGAATGGAGGAAGGCCCAACTGACAACTCAGCTCCACACCATCCACCCGAATGGTTGCTCTTAATGCCTCCACCTCTTTGCTCCTTTAGACTTGAGCGCTGGCTCAGGATGAGAATTTGTCTCTATGGGCTTCTTTTGTTGGATCCATAAGGAATATGTCACTCCTACTCAATCTCAGTAATGGCATTTATTGGTATAATGCTTGTGAATCTGAGAAAGGTTTAATGTCTTTGTTTTAGTTTGAATGCGCGGCATAACTGTAAGTAGCCTTAGGAAGTGCAGGCCAAAGCAATGGTTGCCAAATGGGATGGTTGGGAGCGACTGTTGGTTGATTGGTAAAGTACAAATGAGTCACAAGATATGAATGAAAAAAAAAATTACCTACATAATACACTCTAGAAAATGGTAACGTATCAATTTCAAATGTACTACAAACATGTACACTAGTATGGTCACTAGTGTATGTGTTGACAATCTGTATGTTAGTTGGTATGTTACTGTGCAATTTTTAAATTTCATATTTTGAACATATGTAAAGCTAATGGGTGGGTTACAGAAAATGTATTCACTCATTAAGTGGGTTGTGAACCATTCAGCTAAGGATCAACTATTTACACTCATGCACTAGGCTATGCTTCTTTGCAGCTACCTTTTACGTGATAGGCTCTCAAATTTCCATCTTAGTTAGCATCATGTATATCATTCAAATGGCTAAATTATCTCTGGCTGAGACTCCACCCCCATCCTAACAGTATCTATTTCTTACAGTCTTACATTCATGTAGCCCACTAAAGACAGAGGCTTACCACTCATTGAATACATCTTATGTGTTCCAACTGGCATTTATCCTATTCATTTTCATGAAGATGTTACAAATACAGGACTGCACACTGTCTAAGCAATCCCAGGAAGGCATTGGCTATTTTGTATTCAGAACAACATTTAACCAATCCATGGCACAACAGATTGTGTCAGCATTAAGCAGTGTGGAAATCTTAAACTATTTGGGGAACATGTTTGCTTCAGGAACATTGGTGCTTACTCATGTACCATGAAATGATGTGAGTGGATCTCATTGGTGCCTTTATTTCTTTATGGAACAGCTCTGAAACAACATACATTGGTGTGAAATGAGGAAGCCGCATTGACTGTGGAAACCAAAGAAGCCCCACACATGAGTACTCTGGTAAACTGTACAGCTCCTTAAGATTCGACCTTTGCGTCTCCTTGGCGATTACAGAATCTCTCCTCAAACAACTTCCTCTACACGGCCAATTTCACATTTATAGAGGTCTGCTTGTGAGCAATACACAGACCATAGATTTCACAACAGCGATTTATAGCCAATTGTCACACCATGTACCAGCATTTTGCGAATGATGTCATTTTATTTACTGAATGGCATCCTTTTTTTCCCAGAAATTGTGAAATTTCACCTTGCTTTTTACCATGCCATCCTGCCCTTTTTACAAGAGAAAGTAAATATAAGTGAAGGGCCTCAAAAAGTCAATTAAAAAGTTTTTTTTGCTACAGGTCTCATTAAACTTACATTTTTAGCAGGCAATGCATGCACCATGTGTCAGAGACAAGCTTGGGCCAATGACTGATTTTGTTATAAGGCATTTTTTTTTAAGGCGGCTAGTAAAACACTATTTAAAGATAGGTTACTCATTTCTACTTGTATCTATGAAAGTATACACTAGTGTAATCCAACCACAGTTTATTTTCTGGCCACAGGTCTACATAACCCCATAATTAAACGAGTCACAAACCACATTATTCCATCAATGCTGAAGAAGCCCACAATTAGGACTAACCAGCCAGTAGGCATGTACAACGGCCCTTAGTTTTTCTTCTGAATGAATAATTGAAATCAGAGCTCTAGTGACGCACTGCCATAAACAGAAAGTGGCCAAATTAATTACACTAGTCTTTGTGCAATAGAGAAGTAATAGGAATCCTCACGAACAGTCGATGGTCTCAGTGTTTCGTCCCGAACGGCAGTGTACGGAATGGTAAATGTGGAATTCTAATGCAAAGTTGATGCCGAGAATATGGGAAAATGCTAATTTGCCGAGCGATAAGATGAATCGAGACATCCCTTTAGCCCCAGTTAACTCAGTGGAGGAAATTAATCATTAATGTTTGTTAAGTATGACAATCTAACTGGGCCAGATCTACATGCTCCGAGACTGAATCGGAAAGAGATAACCGGCTGCAGACAGAGAGGAAATCTGCCAGATTCTGTAATGATGGGAATTTAAGGGCCTGCTCTAGCAGCTTTAAAGAGACAGTTGCAAGGCATTTTGCTAATAACCTCACAATGCTGGAGAGCTCGGCAGAATCAAGCTTTTCCCTTTTTTTTTTTTTTTGCAAACTCTGGAAGCTGATAGTGAAGCAGCCAGGGATTGTATGGGGTATGTGCATAATAGCTTATTGTGAAGCTCAACCTGACAGAAATACAGATACCGTTATTTACCAAGGCATAAGTGTTGACTGGGAGTTGTTTTTTTCCCTGTCGCTTCAGCATTCACCATTAGAAATGAAAATAAAATAGGTCAGAACGCCCCCATTTAGAATTTTCATGTCATTAAAGTGGTACATAAAAGGGCATCCCCCAAGATCATCATGGTGTAACTTAAATCTAATACTTTGCCATAGCTCATGAAGAGTGTAAAGGTTTGCGGAAAAAAAAAAATGTGGCACAATTGAAATTGACACATATTGTTACAATATAGATAATTTTCTTGACCATTTACAATAAGAGTACACAAAAAACATTCTAAAGAGTCGAATGGTGACCACATTGCCATACATTCCCAAGGCAATGGCTAGCATTGTAGCGGAGCACCAAGCTCATGTGAGAATCTGCTTCCTTTGTTTCCCCTTTGACCTGGGAAAGTGCCTGTAATCTTTCCAGCTAGGAATTATAACCAGTATTGTAACCGTCATTTGTACTCAATTATGGAATTCACATACTCAGTTTCAAAATATGTATTACTGAGAACACTATGGATACTATCCAATACATACTTAATTATTTACAATATGTTTTATAATTGAAACATTTTATTCACAATTTTAGGCCAATCTCACTGCTGCAATATCCTCTGTCAATTCAGGAGGTTGGACTAGCGTGTGTGAACGCCACTTTCCAATCCCCAAGCTGGTCTGCTGTAGCTACTGTGCCGGAGGACTGCACAGTTAAGCAGGCAGACTGACCAACCAGGGGATCTGTTTAGACAAGTTGATGGGTTTACCCGGGTAACTGAAACATAGAGCCTGTATGCCACTCAGAAGCACCCCCAACATGCAAAATGCATACAGTAATCGTAAATAGCTTGTCGATAACAGTATCATATATACTTATACTTTTTGACGTTATTTGCATGTAACCATATACAGTTGAGGACAAAATTATTAGCCCCCCCTGTAAAGATGAACAAAAAGGGTTATAAAAAATTCACCGTTTGGTGAATTAGCTTAATCTCACACTGAAAAAACAAGAAGAATCCAACCTTTAATTGACATTAATTTATTAAGAGAAAAAAAAATCCCTCATCAAGAAATAATTATTTTTAACAAAACCACACTGGACACAATTATTGGCCCCCCTGCATTTATATATAGAATAAAGTAATAATTTTTTATATTTGGTCACATATCCTTTGCATGCCATGACTTCCTGATGTCTGTGACCCAACAACATCAAAAGACTCTTGATATCTTATTTTCTGGTACTGTTACAAGCGATACTATAACCTCTCTGCATTTGAATGGATCTCTATGGGAATTGGGGGGTGGGACTAGATTTAGCTGTAAATTATTCTGGAACAGTATGGAATACATGCTTGGTAAAATGGCTGTAAGTCAACAAGGGTCTGAGGTATCAAACAAGCTTTAAACCATCACTCTGTTGCCAGATATGCAGTAGATATGGATGAATAACTTGAAGGGTTTCTTCTCCTGACTTATTTTTCCATAGAGTTCAATAGGAAAATTTGTCAGGAGAAACAACCCTTAAAGTGATCCATCCATATCTACTGCATATCTGGCAGCAGAGTGATTGTTTAAGGCTTGTTTGATACCTCAGACCCTTATTGACTTACAGCCATTTTACCAACCATGTATTCCATACTGTTCCAGAATAATTTACAGCTAAATCTAGTCCCACCCCCCAATTCCCATAGAGATCCATTCAAATGCAGAGAGGTTATAGTATCGCTTGTAACAGTACCAGAAAATAAGATATCAAGAGTCTTTTGATGTTGTTGGGTCACAGACATCAGGAAGTCATGGCATGCAAAGGATATGTGACCAAATATAAAAAATTATTACTTTATTCTATATATAAATGCAGGGGGGCCAATAATTGTGTCCAGTGTGGTTTTGTTAAAAATAATTATTTCTTGATGAGGGATTTTTTTTTCTCTTAATAAATTAATGTCAATTAAAGGTTGGATTCTTCTTGTTTTTTCAGTGTGAGATTAAGCTAATTCACCAAACGGTGAATTTTTTATAACCCTTTTTGTTCATCTTTACAGGGGGGGCTAATAATTTTGTCCTCAACTGTATCTTTTGAATGAGAAATGTGGATGGGGAATTCTGCCGAGAGCCTGAAATTTCATCTGTAGCATAGATGTTTTACCATATACTGAAAGGAAGTTGGAGTCCAACCCCCCCCCCCCCCCCCCCCCCCCTCCATTCCCCAAGGACATCATTTGTTTTCATGCTAAAGTGATTAGATAAAGGTTATCATTGGAATGTATTGCCAGAGGGATCGTGCAGTATGAGGGAATCATCACACGTTTATCTGCAAGACTTTCCTAAAAGATTCCACCTTTCTGAATTTCAGTACGTCGGTGTTCGTCAGCTAATTGGCAGCGTGGTCTTCTGCACCCGCCCTTGGAACGGTGACTCACATAGACCAGGCTCAGAGATAGAGATGCACCATTATGTCATGCACGGACAATAAAAAAATCATTACGTTGTGAAGGTGTTCGAGAAATTAGGTCTTGTATGTGTGCTGGTGAGTCCCGAGGCCCATGAGGAGGGGAAAACCCATTTGTTTGCTCCCATCCCTACCCCCCCAGAGGTATTGTTAGTGTGCTTGTGTCAGTCTTTATTGTACGCTTCTTAATTGCAGGTGCATCCCAGACCTGTAGCATCACATTTAAAACAAAATAAAAAGGGAACAGCAATACAGTCGAAGACTTTGAGCAAACACAGCGGGGACGGTTTGGTCTGTTGGCCCTTCTCACGCTGTGTTTTTATCATAGCAATTCAAAAGTGATATGTTGTATTGTGATGTAATATACTCACTAATCTTACTGTTCAATGTATAAATCTTGTTCAGTGGTGAAGTATTTGCTTTGTGGCAACTGCGCACCTGGTCCGTAACGCAAATTGACACGCAGCAGGAAATGATACCACACCGGAAGGACATGCCGCGCCTCTCTTTACGGGAGCCGGGAGGGCTGCCCTTTGGTCAGCTCCGCGGGATTAGGGCCTCTGAGTCCCTCATAGTGCTGCACGCGGGATCGACGTTTTCAAGGGCTTCCTTGGCGGAGAGAGAGCTAAAAGGGAGAGGGGGGGGAAAACCAATATGACTTTGTTCCTACCTTGCTGGAGGAGTTGTTTGTGTAAATCACCTATAAGCTTATTGACCTGGATGCGCAGCTCCCATGTTTGACTGCGATTCGGCTGTAGAGCCACCGTGATAGGCTGGTGATAGGGCTGATTTTTAACAGCTGGCTGATTCCTTTTCGGGCATGCCCGCCAACCCCGCACCTACCTGCACCCCCCCCCCCCCCCCCCCCCACCGACTTCCCCACCCACCGCCTGCTTTTCTGCCTGCCTGAGTCTGAATCGTGCTCTCTAACTGATTTGGGCCACGTTACCTTTCCATAAGAAACCACAAGTAAGAGAAAAAGCAAATTGCTCTGACCTACAAGAGAAAAGAAAATACATGATCTGATGTTTCAATGCAATTTTGGACTCCTGTGCATGCTCCCAGTTCAGCTGCATGAATATATACTGTAGTTATATTGTACCCACGCCTATGATCAGGGTTACTCTTAACTGAATTAAGTCCTTCAGCATAGTTATAGGAAGTTTCAATGGACAGCACTCATTGGTGTTGAAAGGAATCCAGTCATATTCAATAATTTTCATATTCTCCCCACACACACCCTCATAGGAAAAAGCTGTCTTTTAAAATTTTGCCACCAACTCCCACCACGTTCCTGAAAGAAAACTTCACCACGCGCTATGTCATTGTTCTCCGTGAGGTTGCCTTTCGCGGCCGTGTTTAAAATGCGCCGCAAACGGTGCTAGATAGAAGGCAGAAAATCCTTAATCACTGCTTAATTAAGGAATCATCTTGTAGCTCCAATTCCTGAGCTGTAATTAAACAGTTCCAATAGGTTCCGTTACAGGGCTTAGCATGTACGCCTGAGATCAAGGTACAGCCTTCAATGTTATCTCCACTCGCTTTTTTTTAAATTTGTACATCGGAAGGCACTGTTGATATTTGCCTTTGTTATCCCCTGCCATGATATGAGCCTAGTATGTTAAAGAGGTACTTGAAAACCAACAACAGTTCGGGAGGGAATTTAACATGTGCTGTCTGTGATACGCTTGAATTTAAAAAATACTAAAAACTCTTTCCCGGTCCCGAGCAGACACTTACACTAAGGAAACTGGGTCAGGGTGACCTCATGTACTGTAAGTAGGACAGTGCTCAGACTTCCCTTC
This sequence comes from Synaphobranchus kaupii, assembly GCA_029718625.1. Taxonomy (NCBI): domain Eukaryota; kingdom Metazoa; phylum Chordata; class Actinopteri; order Anguilliformes; family Synaphobranchidae; genus Synaphobranchus; species Synaphobranchus kaupii. The sequence goes on from CM056382.1 coordinate 38,163,248, forward strand.
CGTTTTTTTCCAGCGCCAGCCAGGAAGCGGCTGTCCTCTTGGCAGCGTTCGGTGGGCCGCCTTTGAAGCGAGCTGAGTCTTTAAGGTCCCAAACAAAACGGGGGAGGTTCTCGAGCAGAGGGCCTTGGACGCTTCCATCAAGAATGGCCGACTGCTCAGCATTTATGCACACCACCGGCCATAGCTCAAACAAAAAAAGGAAATAACATATTTATTTATGTTTTTCACAAGTTTTCTAGAAGATAAAATGATCACGGAATACGTGTTTTGATGACAGATAGTGCATGCATGTGTGGTGCTGGTTTCAGACGCTGTGTGTGTGACAGCAGTGTAAATGGGTACATTTTCAAAACTCTACTGTAGATCCCATAACATTTACAACAGTGTAGTGTTCAATTTTAAAATTGCAAGTAATCTTCAGGAATATTACAGGCATTTAAAATGTTAAAGTATTTAAAATGAGGTATCTGACACAGGTCTGCGCCTCTCTCTTTAGGAAGGCTGCTTGCCGGTGGGAGGTTTTGTCTTATACAGCTGGAATGCCTCAGTTTACTCTTCACACCACTCATGTGTTCTTACACTGTGCTCCTTCAGCTTCGCTTTATAAATATGGCCGTCTCAAGTTTGCATTCATAAGGAAGGAACATTCAACTCCTCAGAATAAATAAAGAATTAGGTTATATCTTAGCAGACTTAGCAAAAACATATTACACATTACTATTTGTGGTCTAAAGTGAAGCAGTTCTTCTCCAGAAAAAAAGATATATTCTGATGTGTTGGACTATTAATTACAGCATAAAATTGTGCTTGTCTTTTTCTGCAATAATTGTAGATTGAACAGTGAACCAATTGCCTTGTCGGCGTAGGTGGTAGACAGAAGGCTTGTGAGAATTCAGCCTCATCACTTGGACACGATGACTTTTCACAACGTGTCCAGTGACACAATGCACAGCTGCACAAGTCTGCTGCCCCCATGTCTGTGGCCATGTTGGCACATGTGTGACAAGGTTATGTTTCTGGCCAACGGGAAACCGATTTGGGAGGTGGGGCCTCTACCATGTTTGTGCCATATGTTCTTCATGCATTTGGTCTACAGAGTTGGGGTCAGTTCCATGTAAATTCATTCACTTAAGTGAGTTTTTTGAGATTCAGGTAATTCCTTGAAAAACCCTCATAGGATTTTAAGGGCTACCTGGTGGTCTAGGTTGGTTATCGCTCCTTGCAATATTTCTGGCGTCCCCAACACTTTGTTTCACTTGAAGGGCAGGTCCCACCAAGAAAAACAGGTGAAATAGGACTAACCTTGCCTTTAAATGGACTATGATTTTAAACATGTAACATAATGCAGTTGAGCCATCTTAAAACTATTCTGAGATCTTAACAAATTCCAAATTCACCATGGATATCAAGTGAAAGGAAAAGTAACATTCCTGAAGGAGGTAATCGTGGAAATTGTTCTTCCAATTCGTCCATGAAATACATTTTAGCCACAAACTGGGAGGTAACCCACAGCACAGCATACAACACTTCTGGGATTTTTCCCTCAAGTTACTTCACAGAAACCAGGGATTATGGGACTCTCCTTAGCTGAGCTGTCTTTAGGAGAGTGTAGACGGCATCTGTTTTTCCCAATTTTTAAATAACTTTTCGTCCAAAACAGTGTGTGGTAATGCTATTGAATTTGTGTGGGAACATAAACGCGTTATCATTGATATGATGAGAATGATTGTGGTGATTATTATTAGCATAGTGATAATTAATTATTTTGATGGCTTTGATATCTTGCCCCATGTTCTGTTTCTTCTACCCCTCCTTACCTAGCATAGGCACGGCACATGTTTGACAGCAAAGCACCACAAACAAATAAGGCAAGAAAGAACAATATTCTTCCGCAAACTGCAGGCCTGCAGCAAAGCAGGTCGACATACTATAGTCATAGCAGGGAATGACACAAATTACACAGATTACTGGAGTACACACAGTGTTGGTGTCCACAGTGTCAGCCTGCTCTGACCTCAGGTAAATGTGGTAAATGTGACCCATAAAGCAAGCAGTAAGCATGCATAGAGAGTGTGTGTGTTATAAGTGCTCCTGGGTTCATTCTGTTTGTTTTCAATTCATTCTGTTTGCTTTTGTGCGTGCGTGCGTGTGTGTGCGCATGTTTCTGTGAACGTGTGTGTTTATCTGTGTACTTGTGTATGCGTGTGTACTGGATGTTTAATTTAAAATCTCGAAAATCCCAAATATTCCATAGCACAATCGGCATTGCACGCCTTTCTGTGTATTACTCCCCACAGCTAAAACAGCAGAATAGAACTTTGTCTTGTGTTTGCTCTACATCAAGATGCCCTAAAACCTCCAGGAGATTTTATAGCTTAGTTAGCTTAGTTAGAGTCTTAGTTGCTGCGCAACAGTTCACATAACAAGGATTTGCTGTGCAACATGTTTCAGGCAGTGTCCCTCTGAGCCAGTGAGAACATATTACATTTTGAAATGCATCTATGTATGCAGTCAAATGCATATGATATTGTATAGTATATCTATGGTACTGTGGATGTTTTTCCTTCACATGCATTGTTAAATGTTACTGCGTGGCACGTCGGTAGAGCATTCTTCAGAGCTGCCGTGTTGACGGTAACATTGGAATTGATTTCACAGACTTGATCTGAGATTCCTGCATTCTATGATGTCTTGTATACCAGCTGGATACTGAGAGGCCGAGAGTTTTGGCCTTCAGCTAGAATAGATACCCTGCTGTATGAGGGCAGGCTGTGCTATTGTTAATCCCAATAAGTTTCTCCCAGAAGCCTGCCTGTGCCACAGCACCCCCGCAGTCCTGGCTGAACTTTGACCTTTTTCTTGTCTCCTGCAGGTGAAGAGGATGGGAGCAGGGAAACAGGGGAGTCTGACGTAGACGGACAGCATGACAAAACCCGACGCACCTTGCTGGAACCCGAGGACTGGGATGGCCCAAGTAAGCTAAGCCGTCCATTCAAACTGGAAGCATTGTGCACTCATTCTGTAGACCCACAAGATACTAGCGGAATATTTTTACATTGAAAGTCCTGCTTTCTTCCAACTTATGACATAGCATTCCAATTTCATGCATCTTCTGAAAATTCATTAAGCGGCATGACCAAGTATAGTATTGTGGCAATGACAATCATGTTCTGTGATATACGTAGCACCAGAGCCTCCTGTAGTTAAGAAGGAGAGATGGCAGAATAAACATAGGAGCTGAGTATCTGGTGAGTCTATTGATTTTGTGCTTTGTTGTTGTACTCTGGAGGCTAAGATGTAGTCGTCATGATACTAAAAACTGGTGTGACAACCCCACTGTAGATGCTCTTACGAATGTCAGACAGTAAAGGTCAGGGAATGCACAGCACCAATGTCATGCTTGTAAAGTTAATCTAGTAACAAATTGAAGCAATTGCTCCTTGTTTTCAATATTCATAGAGGAGTATGGTGGTTAGAAATGAGAGAAAAAAACTTTACCATAAATGGGGAAAATGCAACCACTCACTTAAATCCATCGCTTAAAGTTAAGTATCAATCACATTGCTGCTGGATTGACGCTGCACCTCAATGTGCCCAGATTTATGGCTTTCTTCACTTCCTCAGAATATAGCAGTTTGCATTACGGTGCTAAATTCTGCTAAAGAATCACCCTACCCCAGTAATGTTTCCCAATTACATTACAGCGGTGAAATCTGGAGGCAAAAGGGTACCCTGTCAATATGAGTATCTGCCAGATTTTTTGGTGACATTACACTGTTCCCAGGCTTCTCATAACCATTTAGCCCATTAGTTAGCTGCCTGTAATCACTTGTCAGGGGCCTATTATGACATGTTTTAAATTAATACATCAGGGATCTGGGGATTTCAGTGCCTCAATAATAATAGGGCATCTACAGATATCCTTGACAATCACCAACCTCTGGAGGTAGAACTCACAATGTCTAGAAGGAAGTTCGGAGGGTTTTAAGAGGAAAACTGCCAATGTTAATTGTATAACTATGAATATATTGTTTAAGTTCACACTTTACCTTATCTCCTGTACTACAGTGTAGGGTATCCAAGTACACACACATTCTCTCTCTCTCTCTCTCTCTCACACACACACACACACACACACACACACACACACACACACACACACGTATACATTAAAAGTGCTATATAGAAGAAAGACCTAATCTCTACATAATATTGCATGATAATAATCTATTGGAATATGCATTTGATTAATTCTCCAGGGTGTGTACAGTATGCAGTGAAATGCTTGGTAATTTTGAGCTTGACTGCTTTTGCTGTGCTTGGTTCCCCTTGTTGTTCATAAGCTCATTGGTGAAGTATCTCATTCCAACACACTGTGTGACCATTAGAACATTTATTTTTCATATCAATGTAGGTTTTTCATCTGTTTTTCCAACATAAAGGGGTCTGATGTATCTATTACTTGCTATTTATATTCACAAGTGTGTTTGCTAGGTATAAAAAACACATTATGGTTCATCTAGAGACACCAGAAAAATAGAATGCGCTTCATAAATCCACTAATTACATAAAATTAGTATAATTTACAGCTCCTGCTAATTTCTATATGTAGTGTAGTGTACAGTAGTTATTCTCTCACTTTATATAGAAACACATGCCTGCTGTTTGGAATTACTAAATAACATATCAGTGAAACTACAGTAGCTAGTGTGTTGGAAGTTGGAATGAGAATACTGAGCCTCCACTTGACTTAATACCCTAATGAATGTCTAAAGTTTGACAAAACTGCGTTTCCTAACAAACCTTTGATGACAACTGGAAGAACCGATATGGTGGGCTTAAATGAACCTATTATCACCATTGAATTATAAGTTTAGTTAGCAGGGTTGAATGGAATGGATTAAATTGCTTTGCTGTTAAGCTTATTGTACATGTGCTTGAGCATAGACTGTTCACCCAACAGAAAGATTATAATAAAAATTATATTTATCTTTTCTTCTTGAAGAATCTAATTTTGCCATGCAGATTTCCACATGCTTTCTCTAAGGGTTTATAAAAAAATAGTTTTATCTTGTTTTTTTCTTCTTAAAAGTCACTTCATCAAAGCGATGGATAATACATCTAGTGAGATAGTAACACAGCAATTACTGTCCAGCATTACAGCCACGTTGCTGAATACACAAAATATGATTCCTTTTAATGCATATGACCTCAAAAATTTATTGCAGGTGTATACATTTATAAAGTGGATCTAGGCAAGTTGTGCTGGAAGCCCCCTGGGGTGTGTATTTTATACTGACAGTGAATCAGTGTTATCGGCACTATCAGATAATGCATTTATCATTAAATTTCACATTTGCATTTAAATCTTGGGAAGGAAATGAGCATTGCTGGCTAAAGATAAGAGCGCATGGACGACTGTAATAAACCATCACTGTGATCAGACTGGAGACGGGGGCTCGGGAGGGCTGAGGGGGTCAAGCAAGAACTATGGGGTGATGACAAAAAGAGGCATCACATTCGGAAAGAGCTTTTTTTAAGGGGAGGGATCACCGAGCTCAAAAATGGCGCTTCTAAAAAGGGAATACGAGACGTGTGTGACTGACTAATTATGTTTCCCTCCCACCCTTCGAAAGGGGAATTACAGACGCTCTGAATGCCGCTGGAGTGTGGGCAAGCAATGCCTTTTTTTGGTAGACCAAAATAACAGATTGCTCATCTGATTTATAAAATGTGGCTAACGCTAAATTACAGCAAGTGGCCGTCCATCACTGCACAGGACAGTTACAGCAAACCACCCTACGGCTAGCATCGGTACAATCTGCTCTTTTGACCGTGTTCCTGCCTTATGCATAGCCCACGTGACATGAAGAAGGGGTTTGAGTCCCTGTTTGCCCGTGTTATTCGATGCATCTAGTGTCTAATCCAAAGTTAAAGCATGACATACAGGTGTTTCTCTGCAAGGTATCATTTCTTACAACTCGCAAGCACAGATTTTAATTGCAACAAACGTATAGATATGGTTTAGGCTGATTCTCATCTCCTTGTTGCATCCCCTCTGCACTGGGTGGGCGGGATTGAATTCATTCACCATGTGTCCTTTTTAATTGAATTGCAGCACAGGTTGGCATGTTCAGCCATCACCAAAATGGACTAGCCAAACCTTGAAAGAAAACAGCGCTTGCATTTATTTGTAAGTCAAAGCTGTCTTCAGGCCAAAGTCACAGAACGGCGTGGGAACATTACACATAACAACGGAAAGCAACTCAAGGCTTTTGTTAAATTTTATCTAGAAATGGGCTATAAACATTATGAACAGAGTATTATTGGCAAAAATAGTTTTGACTCTGATAGAATTTGGGCTTTGACATTTTGTTGCAGGGCCATAGGCTGCCACATTATCCTGTTCCTCTCCAGTTGTCCAACTCTCTCCCTGTAGCAATATGCTATATATACTCACTCTCATGTACACAAATGGTCTATCAACGGTCTATCCAGTTGAGAATAAGTGTCAGAAACAAGGACATTCCCATGATGCTTAGGGAAAAGTGGTATGCAAATGAAGACTCCATTTCTACTCGTCCACTAGGAATCCAAAGTCTCAGAGTGCCCGACATCGCACTCCTCCGAAAATGACAGCATTGTCTTTGAAGCCAGTGTACAGGGGGCAGGAATTAATCTTCGCACGTAATAACGGCATTCAGTTTCACATCATGTCTGCTGTGAAAGGCCATTTCCCTTTTTAATTTTTCCCATTGTGTTGAAAAAGTCAGATGGGCATGTTGTAATTTGAATAAAGTGGGAAATCAGGCAATCAAATATGAACATCTTAAATGACATGACTTCCTGTTCGCGGCGATTAAAAGCAAATTTATTTAGTTTGACTGTCTAACCTTTTATCTCTTTGTAAATGCTCAGATACTCGGCATTCACATTTTCTTTGTTAAAAAGGTCTCTAATGCAAAGGTAGAATAGGTGTGATTACAATCACCAACAGATAATTCTTAAACACTTTATGAACATAGACCATGGCAGCCAAAAAGAACCCTGTGCCATTACCTCAAAATGAGGTAGGATTTTTACAGTATAGCACGTCTGCTTGCTTTGTGTAAGAGGTGATTAATTCTGCACTTTGATTTTGCCGTCAAACAATTTAAAGCCTTCATAACTTTTTTAATGTGAATGGCAAAAGGATTGTCCAGCATCTCATTATGATATTGGGGAACTTTGGTGTGGCCACCCTTTGATGTCATAGATTTGTCCCTGTGTTTGCTAGGTTCTAATATAATGGTTGAGCAGCCATATTTTGTAGCAGTGTGATCACAAATGAAGTAGAGATAGGAATTCTCTCTTGCATGTTTGGTGTAGAATCAGCCCAGTAGATGTCTCAAGGCCTATACTAGGAGAATGTTCAGTTGTAGGACTTCCCAAAGCAATCGCCCGTTCAATCTGCGGTCTTGTGCTCATATCTCGTCATGGGTGTTTGTAGCTTGTGTGTAATGGGTTGTTAGCATGGCTTAATTCTTCTTTATTGTTAACAGCTATAGTAATGCATGCCTGACACCCCTCCAAGGCAGAATAGCAGGAGAGGGAATTATTTAATGGGAAAGCATATTTTCAATGACAAGTCTTAGAATGTTGTCTTTTCCATTTCTCATCTCATTTTAAAGTACAGAATCAGAGCTACAAAATTTGTTATCAGATTTAGTAAATATTTCTGGAGATATGACTGTTTGAATATTGTGTTTTTACTAAACACAGTTTTGAGAAAACTGGCTTTAAAGATTTCGTTTTTTTGGGAATTCTGACCTTTCTCATCATAAAATACACCCTCAAACCAGGAACTTTTGTACTAAATTGTTATATAGTCCCTAACCCAGTGATTTCTATGATTTTGAATATGTTTGATTATGGTAGTGTTTAAAGCATAAATTCATAAAAATATGAAAGAATACATATCCCAGGTTTAACTTCTGATTTAGCTTCAAACTCTTTTTCATTCTTACACTTCCCCAATTATTGCAGATTCTCCCATTTGCAGATTTAAATTTTATAGGGTGTCATGGTGGCACATTGGTTAGCACTGTTACCTCACAAGAAGGAGATTTTGGGTTCGTGGGTCAGCCAGGATCCTTTCTGCTTGGAGTTTGCATGTTGTCCCCATGCATGTGTGGTTTTCCTCTGGACACTCCGGTTTCCTCCCACAGTCCAAAACCATCTAGCCCAGGGAGTACAGGTGAAAATTAGCCTCCCTGGCTAACACTGGCATTTTTACAGAAATGTCAATAATATGCATTTTCCCTGTCAAATAAACTAATACAGTAAAATACAATCTAAGCAATAACCATAATATTACACAACAGAGAATCCCAGAAGTCTCCTGGATTTCTAAACATTACGAAAGATTGATAGTGTGACCATCGTTTACAAATGTTTCAACTTCGTTTAGGATCATGTTTTTTGTTAGTTTGGTATTTAAAATACCACAAAAAAAAGACAAATTTTGAACAATATGAGAAGAAAGAATGGCCATTTATGTCATTAAACAAGAATAGTTTATTACACTAGAGCACGTGCATAACATTATATTGCAACTTGTCATCACAGGGACTGATAAAGTATGATCTCCGTCTTTAAAACCATATCAATGACGGCCATGTTTGAACATGCAAAAGTTTTGTTTGGGACTCCAACATTTACGGTGAGTCAAATATATTTCTTATGTCTGTCAGGCTCTGGAGGACTAATATTTATAAAGTCCAATATTTAACAAAATGTAACATATTTACACAACGATTTGAATTTTGAAATTTAGGTGATTGGTAGATTTGATTTTCTGGAATGTGATTGTGGTATTAACTCAGTTTTGACCAGAGAGTGATTTTGTAATGTTTTTTGCCTCTCCTGGGAAATGGTTGAGTATAAGAAATGTATCTCAAGCTTGTGTCAGGTCACATGTACTTGAAGCAATTGATATTATGTACCTTGTTCAAGGGTACAACAGCAGTATTCTACCTTGGAATTGAACCTGCAAACTTTTAGGTTTCTTTACTCCAGCACATTGGATTTGAAATGAAACAATGGACTGTCATCCATATCCAGTGATCCATGTAGGAATTACAGCTGTTTTATACATATTGCTCCCCATTTTGTGGGATCAAATGTAATTGCACAAATTAACATTATCGTAAATAAAGTCATCATATTAGAACTTACTTGCAAATCCATTGCATTCGATGACGGCCTGAAGTCTGCGACCCATAGACATCACCGTATCTTCCCTGGTGATGCTCTGCCAGACCTGTACTGCAGCCATCTTCAGTTCCTGTTTGTTTTGGGGGATTTTTGCCTCCAGTATTTGTCTTCAGCAATTGAAACGCATGTTCAATTGGATTCAGGTCAGGTGATTGACTTGGCTAATCAAGAACATTACACTTTTTGGCCCAGAAAAACTCCTTGGTGTGTTTTGGGCCATTGTCCTTCAGAATTCATCCTGCTGCAGCTGACAGAAGTGAACCAGTTCCAGTGGCGGCCGTACATGCCCAAGCCATAACACTACCTCCACCATTTTTCACAGTGGGGCGGGGGGAAGGGGGGTGGGGGGGGGGGGGGTTGGGTTTTTTGATCCTGAGCAGTCCCTTTCTTTCTCCACACTTTTCTCTTTCCATCATTTTGGTAAGGTTAATACTCAATCTCATCTGCCCATTAGAATTTCTTCCAGAACTGTTTTTTAACAGTTTTTTAACGTATGTTTCAGTGAACTCTAACATGGCCATTCTATGTTAAGCGCTTAACATTCACAAGGATTTTTGAAGAGGGAAGCATTTCATACTATAAGTAAACAAACTCTGCTGTCTTGCCTGTGAATCTCCTCGCTCGGGTTTGCCACCTTCACGTTAACCCCCCTCTACCCGACCTGGCCATTGTGAGACCGGAGCCTGACGGACAGCAGTACCTGCCCATCTTTCCGTGGCAGTTGTTTATGGGCCACAAGTAGGCGACGTGAGCATCCCGGCGAGGTCAAAGCTGACAAATTTACGGGCCACAAGTAGGCGACGTGAGCATCCCGGCGAGGTCAAAGCTGACAAATTTACTTAAATGGAATGCACAATGCCTCTCAACACCTTTGGTGCAATTAGGAAATATTTGGCTGTATTCAATCAGCATTCGTTCCCAACATTTACTCACAAGTTAGGAAATATTTCACTGTATTCAATCAGCGTTCGTCCCTAACATTTACTCACAAGTTAGGAAATATTTCACTGTATTCAATCAGCGTTCGTTCCTAACATTTACTCACAAGTTAGGAAATATTTCACTGTATTCAATCAGCATTCGTTCCTAACATTTACTCACAAGTTAGGAAATATTTCACTGTATTCAATCAGCATTCGTTCCTAACATTTACTCACAAGTTAGGAAATATTTCACTGTATTCAATCAGCGTTCGTCCCTAACATTTACTCACAAGTTAGGAAATATTTCACTGTATTCAATCAGCGTTCGTTCCTAACATTTACTCACAAGTTAGGAAATATTTCACTGTATTCAATCAGCATTCGTTCCTAACATTTACTCACAAGTTAGGAAATATTTCACTGTATTCAATCAGCGTTCGTCCCTAACATTTACTCACAAGTTAGGAAATATTTGGCTGCATTCTGTCAGAATTTCTTCTTCAATTTTACTCACAAATTATATGCGAGATTTTGTTTTTTTCATTGCACTTTGACAAACTCATTGTGATGATCACCAAACCGTAACTTGATAACCACACTTGTGAATTCATAATCCGGGCCGTCACAGTTTTACAGGGTGATTGCACAGGATGATGGTTTATTTTGTTTGTTTTTTAATGCGGCCTACTGTTGAGTCATCCGGCCGACCCTTCCCCCATCCACGTCCAGCAATAACCATTTCAGGTTTTATGCACATATGTCATGCTAAGTGAATTTGTGCAGCAGATGGCCATGATGTGGCGGCAGGTGCCTTGACAAATGTTTGCATTCACTGTGGTGCTATTTATATCACCGCAAAACAAGGGGGCACAAATATTTACGAAAGGACGGTGGACCTGCTTTGTTTTCAGTCAGGATGAGTCAATGCGTTTTCCTACACAAAAAAAAAATAGCGCATTTATGAATGGTCTGAACATAACAACAGTATAATTTTTTTTACATCACCTCTTGAGAGCACATGTGAAAAGAACAGTGCAAATGTGGAGAAATGGAAGAATGTTTTAAAATAAATCAACCAAAACCTAAGTAGGCAACACTGAAATCTGTGTACTCATATTTTGCAAAAGAAACTTGGATTCAGACCGGAACCCATTCAATGGAGGGCCAGAGAGATGGGACGGTAGTATAATATTTCACGACAACATGTAACATCGTGACTGTCTTTATTTAATATGGGTTTGGAACAGGCTGTGAGGATCGACAGGTTTAATTGCTTAACACCGGCAGCGTTTTTGGCATTGACTGTGGGCATATCAAGGTTTTTTTTGAGCCAAACTAACAGATCCACGAGTCCACAAGACACGTCCTTCTGTCAAGCACCCTACACCACACCTCCCTCAAGACAAGGTAGCGCGGGTACAACCCTGCTATACTGTGACTAACTGAACACCTAGAAAATCATCAGACACGTATAATGTCAGACACGTATAATGTACGCAAGCCACTTTGTAATGCGGGGTAAAAATTCTCTCCTGAACACTTAAACTTAATGAGACTTTTTGACACCTGCCAAGTTCTGCATCGCAACAGAAAATTTTAATTTTTACCCTGAAGTCCATTAAGTCAGGGTGTCGTAAGAACGGAGGGGACTGCTAAAATGAGCACACAGATGCAGATTAGGCTTCAGAAGATGAGAGTGTGAAAGGGATTTAATGGTAGGATGGATTAGAGAAATCCTTGTAACAATGT